>CAWUFW010015681.1:0-348547 GCA_963921515.1 Calotriton arnoldi
CCCCAGATTCTTGTAATTTCATTTTCTTCCTTTGGTTGATCCAGCCAACTCGTGTTTCATCGTCCGGGAGTCAAGCCATGACTTCCTTAGGGCTGGAAAGACAATTTCATGAACACACAATAGTATCTTGTACAAGATCATTACATTGTACATTAGTGATTTGGTGGAAACCCACACTTCAATTCATGTCTATTGACACCGGAAATATGGCCAGGAATTGTGATACAGTGTTTTCCATGACCTTACAAGCCACTGTAAGTTCGTGGCTAGTGGCCTGATGTACACCACACATGAGATAATATTGTGGGACGTGGTGCACCTATCAGTATCGCTGCCAGTGCAACAAAATGGTGGTGGCACATAGAATATGTTTGAAGGAAATGGGGAGTGCTCATATCAGATATCTTCATGGTGCGAGTGACTATAATCAAAATGAATGAGAAATAGTTGATGGGAGCATACCTGTATTGGTGCAAAAAAAACTGGTAACCTATAGTGGTGATATAAGTGCTGAGTGAGCATGTATAAAGATTTATTCTTGATATCCATAATTACATTGAATGGGGGTAATCAAATAAGGATAAACCTACCTCTGTGCCAGTTATAATTCCGTCCCGGCCGTTAGGAGGTAGGGAAATTAGTAATGTTGCTCCAAGTTGTGTATATTAAAGTCCTCAATGGGATCTGAAATCTAAATAATAAGTGCCCTCATTATTGTTGTACGCAGTCTATACATATGCAAAGTAGGCATGACGGTGTGGAGTGTCCTCCACAAAAAGTCCCATCCCAATTTAATGTCGGATCTGTGTAAGGCAATTATTCTGTCGTCTAAGTACATTGAGTAACGTTAAGATCAGAAGAACTTGTAAGTTCCGATCATGTACTAAAATTTGCCCCCCCCAATGTAATGTACCAGGGTCTATAGATCGGTTCTAAAGTTTTACATGATCCATGTTTCTTAGTTCTGTTATGCTAACTCTACTTCCATCTCCCACCAACCCATTAGTAGGTTGGCATACGTGGGGGAAAAAGATGTGCCCCTGGTGGTTCCTTATTTTGGCAAAAAATATGAAGCATTGAAAATATAGGCATTGTGATTCAAGCTACATTCCAATATATGTAACAGCATTTCTGAGTGTTCCAAATAGCTCACAGATCTTGATCTTAAAAAGTACCTGCTAACATTTATTCCATGTCCATGTTGAATAAAGGTGTATAAGGAAACCATATCTATGGTGGACATTAGATACTTTTCTTTCCATGGTATGCCATTTACTTTGATCAAAAAGTCAGTTGAGTTACTTAAGTAAGATGATAGTGTGGTGACTTATTGGAAGAGAAAAATATCAGTGAATCCAGGTATGATTTCTAACAGAGAGCCAACTGAGCTTGCAGTGGGTCTCCCCAGGGGGGTCTTGTTGCTCTTCTGAACTTTGGGAAGTGATTGGGTGTTCTGTCTTTAGATATTTAAAGTCATGATTTCAGTTAAATGTATTTGTTTGCACATAATTAGTCTCTGTTGATAATTTGCAGCATATTATTTACATGGGTAATTTTTCAATCTCCTGTAACGCTCCTTTACATTCCATTATCTCCCAGAGTGTTCTATCACAACAATATAGCTGCCTTCATCTGAGACTTTTAATATTATATTCTGATCTCCTCGTAGATCCTTTACTGCTTTCCAGTCTTTCTCAGTCCTGTTGGTATGCTTGTGAGCAATGTCCCTTTTGATAAAATGGTTATTATCTTCAACTATTATTTCAGGAAATAGATATATTTCATTATCTGCTGAAAGCTGGAGGCAGAAAGATGACCTCATCTTGCAGCATCAGTTGCCTTTTTTAGATATGTTAATACCTGTTGATTTACATATTTTCAGACCAGTAATCCAAGGGGTAGGCCTTTCACATGTGTAAGATCTGCTTCTTCCTCGGGATATTAGTGCTGCAAGATGGGGAATATCTTCTGTTGTTAATATTGATTCTGGGGTATATTATATTTTCAAATTCTTCTTCTAGTTTTTCTTTTATTTCTGTAAGTACCGCAGTTCCTTTCAGGTACTTTTGCAGGTAGTACTGCTGTACTATTTTAAAAATATATAAATTAAATTCACTTCCATTCCACTTGACATTGTGCACCTGTGACTCCATTGCAAGCATGGAGTTTGAGCAAACTGGAGAGCTATACAGGCTTTTGCAGAGAAGCGACTTCCAGAAAACAAGGGGTCCATGAAGAAGGAGCTCCAGAAGGCCCTCAGAACCTGGGAGGAAGGCCACCATTTGCAGCTTCAGCACAGGAGGAGGGCAAAGAGGTAAACTTTGAGGAGAGGATGCCAACTCCCTGATGGTAGCCCCAGAGGAGAGATGAGGGCCCACAGGAGTGAGGTCCCCTGCAGATCAAGGGCAGGCAGCAGCAGCTGCCCTTTGAGGACAGGAAAGCAGAAATGGTGTTCCAGCTGCGGATGGCCAAACTAAAAATGGAGTAGGCAGTAGCCAGATGGCTATAAAAGGAAGAAAGCCTAAAGCTGACTGAGCCTTGGAGGAAAGTAAAATCATATTGGCTCATGAAGGAAGTCTCGAGGAACTGGACCTGACGGCCAAACAAAACACAGGGTCCAATTCCAATGGTGGTAGTAAAACCGCAGTATCCAATGGAGACAATAGAGTCCACATTCCCAAAGACCGGGTGCCTAGCTATGTGGTGGGAATTACATTAACAATGATTTTCAGCTTATGGCGTAGCACCAAGGATGCATAGGGCCCCAGAAGAGGAATTTGAGAGTAAGTCTCTGGAAATACATGCCCATGGTGGGGGGGGATACCCTGATGACACTAGAGGTAGATGACCAGATGAGGTATGTCCCCATAAAAGCCATTCCTGTTACGAAGTTCAGGTACACCCCAGACAGATATTTCATTAACTTTAGCAAAGACCACAACCTGTCAAGCCAGTCTTGGGTGGATTTTATTGATTGTGCCAGTAAGCCACTCAGTGGTTGAGTGAAGGGTAGCAAAGTGAGTCTTTATGAAGGACTATATGATCTGATTTTGAGAGAGCATATGTTGAATACTTGCTTTACGGAGCTTCGCCAATGTCTGTTTGAAAGCAAGCTTACTTCACCCAAAAAGCTTGCAAAGGAGGAAGGCGTCTGTGTCAGCACCACAGTGTCCAAGAAGGCACATAGGGGGATCACCACAAGGGTGAACAGGGTCCCCACCACAAGAAAGAGGGGAGACAAAGATATAACATCTGAGTTTTCAAAAGGCCCCCCAAAAGAGTTTCAGGGTAAACCTGACCAGAAGAAGGGAGGGTTGTAGGAAGCTGGCTCTGTATATACTATACCAAAGTAAGGTAAAGTGTGCACAGAGTCCAGTGGATCCCCAAAGGTAGACAGAGGTAAAAGTAGATAATACCTTACTCTCTATTTGTGGTAGTGTGGGCGAGCAGTAAGGCTTTATCAGAGGGTAGTGTTAAGCATTTAATGTACACACTCAGACAAGGAATGATGTCACACACTCAAAGACTGAACTCAGACCAATTTGTTGTAGAAAAATATTCTTTAGTTGTATTTTATTTCCTAGCACCAAGCCAGGCCTGGTACAGGTAAGTGTAATAGTACTTTGCAAAAATAATGCATTTAAATACAGTTTGAATGCAGTTGAATGCAATTGGATTGGTTACAGGTAAGTCACTTGTTCATAAAACAATTAGAATTACTTTTCAGTTACTATTAAGATTACTTTGTAAAATACTTTTCAGATTACTTTTTAAGTTACTTTTTCTACTCAGTGTGATATGCCTAGAGTTTCATAAGGTTTCATACAATCCAACTCCACACAGAACAATTTTCACAAGAAAGCAGTCAATGCAGTCCTATGGGAGAAAACCAGGTTATTGGTTTAATGGTAAGTACCTAGGTTTGGGATGCACTCTCAAAGCACCCTCAGCGGCACTAGGGAGGCCGGGTGCAAAGTGCTGAGGCCCAATGTTATCCAACTGGGGATAAGGGGCCTCCGGTTGGTGGCTGCTCAACAGCAGGCCATAAGGTTGTGGGAGCTAAGCTCTTGGACTTAAGCTCACAGCAAAGGGGGAACAGATTTATCACACAAGGTGCACCCACAGCGGCACAGGGGGTGGCCGGGTGCAGGGTGCTGTTTTGGTGTCGGTTGCCCTTTTGTTTTCAAAGGGGATTCTCCGGTTGCAACAAAACACTGCAGGCTCAGGGACGAAGTTCTTCTGGAGGTGACCACCGGTTGGAGAGGTAAGTTGGGATGTGGAGGGATGCCGGGACACAGCGGGGCGTCGGGTGCAGGGGTGTCTTTTGGCGTCTGATTTTTCTTACTGGCTCTGGTCGCGGTCGGGGGGATCCTCCAGAAAGGGGCTGCAGGCTGGAGACTTGAGGTAGGTCAGGGATCACCAGAGCCCAGGGCAGGATTACCGGGGAGACCTCCTCGTAGTGTTAGGCCACTCGAACTCGTGTCATGGGTGTGGGTGCAGAGTGGTGCAGACTTGCAGATTTGGCCGGAGCCAGAGTCTGTTGGTGAGCAAATCCGGTGCTCACGGGAGACAAAGTCTGGTTTGGGAAGGCAGGGCAGGTCCTCCGGGTTCTGGGGGGACGCTGACTGCAGGACACACTGGGATTTTGCTGGAGCAGGTCGAGGTCGGGACAGACCGGCAGGGCTGGGGCCAAGTCAGTTGGTGTCCTCCTCTTCTACCTTCAGCATGGCTCTTCGGTCCTTGTTTTTTCTTGTTTCTTCTTGTCTGAGGAGGCAAGGTTCAGGGTTGCCTCTAAATACTAAATTTAGGGGTGCTACAGGTAGGTACAGGTCGGGAACAATGTGTCCCTTCCTTGGGGTGGGTACACCCCCTATTATGCCACCCTCCAGTGGGAGGGGGGCATGAGCCTCACTCAGGTTGGCTGGGTCCCCCCATGTTCATGATGGCGGGGACTGAGAGTTGTGCTTCACCTCGCCTCCCTCACCTGAGGGGTGGGGTTGGCAAAGGTGGGCACACCTCTCCTCCTAACTTGGTTTTCCCGCCGATTCTCCTGCCTAAAGTGGGGGCCAGTACCGGTGGGAGCCAGTTGCTGGGAGCAGTAATTGGCTGGGGTACCTCACAAATGCGACAAGCCTCTGAAGCTTCCCCTTCGTGCACCCTGGCCATCCTGGGGGAGGAGGCTTGGCACCTCGACCCAGGATATGCTTTGTTTCAGGACCCCGAGAGTGGCAGGCTCCTGACCCATGGGTCCAGAAACATGTCTGGTGGTGGCAGCTGATGAGCAGCCACTCAGCCAGGACACTAGAGTTAGGTCATTTTTCAGGGGGCTTCTCTAAGATGCCCTCTGAGTGCATTTTTCATTAAATCCCACACTGGCATCAGCATCAGTGTGGGTTTAATGTGCTGAGATGTTTGATACCAAACATCCCCGTTTTCAGCAAAGCCATTCGTAATGACAAACTCCCAAACCATATACTCTTTATGGCTCTTACTGCACTTACAATGTCTAAGACTAGACTTAGACACTGTAGGGGTACAGGGTTCATGCACCTGTAACCTCACCACTGGTATAGTGGACCCAGCTAGAGGATTGGCTTACCCATGCCAGGGCAGTGGATTGTAGGCATGGCACACAGGGATGTGTGTCATGTCGACTCTTCACTTTGTTCTGCGCCAAAACATGCAGCCTGCAATGGCAGTGTGTGTGTGTAAAGGTACAGGGCCTCTAAGGGTGGCACAATAAGTGCTGCAGCCCGAAGAGGTCTTCCCTGTCCACAGTGCCCTTGGTACCTATGGTACCTTTTACAAGGGAAAGAACATAGACCCTGGGAACCCAGTTGGCAGGAACCCAGGACACACTCAGTCAAAGAGCATCAACATTAGGCAAATATGGGGGGCAACCATGCAAAAAGGGGGCACTTTCCTACAAGGGTTCCATGAGAAGAAGCCTTCAAGTCCCTTCACCCATAAGTGCTTTGAGTATTACAGGTTCTGACACTCAAAGAGTGACCACAACTTCCCGAAAAGGCAGCAGTTCCCCACTGGTGAGCAGGTGTAGTGCTCGGGGAAGATCGTGTACCAGTTAGTATGATGGGCAGTGGGGAGGTCACCTTAGTGTACCTGTGAGACAGAGAGATGGTAACTCAAGTGCCTAGTAATACTAAGAGGCAGTCGGCCACCATCAATGGGCAGAGGGCGGAGGCTCAGAGAGACACAGGAGCCAGTATGTCTACTATCAAGTGCCATCTGGTGTCCTCAGAGAAAGTACTTCCCAATCTAGCCCATCACGTGGTTAATGATGACAACCACAACAGTCACTACCTAGTGGCTCCTGTTACCTTTGAATAGAGGTGGTCTCAGGTTCTTTGAAGGTAGCTGTGAGTCGAGCCATGCTTGTGGGTTATCTGTTGGGTAATGATGTGGAGCACACAATATGAAAGGAGGAGGGGCTCTGGCCACACTTAAAGATGATAGGGTTGCCTGAATGTGTGCGCCTGATCAGATGATCCATAGCCTTCTGAGAAGCAAATCACAAAGTCTTGGAGTCTGGAACAATGACCCGGGCACCTGCAAAGAAGAGAAGGGGCATGGTGTGCAGTAGATGCGCCCCCGAGATTCCCACAGTCCTGGAGGAAGCAGTATTTGAGGGGGATGCTCCGGAACCTGCAGGGGAAGCTTTTCTGCACCAGGAGACCTACCTGAACTGCCTTGTTGGCAAGCTGAAGGATTGCCCTCCTGGGTAGAGTTGCAGAGGCAGCATAGAAGGAGTGCCCCACTCTCATGGCCGTTCGGTGCCAGGCCGATTCCCTGGCAAATTGAAAACCTCTGATGATCACCTCATCTACTGGGAGAATAATCTCATGTACAGCACGCTATGGTTCCTGAGCCTGTGACAACCAGTGTGTTGATGTTCCACCAGTGGCACTGGACCTTCCTACTGGGACTGGCTCATGATGTACCCCTGGAAGGACATCTGGGGCAGACCAAGACCTTTGAAAGTCTGGTTACCCACTTTTGTTGGCCCCGGATCAGAGTGACCTCAGATGCCTTATGTAGGTCCTGTAATACCTGCAAGGCCAGTGGGAAGATGGGAGAAAGCAGAAGGTTCTCCTGGTTCCCCTTTCTTTTGTTAGCACCCCCTTTAAAAAGTGAGCATTGATGTTGTGGGGCCTTTGGACCCCAGGACAGCCTTGGGAAACAGGATTCTCCAGGTCTTGGCTGACCATGCCACCTGGTATTCAGTAACCATCTCTCTAAGAACAGTGACTGCACCTGCCAGGGCACTGATGAGGATTTTTACCCGAGTAGGTTTCTCCAAGGAGGTGGTGTTTTTCACTATTGCAAGGACTATGTCTCCCATAGGATAACATTGGGTTACCTTATTACACTTATTAAGTGATAACTTGCATTTGGGAGCAGATAGGAAAATTATGCTTATACTCAAATGAATTGTAATTTAAAATCCTCATTAATGGTGAAGTTAAGTTTTAAGTGACAAGTGATTCTGAAAATGCCACTTTTAGAAAGGTGGCATATTCTTGTTCTAACCATTTGGTGCCTGCTGCCTGTGTCCTGCCTCACATGTCTGTGAATAGCTTAGCAGTTGGCCTTTGTGGTTTCCTCACAGACAGTGAGACAAAGGGTCAGTAGGTGCTGGTAGGATGGGCCATCCTGCCAATATGGTTGGGGCAGAGCTGTTCCTAGCCCGCGGTAACAGCCAATGCAAAGCTACATCGGTGATAGCCGCGAAGCCTGACCAGATCTTCGCGCTACAGCGACGACCATTCATGACACTTGGCCTTCTCTCCACGCTTAGTGATAACCCTCCTCATTGCTCTCTCTGCTCCTCACTGCTTCCTCTACCACAAACTGGACTCTTCGCGCCGGACTTTGGGAAGGTGACTTTTTCAGCTGAAGTAATGTGATGCCTCTCTCTGGCCCATGCTCTATTGTATAATCAAACAAACAAACCCACTGCCTGAAACCTGTTTGTAATATATTGCCACAGCGTCTTAATTTACACAAGGAGAAAGAAATAACCTCATCACTTTCGAGCCAACACAGTGAGTGGAAAAAAGGGCTAGATTAACCGACTGAGTACAAAACTATTTTTCATTTTATTGACAATATACAATAATAATTTATAATACACATTTATAGTGCAACAATCTTAGTAGGATTTGTACATAGATAATAAATATGCAATAAAAGAAATATACTTAGACATATATAGCTACTGAAACGACTCCCAGACCAACACATAGATCAAAGAATTATTTATGAAAACCCCACAAATGCGAACATTCAAATAGTGACCACACTCATAATTCATGAACTGGTCCACAAATGTAGACCACAAGACAATAACACATATACAATCAGGAAGAGAAAATGGAAAATAACAAACATGCACTTGGTACAGAGCAATGCAAGTGTCGATAAATATGAAATCCTAATTCCATCAAATTAATTATATACACATTTTTTAGAGGATTTTATATTACAAAAAATAACCAAATTTCGTAGAGGAGTAGCACCAGTTGTGTGGGGAATATGCACTGATGCGCGTTTCGGTGTGTGGACCCAGAATCACGGGTCACACCTTCATCAGGGCGCTAAACTGGTAGCGGGGGGCATGATAGACCTGGAGAGTCTGAATAGCTGGTACACGTAGTAAATAATGATAAATCCCACAGCAACTTCTAATAATAGAAGCTGATACGAAAAACAGGATCCAACAGAGGATAACATGCACTAGGGATCAAGGATACGTGGAATACACATCTCCAGTCCTGATATAGAGGATGGAGCTCTAGGCTCTCAGGGTGACATTCACAGCGTAGGTGTCCTCATCTAATAGATTATTAGGCAGGCTCATCGAATCAGATCCCAACTCGGATGGCAAGCCCTCAACAGCAAATAACGAGGGCCTGACGGCGTATGGTAACCGCTACGTGCTCTATTGTAGTCAACCTGAGCTTGTGACTTTCCACCAATCTACCAAGACCAGATGGCTGCAAGTGGCCCTTTGTGCTTTTAGGCACCATACTTAACTAAAATCTTGAAATTGCATGTCTCCGGCTTTACTGACAGGATTTTTGCTATTGTGGTATCATTTTATTTATTAAAATTTACTTGTGTTATGCTTTCACTTCATTTCTGTTTGTGTGCTGCATACGTACTTTACATATTGCCTCTAACTTAATCCTGAGTGCTTTTATGCCAAGCTACCAGAAGGTTAAGCACAGGTTAATTAATTTAGTGCTTGTGTGGTTCACCCTGACAAAGACTGTGGTTTTCACCTCCCAAAGTCAGAAACCTGATTTCCTACAATATCAAAACATCATTTAATGCATTCCTAAATCTGCTAAATAAAGTGACTAGCACCTGCAAAGGAAAATTGCAGCAGTGCAAAGTGATCATGTGCAATAGACATACATATAATTTAGGTAATTAAAATAGCTAAAAATATATAGTTGGAATCACAGCATGTCCA
Organism: Calotriton arnoldi; assembly: GCA_963921515.1. NCBI lineage: Eukaryota > Metazoa > Chordata > Amphibia > Caudata > Salamandridae > Calotriton > Calotriton arnoldi. The sequence goes on from CAWUFW010015681.1 coordinate 9,497, forward strand.
ATGTTAATACCCCCAAGTTCTTCACTAAAAGTACATAGCAGCATTATGTTTGTGATATCTAATTTATCAATTACATAACCCAAGTGAGTCCCATTCAAGTAGCAAGCTGGTTTGAGCAGATCCCACATTCAGTACTCCAAAAGTAAATATTGATCTTGTCTTAACAATTATCTGATCGACCAAGTTGGCTTTCTTGGGATTCAGTCAACAGTTTTGAATCTTGGGATGGAAATAGCTAGATGTCAGTGTGTCTTTGAGTAATTTGGCCCTGCGATAAGTGAAAATAGGTTGGGCTGGTACCTCAGATCCCAATATGGGATCTGCCTTAATTAAATGCAAATGTTTCCATAAAATGTTATTGATCTGCTTATGTGACCCACTATATGTGCAGATGGAGCGCATATTTTCTGTTTTCGACTTCTTATCTTTAGAAAACAGGAATTGTGCTTGGTTAACTTAGACACCTTGTACTCAGCTTCATGTAATATCTTTTGTGGATATCCTCTTTTTATAAATCTTTCCTTGATGGTAATTGCCTCTTTAGTGAAGTCTTATTTAGTATTGCAATTCTGTTTTGTTCTAAAGAACTCCTGTAAAGGATGCTCTCATTAAGATTGTGAGAATGATGGCTACTTACATGAATGATACTGCTACCTACCCTTCTCTCGCAGAACAGTTTGGTGACTAATTTTCCTTCTGTAATGGTGACCCTGATATCCAAAAATTCAACAAGTTGACCACTTATTGGTGAGGTAAATGTCAGAATTAAATTATTCTTTTGTAATTTATTGATAAATTTCATAGCTTACCTCTCACTTCAATCCCATAGGATGAAAAAGTCATCAATGTAACATAACCACAAAGGTACCTGTTGAATCAGTTCCTCAATTTTTTGGCCGCCTTCATGCATCTCCCACCAGCACATAAACATTTTTGTATAGCTGGGCGTGAAGCATGTGCCCATTGCAGTCCCAGATAAATGTCTATATAACTGTCCAGCAAATAAAAAGTTGTTTTTGTTAAAATACAACCTAATCATATTTAGAGAATTTCAGTATGGTCTAAGTAATACAATGGTCTTCTCTTAAAAAAGATGTCGACATATTTCAGATCCTAACTCATGATCCATGCACGTGTAGATTGAGGCAACATATACAGTGATCATGAGATATGTGTCTTCACAATGAATATCATAGATTTTCTTTAAGAAATCTGTAGTATCCCTACAGTAAGAAGGTAAGCACTTCATTATCGAGGATAAGAAATCTTTATTCATCAGGTCTTGGAAGACATCTATGTTGTCATGTCCCATCTTAGAATGTAACTTGGATCTGGGTTTAAAAGGAGTCATACTTGCTTTATCAATTCAGGCACCCAGTTCTACCAATGCTCCACTCTTGCTTTGTCCCTGTGGAATGTCCCTCCAATTCATGCAGATCTATAAGTTCATCAATGTCACCAATACAAAGGTTCACATCCATGTTAGATCCAATATCAACAATGACATCATCCCTGTGGCCTTTTAACATATTTTTGTATTCTGAGTTTTCCCAGAAATCAAAAAAGATCTACATGCGCATCACGATAATAGTACTTAGTCGCTGGGCACGAGGATAAACCCAACACCAGCACAGCTTTTAAGTCATTGTTAATTCATGATTAGATGAATTCACCACAGTAAACATATTTTCCTCACCCATTATTTCTTTTGGTGTTGTCTTTCTCCCATAAGGTGTTTTGCCTCACTTGTCGACTCCACCCAACCCTTCTAGTTTTAGGCCTTCTCTGGTACCTCCTTTTCCTTCTGGACAACCCCTTCAATTTTCAGCAGTTTTGGTTTGTTTTAGTAATTGATGTTCTTCTTAAGAAGTTACCAAGAGTTGTAGGTGTGTATCAGATGTTAAAGCAATGTTTTCACTGTCAGAAGGTGCTTCAGAGCTGGAGTCTGGTGTCAATGACTCACGTTGTCTCAGTATTTGCTCTTTTTTTATAATCATTCCTCATGTTGTCAGATTTTCTGGCCAAAGTGAACACTCTACATTCCAAATAAGCTTTTTTATCTCTCAAAAAATTCCTACATTTATAGAGCTTTAATTCCTCCTCATACTTTTCGAATCTTTTCTCCATTTCCCCATGAAATATTTGGATTTTATCCTGGACCTTCTCAGCCTTCAACTCGTCCTTTAATTTTTTGATTTCCTCCAATATGCTTTCAAGTTCCATTTTTGCATATTTTAAATGCAACTCTATCAGTTGCTTTGATGTTGTACCAATCAGACCAGACCATTCATCTAACAACTTAGAATTTGGATTTTCCTAGGTGGGGATAATTAAATATCCAAAGATCCCTTAACACCCAACCGACTTCGATATAATTCTCAATTTAGGTGCTTTTTTAGAAAGTGTTTCAATAATTGCAGTCACTGTCGCAAGGACTGTCTTTTACCAGGGTTGTCACTCATATTAATCTTATCATTTACATCAACATCATGTGTTTCATCAAAAATCTTTGCAGCCACTTCTGTGCGGTTTGTCTGCCATTACATTAGAAATGGGCATGATCTGGATATTTTTTACAAAATGTTCCTGCAGCAATCCGGATGTTATCTCCATACATTTATCTGGGGCTAGAGTGCCCGCCTTCAATATTCTAGTTCATTACCAAGGAAGCAAGAATGCAGCAGGAGTCTGTCAAATGGCGTGGCACCTCCGTCCCACTGACATGCAGCGTTCAACCAGTTCGCATTGCCCCTCTTTACCTCATAAGTTAGAAGGCAGCAGGAACCGGCAAGTTATGTTCAAAATCCCTCTGCTGTATGCGAGCCGGTTACTTCCAACTATTGCGCTGGTGCCGGCTCACAGATGCAGCACCCATTCATAAATCACAAATCACAACTGTTCTCTTTACAAACCAAGCCAGCACTTCAGGATTGCTCCATAAGTTATTTAATTGAGCTGGTTCGACGTCACAGCCTTTCTCAAATCAATAATGTGCCCTACCATCTCACAAAATATACATGCACAGTGACTAGCTGTCACATCTGTCTAGCTTCACTTTCCCTGGCCTTCCGTCCGCCAGCGCTGGGACGCCCCGGTGTTGGGGCAGCCATGCGCTATACAAATATATCTAACATAACATAACATAACTAGACATACTCAGCGTTCATGGATTGCAATGTTTAACATAGTTTAAAATTCTTCACAAATTTTTAAAGTTTCATGATACAAACAATTTCGCCACGATATTTTATTTTGTTTGAAAAGAAGAGTTGAGAAAAATGCATAATAAATCAGCAATTCCCTAGGATACAGTCATGCATGCTTCCAATAACCATAATGCATTGTAAGTCACATAGAAAATATGGATACTTAACACAATTTCTTTCCACAATATATCACAACATAATTTAATGCATTCCTAAATCTGCTAAGTAAAAGCCTAACAACTGTAAAAGAAAAGTGCAGCAGGGCAAAGTAATCATGTGCAATAGACATTCACCATAATTTAGGTGATTAAAACATTAAAAAGATGGACATCACAGCATATCCAATGTTCATATCCCCAAGTTCATCACTCGAAAGTGCATAGCGGCATGTATGTCTAATGTACTTCAATTTATAATTTACGCACCACTTTCAAATTGCTATATGTCGCACACCTTCATACACAGTTGTGCCACCTCACTGGCCACACTCCATTAGCTATAACTTGCCACTCTACCATGCAGTGTGTTCTCTGAAATTATGTCATTTCAAATGTCATAAGTCTTGTTAGGAATGCTATCATTTCATATGTTATAAGTCAAGTAATTCACAAGGGTATAACCAGTGCATGGAGAAAGGGCGAGTTGTAGTTAATGTAGTGTGGCGAGTACGACATGGAATAAATTGAAGGTGGTGCGTGAATTAAAAATTTAAGTTATATCTATAACATTAGAATATCTAACGTTTGTATATATTTTAAGTTGAGTTTGTATAGAAAGAATAAATAAAGTTTTCTGAACTATAATTTATCTTTAACCTTTTGTTTTTTGATTGATTTTATATGCTTTTATTTTTTAATGAAAATGTGTTTCAAATTGTAGTGTCGAGTGTCATTTAATTGAGTGTTATTAAGTGCAGTGCTATAGAGTATAGCAAAGGACGGTGTCATACAGTCTAGTGTTGCAGATTGGAATAGAGTGGAGTGGAGTGGCGAAGCGTATAGAGGAGCAAAGTGTTACATAGTGGAGTAGTGTGTTGTGTTGTATTGTGGACTGGAGTATAGTAGACTGGAGTGGCATGTTGTACAGTGGAGTGGTGTGTTGTACTGTACAAGTGAGTGTCATCAATGGGAATGTTGTTGACAGCAATGCCGTCGAGTTGAGTGTTGTTGAGTGGAGTGTCATCAAGTAAAGTGTCATACTGTGGCGTAGAGTTGTGAAGAGTGCTTTACAATTTAGTGGCATAGAGAGTACAGTTCAGTAAAGTGTTTTACAGTTCAGTGTTGTGGAGTGAAGTGTCACCCAGTAGAGTGACAGAGAGCATCGTGCAGTCTAGTGTCATACAGTGAAGTGTCATATAGTGGTGTGTAGTACAGTGGACAGTGGCTCAGTGTAGTACGGTCTAGGGGAGGGTCATAGAGTGGAGTTCTATGTCATATAGAGGAGTGGCATGTCGTAGAGAGGAGTGAAGTGGCGTGTGCTAGAGTGTCATGCAGTGTGGTATAGTAGCTTTGAGTGGATGGTATAAAGTGGAGTAAAGTGTCTTTTAGTGGGACAGAGTGTAGTAGTGTCTTGTAGAGTAGAGTTGCATAGAGTACAGTAGGATGTTGAACAGTGGCACAGAGTGAGCTAAAGAATCGTACAGTGGAATAGAGTGGACTGGAGTTCAGTGGAGTTGCGTAGGATAGAGTCTAGTATAGTGTAAGACAATGGAGTATTATATTGTACAGTAAAGTGGCTTTGATTGGAGTATAGTGGCCTGGCAAATTATACAGTGTAGTAAAGTGTCATAGATTGGAGTGCTGAGTAGTACAGTGGAGTGGGGAGGTGTGGTGTGTCGTAGAGTGTTGGAAAGTGTTGTACAGAAAGGTACACTGGAGTGGCATAGAGTGGAGTAGAGTGTGGTAGAGTGGAGTGGCATACAGTATAGTGTCATAGAGTGTGGGAGAGTGTAGTGGTATAGAGTGTTATAGAGTTGACTTGCATAGAGGCACGTAGAGTGGAGTGGCATACACTAAAGTAGTGGAGGGCAGTGGAGTAGAATGGAGTAGTCTGTCATAGAGTACAGTGGAGTAAAGCGTGGTGAAGTGGTATACATATAGTTGCGTAGTGTGTCTTAGAATGGGGCAGAGTGAAGTAGAGTGGCATTGAGTTGAGTGGTGCACAGTGGCATAGAGTGGAATAGAGTGTTGTATAGTGTAGTGTAGGGGCATACAGTGTATTACAGGGTCGTACAGTGGCATAGAGTGCAGTGGAGGGCATGGTGTAGAGTGGAACAGCATACATTGGCGTATAGTGGGGCAAACTGTCATACAGTCAAGTTGAATGGAGTGATGTAGCGTAGAGTGGAGTAAAGTATCAGATAGAAGAGTGGAGTGGCTTCTTGTATAGTAAATTGCCATGGAGTGGAGTACAGTGTAGTGGCGTAGCATAGAGTGGAGTAAAGTGTTATAGAGTGGAGTGGCATGTCGGACAGTGGAGTGGCATGCTGTGATGTAGACTGTGGAAAACTGTTGTAGAGTGGATTAGAGGGGAGTGGCAAGGAGTAGAGTACAGCGTTGTACAGTGGAGTGAGGTAGAGTAGAGTGGCGTATGGTACAGTGGATTGGCATACAGTGCTGTTGAGTGGAGTGGCATAGAGTGGAGTAGTGGGGCAGGGTCGAGTAGTGTGTTATAGAGTAAAGTGGAGTAAATTCTGATGGAGTGGGATAGAGGGATTTGCTTAGAGTGTCATAGAGTGGATTATAGTCTGGTAGAGTGGCATAGAGTGGACTACAGTGTTGTACAGTGACATAGACTGGAGTACAGAATTGTACAGCGGAGTAGAATAGACTGGAGTATAATTCGGTAGGATGGAGGGGCGTAGAGTATTGTAAAGTGGAGTAGAGGTTTGTAGAGCGGACTCAAGTGGCATGAACTGGAGTGGTGTAGAGTGCAGTGTCATACAATTTTGTGTAGTAGAGTGTCATATCGCAGACTATTGTGGTGTACAGTGTCATGGGGTAGAGTGTTTTGGCATATAGTAGAGTGTCCTAGACTGGAGTGGTATACAGCGGAGTGGGGTACAGTTGACTAGAGTACAGTCGAGTGCCATACAGTGGAATACTGTATAGTGAAGTGGCATACTGTAGAGTGGGGTAGAGTGAAATATCATAGAGTGGAGTGGCATAGAGTGGACTTGCATACAGTGGAATTGTGTAGAGTAGATCAGCGTAGAGTGGAGTAGTGTACAGTGGAGTTGTATATAGCCGATTGGCATAGAGTGGAGTGGTGTACAAGGGAATGGCATAGAGTGGTGTGGTGTAGAGTGGAGTTGCATACAGTGGAGTGGCATACAGTGGAGTAGCATACAGTGGAGTGGCATACAGTGGAATAGCGTAGAGTGGAGTGGCATAGAGTAGGGTGGCAGACAGTGGAATAGTGTAGAGTGGAATGTTGTGTAATGGCATGGCACAGAGTGTGTAGTGTAGTTCCTATTTCCCTAATAGGCTCTGCGCATTGGAATAATATAACCTATAGGCTTGACATAGGACTAAGGTCGGTATATCCCTATCGAGTATATTAAACTTAATTACTTGTGCCAGCTAGCTCAGAGGCCACTAGAAACTCATTGAGAACAAGAAGAGAGTAGTTTCTGGCAACCGAAAAACATGACAACTTTTGTTTCCCTTTAGAATCGGAACACGTCTCAGAATCGTGGAAACAATAGATAACAGTTTCACTCAGTCAATCGTGCATGCTTAGTTTCTACAGAGTTACACAGAAAGGAAAGATAGTATGCCAAGTATGCCAAGAGTCCCTCTAGGTTCTAGTCAGCTCCATACCTTGAGAATGAGAGAGGTGGGAATCTCTTGCCGGATCTGGAACTCTAACACCCCGCAAAGCGAGTCAGGACACTGGAAGCTGGATTCGTCTGCCTGCAGGAATGACAGCGTCTTCTCAGTGCGTCAGGCCGGGATACGGGCTCCTCTGAAGTCGAGGTCTCCTCTAACTTGCTTGGGCAAGGGAAGGTATATTTATACCTGGTAGGTGTCTTGGAATATTAGCATTGACGTGAAGTCGGACAGAGGAAGATGTCAGGAATGAACCCTTAAGGTATAACGGTTCATACATAATAGATGAGTTCTTGGAGAAATCAATAGTCCTGTGCTAGGGGAACTCCCGAAGCTTAAGGGTCTGGTTTCTAAGAACTCATTGTGACGTTAGGGTGGACGGATGTCGGTGACCATGCCTGTATTTGGAGTGCACAGTTAATGCCTAAATAAGGACAGGGATTCTATGCCTTTATAAGGGCAATGCGAATTGTGCCTATATAAGGACATGATTCAGGAAAACCTATATACGGACACCTAAAGCGGAATACAACACCCACTCCACTTTCGATTGAACGATAATACTAAATGCTAAACATTTAAATGCTAAACATAAAATTGAGTACCACATGTTGCTAAAAACATTTCTAAAAGCATTCTAAAAATTGTCGAAATGCAATAGGTACTGTACATTTAAAGCATCGTTTTCATTCTAAGCATATAACGGAAGTAAAATGCAACGTAAATGAAACAGAAATGTATACATATGACGAAATGGTTGATAAGTTCTCAAAATCAAAGCCATTGCATATCATGGAATTAAATGAAATGTTAGACAAGTAAGGTGACAAAGTGTCCCTGGAAGTATTCAAAGAAGTCAGTTTTTATAAGACTAGTTCTACTGTAAGCAGATTGTTCTTTTGCCATGTCATTTCAAAAATTTAAAAAGAAAAAAGTTCAATTCTGGGAAAAGTTCCAAGTATGAAAACAAATATGAAGGCCAAATTTCATTGTTGCCCTGGTACACTGTGAGCCGAATCAAAGTCAGTGTATGGGTCTGGCGTAAACATTAGATCATCTATTTCCGTAGCCAAAATATCGTCCACCGAAGTTGGTGACATTTGGAACACCTCGTTCAGAAGGTTAATTGCACAGAGATGAGAAACATCGCCTTCAGCAGAAGATGCAATGTTCGCGTCCGTTGTTACCTGTGTGCCTGTCGATCCATCTCGTACCTCAGCAGCAGCCGGAAGCGTCTGTGAGATCTCAATGAATGCCGCCATCAGGATTGGAAGCCTCTGAGGACAACACACAGCATGGGCCGTTATCGGGTCCAGCAGAGCATCGATATCCGTTGGCATGACTGATGGGAGTGTTAGACAGGTGTCTAGCATGCATTCTTCACCGCAAAACAGGCAGCGTAGAACAGGTAAGATGCAATCTTGCCAGATTGGTCTGAATGACAGGAACCACGTTGTATTAAGTTCCCGTAGACGAGGCATGCCCAGAAGCTGTACTATTCGCTCACGGCATATCCGTTCAAGGAGCGCTCTCTCCACAGCGCTCGGAGTGATGTTGGCGAAGAGGCTTGCCATAGCGTAGTAGGAGGAATAGAAACAGAATTCCTGCAACAAGTGCTAGAATTAACGGCACACCACCAAACACCGAATGTACGAAGTTTGGGATGATTCCGAGGACAGCCTGGAAAGGTGCTAATAGTCTGGAACAGATGGTCTTAAATACATGTACAATTCCGCTTGTATCAGACATGTTAAAGATACGTCCTATCATTTCTACAAAATGTATAGGGCAGTTTGTACGAATTAAAGCCTGTATCTCAGCCGAAGTCCTTGCAACTTGTAGATCTTCTTTGGCCGAGGTCAAAGGCACTGATTGTTGTATAAGCATGGCTTTCATTCTGCTTAAAGTATCAAATCGTATAAAAGAGACATCCAACGAAGGCCATAGAGGCGACTCCCTGACTGTGTCTATTGGGGCAAACAATACTTGCATACAGCAAGTGACCCTGGAGTTGACCGTTACTAGATATGGGATGCCTGGCAACATGCCACAGCAACTCTGATCATTCAACATGAGGTAACTCCCATTAGAAAGTTGTCCAAACGTTGGATTAATCACAGCAGTTGGTGTACCTTGCTGGTGGCAGGACAAATTTGCCACTTAACCATTACAAGCCCCGTGTAAAGAAATGTCCTGACAAATCAGTGAACTGCTTAGTGCACTTTCACAGTGTGTACCGCTTAGAAACACTTCACGATCCCCACTCCAACATCTATATGTGTATGGTAGATTCCAGGATGTCTTAATGTATTCTTTACCCAACCTTTCATATTTGCCTGCTTACATCTGTTTAAGGCAATACTGAAACTGAAAAGTAGTCACAGCTAGACTAATTTTGCCATGAATAAGTCATTCTGTAGCTGGTTTTTCTGCCACTGTGAATGGTAATTTTTCAAGTTTTTCAATGCTCAGTGCTGTATACTTTGCTCCCCTTTGTGCCAGTTCAATCTGTTTATCAGTTAGATTGTATTCTGCAAACAGAGCTGATGTGTTGATAAAACGCCAAGGCACATAGCCCGCAGGCAAAGATTGCAGCGTCCAGCTTAATAACATAATAGAACGTAACTGAGACTGGCCTTGCTGTAACATGGCTAAATCTTTTTCCAGTATGTCATAGCAGAGGATACAATACTGTCCAATGAATAAATTCTGGAGGACAAAGTTGTTAACCCATTGTCGACCACATAGAGAGTTTTCTCTAAGTTAATACGATCAAGTTCACGTATTCGTTCTGCGGCCTCCATCTGTGACACCTTCCATGCTTCATTATAAGCAGCATAAATGCCGGCATATATGAAACGTTTTTGACGCGGTTTTCTTGGTCCAAGCAAGAATTCCCTAAGGTCTGCGTCTTCTTTAAGTAAAGATAAGTGTTGTTTCACATCCTTAAGTGTAGATTTTTGCAGCCAATCAAGGCATAATTTTCCTACACTGTATGTTGTTACTACCCCCGGATGCTGTCTTTGGACGTATCGTGGGTCTGGCATATGAATAGTAAACCCCTGTGTTTTATTCAGGAATCTCTCTTGACAGTTGTTTGTGTCTGTGGGCCAGATCAACCATTTTTTCCAATCAGGATTTGTTCTGTTGAGTTGTAGTATTGTGTCAACTGTAACCGCTGCCTGTGTATTGTTATCACTTGCAGGTGTTGGTACAGAAGGAATTTTCATGTCTTTGATCTTGGCTAACCCAAGGCTAGACGTTTGTTGGACTGTGTCATTCAAAAACATTATTTGCTGAGGGACGATACAGGCTCTAAACAAAGCTTCTACCCCCTGCACTTGCCAATCTTTAGTACCCCAGACACATTTTGTGTCTATTGTCTCTTTCCATAAGTCGAAACCATGTCTAGACAGTTGGGCACTAAATGCTGCAGAGTAAATCTGTTTTGTATTAGTTAACATAATTTTCAGTCCTGTTTTGTTTCCATTTTTATAGTAAAAAGTTTCTGGATCAGATGTATTGTATCCTGAAAAATATGGAAACTTTTAGCAAATGTTTTTGAACTACCTTTTGGTGGTGTAGGACAATGCTCCCATTGGTTAAACATAAACACATTTCTAGGTGTTGCAGATTTATGCAAAAAATGATGACCATAGTGGTTATAGCAATACAGCTGTTCATAGTCTGATGAACCCTCTAAATATTCATTATTAGAAAATGCAGCAGATTTTTCTAGGTCAAACATCATGTCATTTACAGTTTCAAAGTCCCAGTCATCAGAATAGGTACTGGATGAAACAAAATCACTTAGTGAAATCTTAAATAAATGTGGAATGTTCAAATGTTCCGTCGGGACAAAAATATCGAAATCTGTTTTGTCCCACACTATACCATCCTGTATAGGAACGGCCGTGATGTTCACTGCAGACAAGTCTCTTGTTTCACGATGGGATGATTTGTGAGGTTTCAAAAGTAAGTTCACTTCTTTTCTTTCAGTGTCCAAATGGATGTATCTGCCATTTATCAGCACGCTCATAGTCATAACCAAAGCTAGCCAAAGCAGGAAGAAAAATATTCCAGAAATAACCCAAAGTTCAATCCATGGTGAAACCAGATAAGTCTTTTTCAAAAAATGTAAAAAAGTCTTGTACTTGCTGTTTAAAAGTTTTTGATGCTGGCGACGTCTTGGGCTCACTCAGATCCTCAGAAAACGTATCAAAGTTAATGAAATAGCCAGAAGCAGTTCTGTCAATTGTTGGAATTGCATCAGGATTTGTAGAAATCGCTGGAACCAGTTGATCACTTGTTACATTGGTGTAGACAGGTGTATTTGGACGAACTGTTACTTGAGTTTCAAGAGGGATGAGTTCCATAGCATTGTTGCTTAGTCCTTCATCTGTTACTGCTGAATTCTCGATGGTTATCAGTCTTTCAGTCTGAACCTCTTGGATAGTAGCGAGAGGAGTGTGTCTGCTACTAGGTCAGAGTCCACGAGGCCTACTATTTAGTATTGGCCACATACTGTGGTTTGATGAGGTCGATGGACACAAATCTTTTCTCCTTTTTTCCAGCAAGGGGCGGCAGAAGTACTGTTCTCGTTCCGTGGACGGCTCGGACAGGTACTGGTTGTCTGTAAGAAGGTCCAAATTCCTTCTTGTCCGCAATTTTTTCTCTGACTAGATCCCCAACTTTTGGAATCCAGACAGGCCTTGCTGGGACCGCCGGTTTTTCCCCAGTGGTGGTTGGCTGCAGGAATACGTTGCTTTGTTTTGATCTTAGTTCATTCAGATCCTGTAAAACAGCCAAACGATCTTTGATATCAAAGGGTTTATTTTCCACCACTGTGCCTCTACATTCTAGATCTGGCACCCACATTCTTGTCCCAAATAGGACCTCATATGGAGTGACCCCCCCTGGAGAACTTCTTGGCAAATTGTTTAATGAGCGTTGGACCCCATAAAGATGTTTGACCCACCCATCACCCGAACCTAATACCCTAGCTGTTATAGACTGCTTTATGTCCCGGTTTTTCCTTTCCACAACAGAATTTCCCTCAGGATGAAACGGAGAGGAGTACCGCAATGCAACGCCCAAACTGGCCATGGCTTCTTTGTAAGCTCGAGAGCTAAACGCAGGGCCCTGGTCAGAATGTAGTGTGCCTATTGCGTATGTGACGATAAAGACTCGCAAATCTTTTATAACAGTTCGAGCATCAGCCGAGCGCTGAGGCCATATCCATAGGAACCTTGACTTAGTATTTGTGGGATTGCAGTTGTCCACAAGGACGCCTGTACATAGATAGTATAATGCTGTCTAACAATGGTGTCTGTCCCTGGCAGGCTACTTCGTAGCATGGTATATGGTGGCGTTCTGCGTCTCGCTGTACCTTACAGTCTATGCAGTCATTGATGAAGATGTGAATATGTGTATTCATTCCAGGCCACCAGTACATCTCTTTTAATGTCAATATTGTTGTAGAGATCCCTTGATGTGACAGACCCTCCCCCAGATGTGCTTCATAAATCAAAGCTGCTCTACGTTCCATGTTTGGAATTACCCTATCCCCCACTCCAGGGATTCGAGCAAAAGGAACGTTGTTCGCATCAATTACATAAGAGTACTTGAGTGGAAACTTTTTGGTAACGCTGCACCACTGCCTTTGCTCGTAGCATTGACAGCCAACATTATCTCACTGTCTATTCTCGTTTTTGAACGAGTGATCGCAGCTACGGAAGCCGTCTGAACAGCCCCCTTTGCGGCTTCGTCAGCCAATGAATTCCCTGCAACATGAACGCCATCACGTTGATGACTCAGTGTATGGATCACGTGAGCCTTTGGTAGTTCGCTTTTAACTGAACTACTTGTTCCCAAAGCGTTTTATGCTTTATTGTGCCACCTTTTGCATCTTTGAACCCATTTTCAAGCCAAGTTTGTATATATTCATTATACGACTGCACACAGTTGAAAGAATCGCACACTATGAGTGTGGGGAATTCTCGATCTGTACTTTCAAGTGCCAGTTTGAATGCTTGTAGTTCAGCTCGCTGAGCTGTGCAATCTCCTAGAGATTGGGTTTTTGTGACCATAGGTCTGAAGTTGCCATCGCGCATGCGACCTTTAACGATTGCGCACGCTGCACTGTAAGCTTGCTTACTCCCTGTTGCGGGTTGTGCGGATCCGTCAGTGTAAATTATAAATTCGTACTGATCGAGAGGCAGAATCTCAGTGGGCAGAGGACATTCATGTTCATATTGCAGGAACGCTTGTGTTTTTAAATCAGGATCAAAAACATATTCAACATCTGTTGCAGCAAGAGAATTAACCCATTGTATCCATCTAGGATGTAATGCTTTAGCATTTGGAATGCTCGCTTTAGTTACCGCCTCTAAGGCCGGAACTGGGGTTACGACAATAATGCGTTTCCCTTGGGCTAGAGCTCTTTCTTTTGCTAAAGCGGTTTGAACTGCTGTCAGAATTTTTTCAGTTGAAGTAAAGCGCATTTCTGCTTGTGTATACGAATGTGATTTGTATGCAATTGGTACTTTTTCACCCTCATTAAATGTTAAGTAGGTGAATCCGCATTGACCCGAAATTATTCGGATCACTAAATTGCGTTGACTTACGCGTGTCTGTAAGTGATTTGTTGCTAACATGTTAGCTTGGAGTGAACGCAGGATGTCTGTGTGTTCCTGTGTCCAGTTTTTGATTGAAAAATCAGGTTTTATTAGTGCGTAGAGAGGTTTAACCCTTTCTGCGTAGTTCAGAATGTAAGTTCTTCCAAAATTGAGGAAACACAGAATGGATTGTAAATTTTTCAGCGTTTTAGGAGGTTGGAGCAGCGCACACCTTTCTAAAAAGTTGGCTGCCAAGCTCTTGCCTTCACTTGAAAGCTCATATCCTAGAAAAAGGACATTGAGATGGGCAATTCTAGACTTTTTAAAGTTGAATTTGTAGCCCTCAGAGGCGAAGCCCAATATAATGGTACTCACCCTGTTCAAGTGTTTGTCCAGGTCATCGTCTGTCAGATAGATGTCATCGACATATGACAATGCCTCATTATCATAAATTTGTAGTAACTCCGTTACCCTCGCTGAGAATAACCCCGGGCTGTTCTTGAACCCTTGTGGGAGTCAACAAAATTGATGCTGGGTCCCCATTATTGAGAAAGCTGTTAAGTACCTGCTTTCAGGTGCTATGTTTTGACAAAAGAAACCATTTGAGATATCCAATGTGGTTTTATATTTTTACGCACAATGTTATTCATTAATGCTGTACTATGTGCATTTTGTACTGCAAAAGTTTTTGAACAAGTGTTTAAGTGTCTGTAATCCAAAACTAGACGATATGTATTGTCTGGTTTGGAGACAGGAAACAAAGGATTGTTCATTGAAGAGGTGCATGTTTCAATCACCCTTTGGTATTCAAGTTGATCTAAGATCTCCCTGACCTGTTTTTTAGCTTCTTGCTTTATTGGGTACTGCCTTTGTGCAGTAGGTTCATTTTTTAAATGTATTTTATGGTGAGGTGAATCCTCATCCCATCCTACATGATTCTTGTATAATGCTGGGGCCTGGGCAACTGCCCATTTCCTGGCGTAAGTATATTTTAGGTGAATTGGAATATGATTGGAGAAGGCAGGCATAATAATGTCCTCGCCATGTGGGCAGTCCCTGACAAATTGTGGTGGCCAGTCTTTTTCTGCTAGAAGTATGTCATAGCCCCTTGAAAGTTTCTCCCAAAAGAGTGCTTTCACCTGTCTAGGTATGTCTCCCTCCATCCGGAGTGTTATTTCATATAACTTTTGTGGAGTACTAACCCTGGTGTCTACAGTCTCAACTGTAATGTACTCATTCAAGTCCACTATCTCCAGAAGTTCCTTCAGGTTCTGGCGAGCTATTGTGACTTCTGGTGCACTGTCCAGCATTGTCTGAGCCCATTCTCCGTTCTTGAGTTGTGTTCTCAGTATCCTCGGCATGTCTGACCTTCAGACCTGCTACCTTCTGTTTTGAGAATTGAGTTTGGATTTATTTTTCGGAACGTGTTTGTCGTCTTTCGATTTCACGTGTTCTTCTCTATGTTCTGACCGTCCTCTTCTTTCCGATGTCTGTGACGAGATCTGAAAGGTATGAGAGGAACGTGTATCAGTATCTTGATACCTGTCAGGCTTTTTTAAATTATCCCTATTCCTGAGGTTATACCTCCTTTCAGAGGACTCCTTTTGAGGAGACCTACCTCGGGATTGAGAACGTTTCTTGTTTGAAGTTTGTTTATTAGTTTCCCACTTCTTTTAGAAGATGTAGGAGTTTGTTTAATAGAGTCCTTCTCAGGACTTTCAGATAGTTTTGGCTTCAATGGTCTTCCACCCAAACTATCTCTGCCTAATTCTGCATAAGATTGTTCTATTATTCTGGGTAGTTCTGTTTGATGTTCTGTAACATCGAATTCCCTTAATTGTTGGCGGATCGCCACTGCTGCTGCCTCCCCTTTAATATTAGATAATATTATTGTTGAGACCTGGTCGAAATTTTTCAGTAATTTCATACCTAAATTCAGAGCAGGCTCTGCCCCGTATTCGTTTTGACTTTGTTTCAGGACATCTGGTATTACTGCAATTGACGGAACACCATGGGGCCGATTCCGATCTCGGCCGGTAGGGCTCCGAATCGGATTCGGCTTTACCGGATCCGATTCGGAGCCCTATTTCCCGACCGATTCGTACGTGCGTCCGGGCGAGCGAGTACGATGCGTGCGCTCGCGAAATCTCCGACCGACTCATTCGCAGGACCCGACGCTCCGACCGACTCGCACGGGGATGACTCGCACCGCGCAATGGAGACGTTCCCCGGCCGGGTAAGTACGATGCGCACCTCGACCGCTCTGACCGACTCGCGCAGTCCGGCTCCAAGGAGCTGTCGGAGCCGCACTTTGGGGGTCCGTGTCGGACCCCCCTGGAAGCGTAGGCGCGCGAGTCACACACAGGGGGGACCCATGGGTCCCCCCTACACGTGCATGTACGGCGCGACCCGCATCGACGCGAACACGCTGTAGGGGGCGCCCTTGTTCGCGTCGTGCCCATTGAGTCAATGGGAGCCCGTGTACGCGTCGTACGACTGGCTCCCATTGACTTCAATGGGAGTCCGACCGAATCGAGTCCGATAGCATACGTGCGCATCGTACTCGTTCGGTCGGGCTGCTAGGGTCCGATTCGGTCAGAAATCTCTCCGGGTCTGGCTCGGTCGGGGAGATTTCCGGCCTGAATCGGAATCGGCCCCTAAGTGTTTTAGTATAGATGGCAGCAAAGACTGAGCCCCAAGTGGTGCAGTCTTCCAGTTGTGGTGTGATCCCCATCAGTAAACAGATTGTTAGGATTCTGTGTTTCTCATAAGGGCTAGTATTTGGAAATACTGCTTCTATTTGAGTAATTTTTTGAGCTATCCAGAATGGAATTTGTTCACGTTTTGTGGGCATTTTACCCATGACTGCGTATAGAGTATGGGGTGTAATTTTTAGTGCATTCCCCTGTTGAGGGGTTTGATTTGGAAGTGTCAATGGTGGTTGGACTGTGAAAGTCCGCATGACATATTGGACTAGTTGTCTGTAAATTTTTATTAACTCTGTAAGTTGAGTAAGTAGTTCCTCGTATGACATTATTTCGAGGTCAGGATGAGGAGTGTAGCCGGCTAGAATCGGCCATGTTGCTCCTGGTCTACCTGGTGGACCGAGCCTGGTAATGTTTTTGTGATGTTTTAGGGCGCCTTTAAACCAGAGCTGATGCTCCTGGTATGTTAGTGGAATTTCAATATCCTAGAAAGGAATATATTCCTCTGGTGGTTCATCTTCTTTGTAGAAGTGAAACAGTCTTGTTACTGAATTTGTTCAGGAAATATTACCCATGATTAGAATACCTCTGTCTGAAAGGATTCGTGTGCCTCTATCACGAAAACTGCTCTGCCGCCTCTTGGTGGTAGGCCATGTTTTATAAGTTTTAGAGTGATGGCTCTTCTTAAGTT
This sequence comes from Calotriton arnoldi, assembly GCA_963921515.1. NCBI lineage: Eukaryota > Metazoa > Chordata > Amphibia > Caudata > Salamandridae > Calotriton > Calotriton arnoldi. The sequence continues at coordinate 26,546 of CAWUFW010015681.1, forward strand.
TGGATTGATGTATATAACACCCTCCTCAGGTTCATTTAAACCTGTAAAGTTAAAAACTGCTATGGCTGGGTTAGCCGCAGCTCCACCGGTGTCGGTGACAATGTCCCGTGTGGACATTTGTTTTTTGAAAAATGTAGAACAAGTTTCAAGGAAACAAAAAGATAAGGTGCACAATATTTTGGAACACTATATCCTTCAACGTTGAGCAAACCAAACAACTAATATATAGGGTGCTTCCCTATTTAGTTATGGCGGATATTCAACCCTACCCACTCCAGACGTCTTATGGAGTATGTGAGTAGGGGTCTCTGAGAAAAGCACGACTGAGTTACTCAGTATCTAGCGTTAAATTACTGCCTTATCAAACCGTTGGGCGCCATGTAGTGTAGTTCCTATTTCCCTAATAGGCTCTGCGCATTGGAATAATATAACCTATAGGCTTGACATAGGACTCAGGTCGGTATGTCCCTATCGAGTATATTAAACTTAATTACTTGTGCCAGCTAGCTCAGAGGCCACTAGAAACTCCTTGAGAACAAGAAGGGAGTAGTTTCTGGCAACCGAAAAACATGACAACTTTTGTTTCCCTTTAGAATCGGAACACGTCTCAGAATCGTGAAAACAATAGATAACAGTTTCACTCAGTCAATCGTGCATGCTTAATTTCTACAGAGTTACACAGAAAGGAAAGACGGGCGTTTCAATAAAAGGGTTTTTATTGAACAGTCTTGTTTCTCGTGTAAGAGATATGTGCTGTTACGATCACAAGACAGTATGCAAGATAAATAATGTACAGAGTAAGCAGTAGAAATAAATAATACTGCGCTAGCATTATCTTTTAGCATATATTCACGTACATAAATAACATGAGCTAAAAATGCGAGTACTCATATGATGCGTCTCTAAGCTAGTTCTACCCCAATGTACCTAATCTAGTCTAGGTGTAGGGAAAGGTAGAAGTAGGTGGAGTATTCTCTAGTCTGGTATACTAAGAGTATGTTAAGTATAGTATGCCAAGTATGCCAAGTATGCCAAGAGTCCCTCTAGGTTCTAGTCAGCTCCATACCTTGAGAATGAGAGAGGTGGGAATCTCTTGCCGGATCTGGAACTCTAACACCCCGCGAAGGGAGTCAGAACACTGGAAGCTGGATTCGTCTGCGTGCAGGAATGACAGCGTCTTCTCAGTGCGTCAGGCCGGGATACGGGCTCCTCTGAAGTCGAGGTCTCCTCTAACTTGCTTGGGCAAGGGAAGGTATATTTATACCTGGTAGGTGTCTTGGAATGTTAGCATTGACTTGAAGTCGGACAGAGGAAGACGTCAGGAATGAGCCCTTAAGGTATAACGGTTCATACATAATAGATGAGGTCTTGGAGAAATCAATAGTCCTGTGCTAGGGGAACTCCCGAAGCTTAAGGGTCTGGTTTCTAAGAACTCGTTGTGACGTTAGGGTGGACGGATGTCGGTGACCATGCCTGTATTTGGAGTGCACGGTTAATGCCTAAATAAGGACAGGGATTCTATGCCTATATAAGGGCAATGCGAATTGTGCCTATATAAGGACATGATTCAGGAAAACCTATATACGGACACCTAAAGCGGAATACAACAAGTGGAATAGCATAGAGTGGAGTAATATAGAGTGGAGTGGCGTACAGTGGAGTGGCATAAACTGGAGTGGTATAGAGTGCAGTGGGTAGAGTGGAATAGCATATAGTGGAGTGTCATTGAGTATAGCTGCATACAGTGGAATAGCATACAGTAGAGTGAGGTATAGTCGAGTGGCGCACAGTGTAGTGGCATACAGTGGCATGGCATACAGTGAAATAGAGTGGAGTGGTGTAGAGAGTAGTTGCTTACAGTGGAATAGCATAGAGTGGCATGCAGTACTGTGGCATGGCATAGAGTGGTATGTGTAGAGTGGAGTAGCGTACAGTGACGTGACAGTGCAGTGGCATATAGTGGGATGGCCTAGACTGTACTGCCATACAGTAGAGTGGCATATAGTTGAATGGCATTTAGTGGAGTGTTGTAGAATGGAGTAGTGTACAATGGAGTGACATTCAGTGGAATAGCATAGAGTGGAGTGGCGTAGAGTGGAGTGGCATAAAGTGGAATAGCATAGAGTAGAGTACTGCACAGTGGAGTGGCGTACAGTGGTGTGGGATAGATTGGAATAGCACAGAGTGGAGTCGTGTAGAGTGGAGTTGCATACAGTGGAATAGCGCAGAGTGGATCGGCGTACAGTGGAATGATGTGCAATGGTTGTAGCGTACAGTGGAATAGTGTAGAGTGGACTGATATAGAGTGGAGTGGGGTACACTGGAGTAGCATTGAGTGTAGTAGAGCACAGTGGAGTCTAATATGAAAGGGTATAAGCAGTCCATGGGGAAGTCATGAGTTATAGTTCATTTAGTGTGGCTAGCGAGTTGACAACTTTGAATACAGAGGTCCGTGAGTCATACTAAGTCTTGGGTGGGCGCAATGATAGCCTTAAGTTATAATTATAACTTTAAAATTTCTAAGGTTTGTGTAATTGAAGATGGTTTTGCATACAAATAATTAATTAAAATTTCCCAACTATAACATATCCTCAACCTTTGGTTTTCTCATTGAACTTCAATCGGTTTTCTGTTATAAAAATGTGTTTAAAGTCATAGAATGATATTTTTAATGATATTGTTTTACATTTTGTTGGTACCGCAGTACTTTCGAGAAAGTTTATTATGATCTTCAGCACTATCTGCCTAATCGTTTTCCATTCAATAGTGTTTCCTCGAAGTTACCACAGTACCCCTGTAAGATTTTAAAATCATATTTAGACCAGCGATTTAATTTTTATTTCAACCATGGATTTAGGGTTTCATGGATAGTTATGTATTTGAATGGTATATGTGTTACTATTGTTACTGTAGGTTCAATTTGTGAATTGCAGGTACTGCAGTAGATTTGAGATGCTACCGCAGTACTTTCACAAAACAATATTCAATTGGCTTAGAATGAAATGTCAAGTGGCTGTCAATTGTAGGAAACAGGAAGTGTATATCCCTTATCTCCATTCAATTTGATTTCTTCCAAGGAGAAGGTTGGGCTGTTTGGAAGAGTGAACCACATTACAACTTTTGAAGACTTGAAATGGCTGAAGAAGATGATCCTGTTCTGTTGGAATTGGAGAAACAAGAGGTGGAGCAGAAGTAAAGGAATCAATTGTATGGGATTTTTTTCTTATTGCCACCTACAGGGAAAAAGTTGAACTCAAAACTGGTAACTTGCAACTTATGCAACAAAGTAATTTCCTGTGGGAATGTGAAACAGTTCTCATTCGGTATCATAGGAATGAGAAAACACCTGAGGACAATTCATTCCACCAGGTTGGCGCTTATGGAAAGAAGGCATCAGAAGGAGATCTAAGAGGCCTAAGCAGAAAGATCGGCAGCAGACACGTCTTTGACTATTGAGTCATCTTCAACTTCTTCTGCATCATCAGCACCACAGCCACCACCCAATGCATCTGTCCATGCATCAGTACCTGCTCCTGGTACTGCAGTGCCAATACATCTTTTGAGGCAAATTACAGAAATTAGAGAACATTGTGGCAGTACTGTGACAAACTGTCTCATCTGTCATACTGTCATTGTTGAGGGAGCATGACATATGACCAAGCATCATGAGCTTGTCATGGCTCACCAGTGTCCTCCCCAACAGTCTTAGGGCCTGATTACAATCATGGCGGACAGGATTTAACCCGTCCATCGTATTACAATTCCATTATATCCTATGGAAATTGTAATACGGCGGACGGGATATCTGTCACATTTGTGACGGAGTAGCCCATCCACCAACATCATAATCAGGCCCTTAGTTTTTTTGACTTTGTTGTCCTCCTGTTTACTGTCAATACCTTTTTTGTTGGTTGGTCATGCTGACCTTTGACAAAAATAAAAAAGTCCAGAAAAAAATCTTAAAGAGCTAAAACAAGAAAAAAAAGTTTTTTCAGAAGTAACCAAAAATCTCAAAAGATCAAGATTTTGTATCAATATTAACCATATTTTGTTCATGTATTAGAAATACTAAATTGTAATTAATCTAGAGATAAATGGTATGTGTAAGGTAAGCTAAACAATCTATCTTATGGTGGCTTCATAGTAGAGGGTAAGTTAATAAACTATTATAGTGAGATTTGATAGTATTTAATAAGCATAATACAAAGTCAATCCAAAATTGTTTTTCCCAAATGCATATCTGATTTGGGATTTCTGAACTTGTTTCTTGAAATTCAACAACATTCATTTTCATTTTGTATTTGGATAAGTCCATCAATGGATTTTCTGAATCATTTTGAGGACAATTATTGTTCTCAGAGTGGATCAAAGAATTTATATTGGATATAGCCATAATATTGTTGACTTGTGCTGGATTAGAGTTAATTTGAGTATAATTTAGAGTTTCCAATTGCAATGTTTGTGCTTTCTCAAAGTATAATGTCTGTATAAGTTTTTTTATCCTTGAGTGATATGTGGACTGCATTTTGATATGATGGAATGAGGTGTCACCAATGTGATTTCTCAAACAACCTTATGAATGACCTTGGAGGTGAGCAATGGTCCAAAATAGGCAGATGTGTCAGTTTTGTTTAGAAGTTTTTAAAGTAGTGATTACATTTTATATCTCATTACGAATGTCCTTAGCTTCAGCATGGATGTTTTGATGCGTAGTTCCCACTAATCCGTAGGATCTGTGCATTTGCGGACAACATAAACTTTTGGGTGAGGTGCCTAGACTGATTCCACGCACCCCGCAGGATATGTTGGCCTAGAGACCAGCTAGCTCACAGTGCCACCATAAGCCCCCCTAACTTTACCAGGGAGCGAATGGTTTCTGGCCACCACTGAACATGACAACCTGACCCCTCAGGGATCGTGGTAACAGATCAGATCCTTTCGCCCAGTCACTCATGCTCCTTGCTCGCAGAAAAACATACAGAGAATACACAGTGGGACGTTTTCTATATATGTATTGAACCAACATTATTCTTGTATAAAATGCATGTGCTGCGATAATCAGTAGACAGAAACAGATGAAAGTGATTACACGCACCAAAAGAGTAAATAGTAGATATAGTTCTACCATGGTGCTAAAACAGTGTATATATGCAGGCATATAAAACAAGGTTATAATCAGGTGTCCTCCTACTATGCAAACCCTACTCTGTGTGTACCTAGAGTGTGTGTAGGTCTGAAGTCAAGAATCCCCCCAAGGGACCATCCAACCCCATTACCCAGTGGGAGAGAATGTAGGACCACATCCTGGTCATGAACTGGACACCCCTCACGGAGATGTCAGACCGCTGCGTGGTGAAGTCTCAGCATGCAGGGACACTCGGTGTCAGCCCGAAGTGCCTCCTCTGCTAATCTTTTGGGATGCTCATTATTTATAATAGAAAGCATCCTTGTGATGTACGTATAGATTAGCAATGTCATGGATAGGTAGATAGCCCTGTTGCCCCGTGGATGAAGATAGAACGACATTTATACTTTGTGCGTAAAAAGGCCTTGTACATGGTGTTCAACGCTTCGTGATAATGCTATGCGAAGCTAAATGTGTAAACAGAAGTAGTTTCAGAGAAACTTATCCAACATTGTCACATATGCGAATATGTGTAAAAGGTCACAGCAGAAATGTTATTGTGCAAGATTCGAGCAATGTAAGGAAAATCTGCAGCTTTGTTACTTGGGCCTAACCGGCGGCACAAAACAGTTTCTCTGATATTACATTAGATGAGAATTTCCATTCATATACAGGCTTCTGTTTTTTAACCCAGTAAATCTTAACTATATATTGTTTTTAATTTAATATTTTGTTTCATACCTGACTACATTTTCATGTAAGAGTTCAGAACACCGAACTTCATGTGTAAATGAAAGCACACAATCACTTTGTTAATGGTAATGGTCTTCATGAAAGTATGGTTAAGTGCTTGGTGTATATGTCCTAGTTCCCTGAAAATGTTTACTGAATTTTAATCTTCTCAGTTGTTTCTTCCATAGTTTATGTATTTTATAGCTTGTAATGAAATGGTCTAAGGTTTAGACTCAATTAATTATGAAAATGAAGAGTTTCTTTTCACATAAAATGCTTTTTCAACAATATGTTGAACATATTTTTTCCATATGAGTTTGTCTGAGTTTTTCCTTATAAAAGAAAGTTTTTGAAGCAGATTTTTCAGGACACATGTTTTATAATGGTTTGATGTTACACTCCTACTGTTGTCTCTTCTTGTGAAAGTGTATTTTTTTCTTGAATTGGCAGCATTTTGATTGTTGTAATAGTTAACTCTTAATGATGCTCTCATAGTCAATTGCACATTATTAAACTTTTTACTCCTGATGTTAGGGTGTATAGGAACAATTGCACAATTTATTTTAGTTTTACCAGTACTGTTGTCTGTCTTTGGGCATCCTCCTTCTCTCAGTTTATTTTTGTTCTCCTCTCTCTGTAGTACAATTTCTGTTTTTGCTTCTCCGGGTATTGTTTTTTATGTTTTGTGTGCAATGTGGGTTCAACTGTTTTGGAAAATTTCTTTGAAGAATAAATAGAGCTCTATCACTTTCCAACAGTCAGCAAAGTCTCTATGGCTGTTGGTGGTATTTAGTATGATTGGGCTGTGTTTATAGTCCACTTTGCGTTGTTAACCAATCACATAATGCTCTATTTTTCTATTTTTTCACTATCATGTGACCTGAAATATGTATTAAATTGGCTTTCTAATACTTGTTAAATGTCATTGATGTACACTATTTTATCTTCTTACCTTACTTTGGGGGATATTCTCAAGAACGTGCGATAAACATCGCCAAAATAGGTTAACGCAAGTTTACATATCGCCGTCTATCGCGGGAAAATAACTCCGTGTTAACATCGTATTTTCAACACGGCGGTAACATGCGATAGTCTCCCGATAACGCGTCAAATGCCCTTGATAACATTACTGGGACGGCGATGAAAATCCAAACCCGAACGCGAGAAAAGTTGCGATGGGCCCAACTGTGATAAGACAATCAGCGAAAAGCAGCGCCAGGCCTGCAAATCCTAACACGTCAGGCGGGAAAAATCACTACAAAAGCAGAAAAAAAAAATAAACAAACAAAAACCGAACTACAGCGAAGCACAATGGAGGCAGCCGGAGCAGTTACAGAGGACGGCCAGAACTCCACAAGCCCCACGGAGGAGCAGCCTGGGACCTCGGAGACAGGGAAGGGCAAGGACAAGAAGAAGAGGAAGACGCAGTTCAGTCCGCAGGAAAACAGGATCCTGATTACGGAGGTGGTAGAACACCATCAACAACTGTTCGTCACCTCCACTGTGTCATTGGCAACAAAAAATGCAACATGGCAGTCCATCCTGGACAAGGTGAATGCAGTCGGAGTGCTGAGGAGGACAATGGAAGAGCTCAAGAGGCGCTGGAATGATGTGAAGCGCAAGACCAAGCAGAAACTCGGCAACAACCAGAAGTCAGCAATGCAGACTGGAGGTGGGAGTCCAGTGCCACAGGAGGAGCTGGATGAGATGGAGGAAATGGTGTCCACAGTCATCAGTGTGGAGACGGTGGCAGGAGTTGGGGCACCGGACACTGCTCAACATGACCTGACACAACAGCAACAGGGTGAATAACCACCAGGGACTGGGGGAACAGGGGGAGATGGGCACAATGGCACACATGCACAATTAAGAATAGCACAGTGCACACCCACAATGACTCTGGATCATGTCCCTGATCCCCTTGGCACACTGCAGCACACATAGAAACAGCAAGTAGGCCCCCGTCGACTATGTGCCCAGAGGGGACCCTTCCCACACATCACCAATCCCACAACCAACCCATGCACATGTGCCAAACCCAGCAAAGCGGCGTGTCTGTAAGCCACACTGACAATGCAAGTGACACTGCATGACGAATAGCATGGCTGCAGTCAATATATCATGACCTGTTGCACGCTATGACACTGAGGTGGCTGAGTGTGGACCACATCCGTAAAGGAGCAGGTCACACTCTGACACATCGACGTGCACAAACAACCCCTGACGTCAACAACACATCTGCGGAAAAACCATGCCCCAGAGTCCCAACTCCCACCAAGAGCCCAATTTACCTAAGAATGCAACATCTCAGCACTGTATAAGCACAGAAGTCAAAGGCACACCACCTGAAAGGGATAAGGGCCAGCCAAATCAGAGCTGCAGGGGTGACTCTCCCAAAATGCAGCACACACACATAACATTCAGAGCACATCAACATTGACAACAATGTGGTATAAACTGCAACATGTTCACAACAGAACAGAGGACACAACTGGTGGCGCATGTGTGTAGAAACTGGTCAATCACATTTGGCATAGCGGGGAAATGTGAGATGATAATGTACAAGTACAAACACACATCCGTGATGTTGTCAAAATGTCCACTGTCCCGCATCAAATAGGCAGCTCCTCCCAAACAGTCACAATGTACATTGTCATGCAGTTTGTATGTAAACCTGTACAATGCGTCAACATACATGTGAACACAATGTTAAACTGCATCTCCCCATCACATTGCAGCGGGAGAACCAACACCTCCTGCAGAGCAGACCCAACAGCTCTTCACTGATGACGAAGAGGACCTCCACACCTTTGACACCGATGCCCTCCAAGAGTTCATGGACAGCTACGGCACCTCACCTCCAGGAGCAGGGCAGCCGAGCTGCTTCGAGGAGGCCCCACCCCCTGCACAGACCACACAGCAGGAAGCACCCACCACCACGTCTGACTCCCAGGACCCCCATGAACAACACTTGGCCTTCCAACGCCGTGTGTTAGAGGTCCAGGAGAAGATGGCTGATCAGGTGCGGGTGGTGTTCGACCTTATGGCAGCCAAACTTGATGCCATACATGGGTGTCTGAGTACCATCAGGGACCACTTACAGTCCCTAACGGACACCCACAGTCGGCAACATGCTCTCCAACGATCCATGGCTGACATCGCTGGAGTCATGATACTGAGACAAGAACAACTGTCCAGTCAGAGTGGCTCCAGCGATGTCAGCCAGGAGTTGGGACAGATGTGGGGGCTCTTGGAGAACATGGAGTGGATGACGGCGGAAAGAATGGCTGCCATGGCTGCACACCAGCGAGATGTGGCTGGGACCTTCCATGCCCTGCAGCACATCGTCATGGCATTGCTGCCTCAAGGCCTTGCGCAGATGAATGCTGCTGCTGCTTCTACAACATCTCCGCCCCCTGATGTGTCAGTGCCTCACAGTGCGGCAGACAATCCACCACCAACCACGTGTGAGGCACATGTGACATCAGAGGATGAAGATGCGGGTGAATCAACCTTACTGGTAAGGAGGAGGCAGTAGCATTCGTCTCCACCATATGGCCTGTTTCTGCTTGGTTCTGCCCTTTGCATCATCACCTTCCACTGTCCCCCGATACACTCTACGACACTCACCTTGGACCTCGACATGGACTGCCATTTTCTGTTTGGTTACCAATGACACAGTGATCAGACTGTGGACTGAACTCTTCCTCTTCCGATTTATTTCTCATTCCCTGAAGGACTCTGGCTGTCCCTCCACGGGCCAATAATGTGAAGTGGGGTTTGCATGGCCCTGTACTGCTCCAGCTGCAACACTCCACTGGATGTGAATTAAACATTCAGAATCGCACACATGTGTCATGCCTTTGATCATTCAAGTAAGAGAGTATGGATGAATGTAGGGTCAGTGATTCCCCCTTACGTCCATGTTGCTCATGTCGTGGGACTTGAGTCACAGAGTGCAACAGTGCCGATTGCGGGCCGGGTGGCGTAGACACTACAACAGAGACACAAGCATTAGTTACTTCCATGTCCAGCCCAGAACTGAAGCACGCCCAGAGCCCTTGGCTGATTGTTCCCACCCCTACGCTGGCCTGCCATACGCCAGGCCAGTCCACTCCGCTTATGCTCAGAGGGGGGGACGACAAAGCTACATGTCCCAGGTCTTCCCTGTAGTGATCTGCTGATCACTGGTCTAGTCGTCAGCATGCCACAGCCACTCCATGAGGGCTGGTTCACACCCACACCACACCCATCCAGCACAGGCGTCACAGGACATGTGACCCTGCCAATAAAAGGGGCCTAGCACGTCACATACCCCACTGCTGGAGATGACATGATGGTGTCCGCACCACGCGACCCAATCAAGAAGGGTCCATGACTTGTGGCGCACTGAGTTGGTGGCACCCGCTGCACTGCGGCCCGCACGGGCCTACCGCCACGGGATGATGACTTGCGGTGCACTGAGTTGGTGGCACCTGCTGCACTGCGGCCCGCACGGGCCTACCACCTTGGGACGATGACTTGCGGTGCACTGAGTTGATGGCACCCACTGCACTGCGGCTGGCAGGGGCCTACCGCCACGTGATGATGACTTGCGTTGCACAGGTCCAGTGGCACCTGAAGAGCTGAGCGGGTGTGCAGCCTGCGATGATGCGTTGGCCTCGATATGGCATCCAGCGAATCAAGACTCAAATTGAACAGTGTGCCCTGCTGGACCGCAGTGTACGCTCAGGCAGCAGTCAGCACACACATGACTCCACGGTGCGGTGCCGCAGGGTGCGCTGGGGGCCTGTGGCGCGAAATCCAGCGATCGGCTGAGGAGGATGCACCGGCCCCTGGTGGGCCCTCTTGAAGACACGCCGGTGGCGGCAGGTGAGCTTTGAGGACTGGGTGCGCAGGGGCGGCCAGTCATCGCTGGGCGGAGGACCGGTCTGGGGACCAGGGCTGGGGTGCATCAGGCGCACAGGATCGCGCAGGCACCACCGGTCATGGCGGCGGACTCGTGGCTGGGTGGGGGGCGCCGCCCTTGCTGACACGACCCTGCATGCGATGATCGTGATGTGCGCGGGTTGGTTGGGACGTAGCCACATCGTCTCCATTGTGAATGTGCCCGTTGAAGGTGGTCGACCATGTGTGTGTAGGCCTATGGGCAGGTTGTGGCGGAGACTGAGATACATGCAGTAGTCACTTTGGTGGTGGATTGGTGATGTGTGCATTCCCACAGTTGTGAGTTGGGGGATTGTGGAGTTGAGGTGTGTGGTGTGTTCATTTGGTACTTGCCAATGGGCAGTGCATTTCCACGGGGGCCATCCTCAAAGCGCTGGTTGGTGGCAGACTTGTGGACATGTGGGGATCATGCACACTGCCTGGGGAATTTGCGACGACATTGGTGGACAGGACACGGTGGTCCACTTTTGTATGCACAGTGATGGCATGCGTGTGGTTGCTGTTGCGGTGATTGTGTGCAGTGTCGGCAGGGGGCACAAGTCATACATCTGTGCTGTGAATTGCCCCCAACACGTGCGTGACGCCAGCTATGGCGTAGTTCCCTTGCGTGGTCTCAAGATGTTCCTGCGCAGTGTGGGGGGAGTGAGGGGCAGGGGTATCGAGCTGACACACACCATGATGCTTTCAGGTGTGATGAGTCCTGCATGATGTGACCGTAACAGCAGTTCGTGTGGTCGTTACCTTCCTCTTCATTCCTACGACGGTTACGGCCACACGTAGTTCTGTTACGGTCTTCTCATGCATGGTTTATCAGGCCTGTGAGCATTCCGGTTTGTCCAAGTGCAGTACACTGTACCAGATTAGGCATGTGACTATACGGAAGTTTGACCATTGTCACCATTTCTCCCACATGTTTCTGAAGACACGTTGCCCTGTTGAAGTTCCCCGTTGGGAATGGAACGCGTTGGCTGAGCTTTTCGTTTTGTTGATTTATGTATTTGTAATAAAGTTATGTTTTTACACAACTGGTGACTACTGGGCTTCATGACCTGGCGCACCCTCATTTCGGTTACTACGATCTTGGGTCTGGGGCATGGAGGCGTCTAGCATGGCTGGCGTTGGGGTTGGTTGTGCAGGTACACTACGAATTGGAACTATCGTGTGTTGCGGATACAGGGGCCCGCCGTTGTTATTGTGAACATGCATCCATGACATGTGTGAGGGAGTTTAATGGGGCTGGCTGTGTGACTCCTCCGACTCGGGCAGTTGTTGGTTGGAAGGTACCAGGGGCCACCAGGTGCAGCACAGCCAGCAGCTTTGTCTGCAGGGGGATGTAGGTTGTCCGCTGTGTTGGTACCGTTAGCCTGTGGGCAATGTGGGTCAGGATGCGGAGGATGGTTGTCCTTTTGTGCCTGTGTTGGCCAATGGCTTCCTCTGGCATTGAGTCTCTGGGGCTGGTGCGTTTTAGGGTCATCTGCTGTCCTGTACTGCCTAGGTGGTAGTCCGGGGGGGCTGGTCCGGGGGGGTGCCTGGGGGTGGTGGCGGTGGGTGTTGAAGCCCTCTTGGGCCTCCGAGCTGCATGATCAGTGTCTCCATGGCATCTGTTGGTCTTCAGATGTGGCTCTGGGCTGGGCTCCCTTTCTACTGCAGTTGGTCGTCCTGCTTAACACCAGTAAGAGGCAGGTGTTAAATCCCTGCTGCTAACCCGCCTTATCGCCTGTTCTTGGTTCACATCGCAGATCTGACTGGTCGTTGAGAATCTCGAGAAGTGGTGTTTTCGTGTGTTTTTGCACGGGAATGCCTACTCTGCATATCATTAGCGTTAGTTGTCGCACTCATCCGTGGCGATGTTTTTTGCGGCAGCTATCGCTGGTAAGCTGGCGATATCGGCAGTTTGCACCAGCTTGAGAATAGGGCGATAAATCTATCGCCACTTTTGCGGCACTAAAGTGCCGATAAATCGGCGATGAGTCCTTGAGAATATGCCCCTTTGAGTTTTGGTACTATTGTGCTATCTTAGTAGCTCAAATTGTATTTAAGCCAATAATTGTCCTCCTTTCAAAATGTATTTTTTGGTATTTTGCAGTTTCCTAATGGCCAATCATCTAACTCTTTATATATTTGTTTGTCTGCCTCTGTGGTCCTTATTCTTTTATGTTCATGATAGTTAGAATTTGGTTTGTTGGGCACAGTTTCATGTTTCGGGCTGGACAGCACGCTAAGAAAAGTAGCTGCTGAAAATGATTAGGTTTGGGAGGAGTTGAACTAACATGGATTAGTGGAAGAGGTTTGAAATGGAACCAGTTACTCCCTCTACTTTCCTCTGTTAGTACATGTGACCATTCCTATTTTATGATTATCTACTGTGGTGGCAATGATATAGGACAATTAACTGGAGTTAGACTAGAAATTGAGATGAAGGAGACATTTTCCATCTTAATGTCAATGTTTCCTAGCACACATTTAGTGCTTTCAAATATTTGTCAGAGATGGAAGTGGTCACCTGAAAACACTGGTAAGTTTGAAAAGACCCGAAGACATGTGAACAAGGCAGTGCCAACATTCCTTGGTAATCATAAATGGTGTGTATTTTTCGACCTATGGAAACCATATTTTCATTTGAAACCTAAAAACTTGACTTCGCAAACATATATAAATATGTTTACTGAAAATAACAACAGCTCTTTTAAGAACCACCCTATATTATGTCAATTTCTTTTGTCACATATACGGATTGTGTTTGTATTTCTTGAAGTACTGCAGTACATTCTTGATAAGAGAGTACTGCAATACTCCATAAACTTTTTTAAAAAAAGATATAAATCAATAGAACTACTTTTTCCTAACTCTACAGAATTAGCTAAAGTGCCTCATTTCTTCCTATACATTAGAAAAATAGTATTAAGCTATATTTCACATTAAAACACAGAACAAAGATGCCTTTTTATTTTGCAAGGGCTTTGATTAACCAATAATTTTCAGTTTCATCATCTAAATGTACTGTGGTATCCCACGAAGGTACTGCGGTAATTTGGGGCCTAATATATTAACTGAACAAATTCAAATCAAATAACAAAAACGATCCTTTCCTCATAAATTTCATGTAAATCTGCTTAGACATTTTGTCACCACGTCTGTTTAAAAAGTCTGGGGAAAATGCATTGGAACCCCCCTGTTTTCTTTGCACCCCCTTAACTTATCACCATGAAACTTTGCATCATCAGCCAATGTACAAAAAGGAATAGATATGCAAAGCTTTGTAGAGGTTCAAAACATATATATATTAAGGTGAAGGGGTGTGCAGCCCCCTCCCCAAGTCTCATTAGGCCTTGGGGAGCCCATCCTTCAGGGCCAAATACAATGAAAGAGGTTGGGCCTTAATAGGCCCCAGGGACCCCATTCCCCGGGGGCGAAATATAATTAAAAGGGTAGGGGGACCAAGCGCTCCCTCTCCCCAAGTAATTTCAGGCTCCGGGAATCCCATCCCCTGGGGCCAAACCACAAAAAAATGGAAGGGGCCCACATCTCCCTCTTCTCTGAGCCTTCATAGGCCCCAGGGACCGAATCCCCCAGGGTCAAATTTGCACAAAAGGGGCGGGCCTTGCCACCCTCTCCCTAAGTCTTCATAGGCCCTGGGAAACCCATTCTCAGGGCCATATTTGGTTTAAAAGGGAATGGGGTTATGTGCCCCCCCTCCCTGAGCCTATTTTGGCCCCAGGGACCCCATCCCCTGGGGCCTCCATTAATTATATGTGGGTGCCCCGTTTCCCACCCAGCGCACCCATGAGCCACCACTTTGGGGGCTGTGGGGGGATCTCAAGGGCCCCCACAGGCCCAGCCGGCTCCCTGCCTGGTGCCGGAACTGGCATCGCCTCTGTCTGAAGGGAGCAGCTCTCTCTGCTTGCTCCCTCCAGGTGGGAGCAATATGTGCTCTGTTTCCCTGCCTGCAACAGTGCGAGCAGGGAAAGACAACAGAAGTCTGCTCCCGGGCGGCGGGAGCATTTTTAAATGCAGACATAGTGTTTTCTCCAGTTTGGCGTGAGAATTAAAAATGCTCCCGCCAGATGGAGGCAAACACGTTTCCCTACCCGTGCTAATGCGGGCAGTAAAATTACTGTGTACCGGAGCTAGGCTCTCTGGGACACAGTAAGTGAGTTAGCCTGGGGGTCTGGGGAATAGGGTCCCTGGTGCCCTCCCTTTTAAAAAGTGTCACAGACCTAGGGGAGGGGGTCTCCTGGGCCTTTGGAGGACGTTTTAGTTAGGTGAAATGTTCAGTGACAACATAATGTTTTAAACAAAAAAAAACACTTTATAGGTTATAGTTATCTCAAGTAACTATAATTCATGCCTTAAGGTTACTATAACTCGCGCCCTCGCCATGCACTGCTAATTACACCACATATTCCATCACTTATGACATCTTCTATGACATCATTGATAATATCACTGTAACATTTGCAATGAAATTATTGATGACAAAACTGCGCATAGCAGGGTAAAAGTTATAGTTACCTTAGGACATGAGTTATAGCTACTTGAGATAACTATAACTCGATCAATCAATCAACCAAACAGGCTTTATAGAGTGCAGCTAATCACCCGTGGGGTCTCCAGGTGCTGACAATTTCTGTGGTTTTTTGAGTTTAAAACATTACTGAACAATTCACCAAACTATGATGTTCCTTTAATCTTTGTTTTTTACAGTAAATATGTATATATATATCCACTGCAAACAGGTTACCCATATGACTGGGGCGTGGCTTGGTGTAATTATCAGGTGTTCCCTAACGAAGGACTTCTACTACTCTTCTCCATTTTGCCCGTGAACAAGAGCACTGGAGTGCTTGAAACGCGTTGGGCTGGTGATGTAATCGGCGTGAGAGTGTGACCCTGCTAAGCTGAAGTCTACGATTAAAGGTGTCTAAATTCCCTGGTCTGTGGCGTCTTCATATGGGTAACCTGTTTGCAGTGGATATATATATATATATGCATATATATATATATATATATATATATATATCTATATATATATTACCTACTAGCGGTCGCCAGTAGGTAGTTATAGTTAGGACCTAGTTTCCATAGGAAAAGCGTTTTTTGATTTGCCAATATCTTTGGCGCCGTTTAACGAATCTTCGCGAAAGTTTCAAAACTAATGGGGCGGACCGGTCAGCTCCAGTCTTGAACGTTTCGGGGTGATTCGTCAAGCGGGGGCCGAGAAAAAGGGGTGTCCCAAAACGCATTTTCCCCATGTTCATTTCCATAGGAATTTTGAAACAGGTTACAGCCCGAACTGCTGAACGGAATTACACCAAATTTGGCAAAAAGGTAGGTCTTGGTCTAGAAAGCGTGCTTTTTTAAAAATGGTGTAAATCCGTTCAGTAGTTTCTAAGGAATTCAAAAATAAAAAAATATCGATATCTGATTGGCTGTCAGCACTCCAAACCAGGAAGTGTTGGCAGCCATCTTTTGACTCAGTAACCGGGTCACAAGAAAGCAGTAACAAAAAGGTGAAAAACAAGAAAAGGGGGCAGGGTAAAAACATCCTGACCCCCAAGGCCTGCTCAGGCGGTCCCACAGGGACCCCCAGGCCCAAAAAAAGCATTAAAAAAAAAAATAATAATCAGCAGAATTCGCGCTGGGTGCGTGAATCCTGCCGAGAAATTTTTAAAAAAATGAAGCACTGGCTCCCGCTCTTCATTATCTGTAAGCCCCCGGGTGGGCCAGGTCCCGGGGGCTGTGCCTGGTAAATTAGCAGGGGCCGCGGGGCCCCCGCAGCCCCGGGGACCGCCACCTCCCTGGGGCTTTCTTAAATTATGTGCAGGGGGACACGCAGCCCCCCGCAGTCCCGGGGACCGCCACCTTCCCAGGGCTTTTAAAAAAATGCATGGGGGGCTCCTGTCCCCCCCACGCTGCCCCAGGGACCGCCACCTCTTTTTTTTAAAATAAAAAAACGGAAAGGCCGGGTCCCGGGGGATAGGGTCCCAGGGGCTGAAATCGGCCAGAGGAGGGGGGCCGCGTGGCCCCCCTCCTTATTTTAAAATAAGTTAAAAAAATGGCCAAGCTCCGGGGGATGGGGTACCCGGGGCCAATAGTGGCCCAGGGAAGGGGGGCCACGCGGCCCCCCTCTCGTATAATTTATTATTATTTTTTATTTAACGAGGCCAGGCCAAAAATATTAAAAGAAGGCCACTGACCATGTCATGAATGATGTAATATGTGACGTCATCAGCAGTGCATTGCGGGGGCGCGAGTTATAGTTAGCTCAACTTACTATAACGGCCAAATTTCTTTGGTTTTGTACGAGTGAAATGTCCAACTAACTATAACGTCCCTGAAACCTATGGTTTTTTCAGTGAATGTCCATGGTTTTTTAAATGCTGATTTCTAACTATAACATCCCTGAAACCTATGGTTTTTTCAGTGAATATATATATATATATATATATATATATATATATATATATATATATATATATATATATATATATCCTACTAGGTGATAGCCGGTAGGTAGTTATAGTTAGGACCAACTTTTCCCACAGGCGAAGTGTTTTGTGTGATGCTAATAACTTTGGCGCTATTTGACGATTCTTCACAAAATTTTCAAAACTAGTATGAAAGTTTGGTGAACAGCAGGGCCGAGAAAAAGGGGGGGGTCCCAAAATGCTTTTCCTGTATGCAATGTCTATGGGGATTTTTTAGTTTGTAGACACGACTACAGCCCAAACGGCGGATCAAAATTACACCAAATTTTGCAGAAAGTTAGAGCTTCGTCTAGAAAGAGACCTTTTGTAATTCTGTGTAAATCTGTTCAGTAGTTTGGGAGTTATTAAAGAAATAAATGTATAGATACCTAGGAACGCAGATCCTCCATGGATCCGGGAAAAAAACCTCACCCACTATTACTTTATATTAAAAAAACATAGAAATTAATTGGAAAAATTTTTTTTACAGGGACATTTTAGTTAGGTTGATATTTTATCCACACAGAACCATGCAAATTTAACAATTATAGTTATACTTGTGCCATTAGGTAACTTTAGGCCATGAGTTATATTTTCCTAACCTAAGTATACTATAAGTATAACTATGACTGCCGAATTTCTATGGTTTCATGTGGGTAAAATATGTGTATATATATATATATATATATATCTTTATATATATATATATATGCTTCAGTTTCAATTGGCGATGTCGGAACGCCCAGCCTCACAGCTTGGGGCTCAGATGCGGACGCCACCGCAAATATATTCCAAAGAAAAAACTTTTGCTTAAAGTCTTAGGCCCTTATTATGAGTTTGGAGATCTGATGGACCTCCAAACCCACGGTGGTCTGACCGCCCTATCACAAGTAAGGCGGTCAAACTGCAATGGGGCCATTGCTGCCGCAAGGGATTCATGATCCCTGTCAGTCTGAGGCCCCTAATATGCTGCGGCACCGCCAAGCATATAAGGAGTTACTTTACAGCCACAGTTGTCATGGCGGTGAGCCTGACATGAAAAGTGTGGCAGTGAGGAAACAAAGGGGGCCCTACAGGGTCACCTGTTGCCTCTACTCCAGGGGTTGCATGCAAGGGGGAACATGGTGTGGCCCCTGTATGCATGCACCCCAGTTCCTGCAGAGCATGGACTTGAAAGTCCATGCCCTGCAGGGACATGCAATGGCCAGCCGCCGCAGGACTACCTGACCTGGATTCCAGTTGGACGGTGGGTGATCTCAATATGGCTTTGGGGTGTGGCAGGGGGGGCGCTGGCGTGGTGGCCAATCGCCACACAACCAAAGTCATAATAAGGACCTATTTCTTTCAGGAGCATATGCTAAAAGATGAGCTAGTGTGCAATATTTACTTACTTAGCTAGATATTTGCCTGACCATTCTGCAAAGTCTCTGGAAATACATCTAAAACAGGAAAGAGGAGAACATTCAGGAAGAACTTAGGGCCAGATGTAATAACACTCAGTTCTTAAAAAGTGGTTGCAATTTGTGCATCAACTTTTTACGAATCGATTCTAATCTTCCCAACGGACCGATATAATATTAGGTTGGTTTGTAAAATCACCACTCAGAGTGGGTCACAATCTGACCTACCTCATGAATATTAATAAGGTAGGTCTCAAATTGTGACTTACTCCGACTGGATGCCATCACAGGGATGGTGGCCTGCTGGAGTCAGCAGATCACCATGCCTAAAACTGTTTTTAAATACAATAATTTAAAAGTTTATTTAAACCCCTTGGGTGCTAAGGATGTGCTGGACATGTCCCCAGCACCAGTGCTAAAGTGCTGAGGATGTGTGCAGCGCGTCCTAGAACCCACTCATGGAAGCACTGGCGCAATGTGGGAATATCAACAAAAGGGGTAGTTGCAATTTTCGGGCCTCGCTCGGTGGCCACCTAGGAAAACCAACCAACCCCAGGCATTTCTGAAAACTAGACACCCAGGGGAGTACAGAGTAGTGTGGCTCTCGTGGATACTACAAAGGTTTCTTACCCACAATGCCCTGCAAACCCCGAAATTTGCCTAAAATCACACCTTTTCTCTGCATTTCTGTGAAGTAGTCTTCCAGAATCAGAAGGAACCCACAAACTTCCTACCACCCAGTGTTCCCCCACTTGTTCGATACAACTGCTGCTCCTCTTGTGTGGCTGGGCCGCATGCTCGCGTCAGGAACGGATCAAACTAACTTCAATGGGAGTCCTCACAAAGGGACACTCATTGACTTTGTTTTGATCTGCTCCTGTCACAGGCACTAGGCTAAGTGGGAGATTGCTGGATCGAAGGAATTTTGTGGATTCCTGTTGATTTCAGAAGTCTACATCACAGAAATGCAAGGAAAATGTGCAATATTAGACAAAGTTTGAGGTTTGCAGGGCATTGTGGGGAAAAAACTTTGTGGGACCCACACCAGGTACACCACGCTGGATTTCCCTAGGTGTCTAGTTTTCAGAAATGTACAGATTTGCTAGGTTTCCCTAGATGCTGGCTGAGCTAGGGCCTATAATCCACAGGTAGACATATTGCAAAAAAAGTGTCCGTTTTCGGTGGAAAAATGCAAGGTGCCTATGTAGCTTTTTGGGCCCTTTCCTGTTGTGGGCACTTGCCCTACCCACAGAAGTGAGGTACCATTTTTATCAGGAGACTTGGGGAAATGGTGGGTGGTAGGAAATGAATTGCTCCCTGCAGATTCCAGAGCTTTCCATCACAGAAATGTGTTTTTTAGCCAAAGTTTGAGATTTAAAGGGCTTCTGGGTAGGAAACCCTGGTGGGAGCAACACAAGTCACCCCACCTTGGATTTGCATTTTGGGCCCTTGCCTGTCGTGTGCAAAAAAAGGGTCACTTTTCAGTAGAAAAATATGATGTGTCCATATTGCTTGCATTTTGGGCCCTTTCCTGTCGCGGGCACTAGCCCTACCCTCACAAGTGAGGTTCAATTTTTATTGGGAGACATGGGGTAATGGTAGGTGGTAGGAAATGTTATAGAGATTGCATTTAGTCTCCATTTTAGGTTTCCTTTCTAACTTAGCATCTTTTTAAGATGGTGGTTTAAACATGTTTTTCGCTAACATGATAAAATGCCATGTACACATTTGTTATAGTTAGACATTGTTGTTCTGTAGTCGGCACTGTTGGTTTCAAGGACACATACCAGAACGTGATGTCCGTGCTTTATTTTGTGCATGTAGGAGATGTCTCTTTTACCCAGACTAACTAAAGATGTTTTTCTGCACCCTTTGCAGAATGAGATAAGGCCGGTGTTTTAATATTTAAACAGCGTCAGTTTTGAATTCAGGCGAGAGGCACTTCACACCGAAGTTCTCATGGATGCTGTGGGGACCTGTGAATGTTCAGGCGAGAGGCACTTCATACCGGAGTTGTCATGGATGCTGCGAGGACCTGTATGGGATGCAGTTCTGCAAGCCAGACATGCATTCTAAGTAGGAAGATATCTGTGCAGGCAGAGGTTTGCGGGCTTGCACACTGAAATGGAGTGCATTCATTAATGCACTGAGGCCGGCTTCCTGAGACATTACACCAAGGTATGGGGTTAGATCATTCCAGCTGGGTCTGGCAGAAAAGTACTCCCACAATGCTCTCGGTAGTGTAGGGGTATTAGTGATAGACTGGAGTAATTTTAGGAATAATCAACATGGTTGAATAATTTGTATTTTTCACCATTTTTATAATGCTTATAACAATGATGTGTCTCATCTGTCTAATAATTGCAGGTGATGTTTTACTTATTAGGTCTTTTCAATAAACATTTGAAAACATTTTATTGTGTCTTCTCTTTGTGAGAACTTGGGCATGCAAAAGTGACATACAAAAGGGTTAGATCTGTTTCTGCTAATTCCTTGGGAATAAGGGTGGTCATGTTTGAGGTTGCCAACAGCATCTTCAAGGTTTAGAAGTTTAGATGCAGTACTGTGTTTTGTTGAATTAATCCAGAGTTCTACTAAAGTTGTAGGAACAAAGTAACATGGCACCACCAAAGTTTTAGGTTTAGTACCTATTTAATGGGTCTACTGAGTAGTTTCTTGAATGTGCTCCAGGCTCCTTTATTGCCTGTATACGAAGACATCCATGGTAATAAGGTTTTATCCTCCTCAGGTTTAATAGGAAGAACCTATTTATTTCTGTATGCTGATCAAGCTTGGTCTTTTAAAAGGATAGTCCCATATAGTATTTCCTTTTTTGAGTTCACAACCAGTGAATACTGCTGCCAATTCAAGACTAGCAGTAACTGCTTATTTAAATAGATATGGGTCGCCAATGGCAATGAAGATGTTACATTTGTGGTTGAGGCGCACAAAGGGTATAGATGTGAAAGTTGTTATTCCTGGATATTTTCCGTGCAGACAATGCAAATTCACAGATATTTCACACATATACTGAGGCTGCAGTTTCAGCTGCATATTGACCTTATCAGTATTTAGAAATCTCATTTACATTCCAGGAACATCACAATTGGTTCCAAGACGCCCTTCCATATACCCATTAGAATGTAAGACTGGCCCCGCTCTGTAACGCTGGGGGTGACCTGGCTAGTCTTCGCAGACTATACACAGTTTCTGAATGAAAATTGTTTGACAGAGCAAGTGACGCTTACTCTTTTAAACCAATTGATTACACTGTATCAATGTCCCCTGCTGTACATAATGCATACATAAAATACTTTCCCAGCAAGACTTCCTCAAGCTTGCCCAGCGCAGTTAGCTGTGCCTGCAATTAGTCTGGTTATCATTAATGCTATTATGTGTAAGATCATGCGTTTGGACAGTAAACAAACAAATCAGCTTGAAGCAGTTTTTCCCCATATGGGACCCCAAGATAAGTTTAGAATTCTCACTATGTGTCTTCCACTTGGTGTGGTTTCCCCAGTTGAGGAGTGTAATACGTGGGGTACTGTATTTGCTTCTATCTACACAATTACTCATGGTACTCCTTCAATTGTTGTTTTGCCTGAAGTGCTTAAACAGATTCAGACTAAACATGGAGCGGCCCCTGCCCTAGATTTGGCGATGAAACTCATTGGCAACTTTACCACAGTATCATCAAATATTTTAAGTAATATTCTGAGGGAGGCAGCTTCTTTGGCGATCCATCCAAGGTATTTGAACTGTGATTTTGCCACAACTTGCTGGTTGTAAACAAAAACAAGATTTTTTGATTGATTTGATCAAGTTACACCATGTGGCTGGTTCTCAATAGTAGGCCATGAGGGTTTCTGGGTAGTTCCTTGTCACCTCTCCCTTCCCTGCAGGAAATTCCATATTCCGAGTTTCATCGCCACCTGTGGTATCATGGAGGTTCCTCCTCCATGTACACCGTAGCAGAGAGGAAACAAAGGGGGCCCTGCAGGGCCCCCTGTGCCTCCACCACACGTGGATGCACACAGAGGGGCATAACATGTGCCCCCTGTGCACATGCACAGCAGTTCCTGCAAGGAATGGACTTTCGAGTCCATGCTCTGCAGGAACCTTGTGTGCGGTCCCATTGTAGTGCCTTTTTCGAAGGCACTGCTGCCTTTGAAAAAGGCACCGCCGTCGGACTGCCACGCCGACCACCCGCCAGACCACTTTAATGTCATAATCTGGCGGGCAGGCGGTGGTGAGTCTTGACGGTGCACGGGCGTGGCGGTGGTGTACTGCCCGCACTGCCCAAACTCGTAATCGGCCCCTAAGTCTTTCTGAAAACAAGGATCTGGAAGTGTAAAAACACTAACCAGTCCTGGAAGTTGGGGAGTTCCTTTCAAAGCAGAGAAAGGAGATATGTCCTCCCAAGACAAGACAACCACTACCTAAAGAGTATCTCTCCTGATCTCATGACACATACTGTGATGAGAAGAAGTGCCTGCCACACCGAGACACCACCCCAATAGAGATGGGAAAGGAAAAAAACCTTTTTCTATATGTAATCCTCACACACTCTCTTAGTGTCATGCTTCATCATCGGGTTCACCCTGACTCCTAAAGGTCAGGGTAGGCTCAACCGTGTTCCAGGGAGCTCTTAGAAAACAACAGATTAGGGGGTGTAACTGAAAGATAAAAATCCCTCATCCACTCCAAGGTATCCCTTTATTCGTGGAATGGATAGAAATGATAAAATCTAAGCTACGGAAAAGGATTGCAAGATTTTATGGTTTTATGACCGTTGCTCAATCAAAATGTTTCAGCTCTACTCTCACAGGCCGAAAATGTCTGGAGCTTTCGTCAGGATAGAATCATCTATTTTTTTTTTTTTATTTATAAAATTTTATATAGCATGGACTTGACCTTAGTAGGGTATCAGAGCGCTTTACAATTGGTTAGGCAAGACGAAAATATGACAACCAGGCAATAAACAAATGCAGTCAATACCTGTTGCAAATCGGGAGGAGGTCAAAGAGTTAACCACCCAGACAACGAACGGCGAGTGTGAGCCCAGGTTGAGATATTGTGAGAGATACATTCCATATGATGAGTCAGAGAGTTCTAGTGTAAATATTTGTTCATCTGAAACAGTTTGACTTCGCTTTTGAATGAGATGATTGAAGGATTCAGTCTGATATCACGGGAAAGGGAGTTCCAGATTCTAGGGGCCATTCTGGAGAAGGCTTGGTTGTAGGTTTTCTTTTTCTGAAATTACTGTGGTTTTAACAGTAAGGTGCTGGCACTCCTAGAGGATCTGCATCTGCCGGACAATTCCATTTTGTCAGCTAGGCACTTCGGTGTCTTAAAGTGTAGTGCTTTATGTGTCAAGCAGGCAATTTTCAGCTGTATCCTTGCCTCTTAGGGGAGCCAGTTTAGTATCTTCGGATCGGGAGTGATATGGTTGTTTTTCTTGGATCCAGTGATGAGTCTTGCAGCAAAATTAAGGGATGCCTTTAATTGGGTTCACTGACAAAATATCGATGTTAAAAATATAAAAGTAAAAAATATCGATGCAAAAATATAGAATGCAAAAATATCGACTCCCTATACTTAATCAGGTAAGTACAAAAATATTGAGAAAAAAAATATCGATGTAAAAAATATAGTTGTACAAAATATCGAATTTCATATATATATATATATAAAAAATAATAAATATTAAATATGTTAAATAATAAAATTAATATAAAAAAATAAAGTAGATTTGATATAAATTTAAAACAATAAAATCAATAAACTTAATTAAAAAAGTTAAACACACATACATATTAATTCATATATATTTACTTTAAAACAATTAATAAACTATTAATTTTAATTTATATATAATTTTAAAATTATGTAAACATTTACAAATGTATATATATATATACATATATATATAACATCAAACTTCACTGAGATATTCACACACAACATCCATAAAAAACAAAATCTTCTTGTTCTGTTTCTTTTAGTTGTTATTTATTTTTCTTAAGCAGTCAGAAAAAGCCAACACGTGTTTCGCGCTCCACTGCGCTTCTTCACGGCTGTTACAAACATAGAATAATGCAATTAGAATCTACACCATATAAACAGTAATTACCAATGTAATAAGTCTATTTAACAACACACATGTGGATTTTATCCACACATTGCTTCCATAACATTCTCTGTTATACATATTTATTGAGGCTACAGAGAGTACATTGTTTTCATTTTTTCACAAAATTAACATGCCCCTTAAATCAGTAGACCCATCCACATCTCCTGAATTCAATCTAGAAAAACTCTATCAGAAAATATGTTCCTTTCCTGGTCCATTATCCCTGTGTATTCTTATTGGATAACAGTTCCAATTATCTCCAATTTTAATCCTACTTTCCATTTATTTTCCTAGTTGTTAGTTACCTTATAATTTTCCTAAAATCCTATTATTCTTGTGTTCTTCTTCATTTCAATGGTAATTGTTTCTACAAAAAACAAGTACAGAAACTCTTTATTACTTCAGAACATATTTAAAGTGAGTAAGTTTATATTGGTTCGTCTGTTTTATTAGTTCTCACCTCTAAAATCTTTATATGACATATATTTTATCCTCTTCTTCTTTGATATTGAAATTGATCACAGTGTTTCCAGTAATTTGAAATTGAAATCAAAGTTTGTACCACCTACGAAAGGTGAGAATGTATTGGATGTTTTCACAAACCTTGTAATGCGGGACTTTGATAAACATGTACCCATGAAACACAATTTCAATTTGAATAAAGAAGAGTTTAAAGCGCTACAAGACTTGAGTAATGATAAGAGTATCATTATACGACAAGCAGACAAGGGGGAAATGTAGTGATTTTAAATCACTGTGACTACCATAATGAGGCACTACGACAATTGAGAGACCAAAAAAGCTATGAAAAGGCAAGCATGACTCAGGTAGTTCCCTCAAAGGACGTGATAAAAAAGAAACTCGGACTATATCTTGAGAAACAACTATTAGATACTGATGAGTATAACTATTTATGGGTAGAAAATGCCAAGGTATCAATAATATATTTCCTACCAAAGATACACAAAAGTGGGAAAGTACCGCCTGGGAGACCCATATAATATCGGGAATAGGGAGCATGACAGAACATATCTCCGAATATATAGACATGTTTCTAGCACCATTCGTTTAAACATTAGTCTCTTACATTAAAGATACCAAGGACTTTTTGAAACAAATGAGAGATATATGTTGGGTAGAGGATATGTTCATGGTAACAATGGATGTAAATAGCTTGTACACCAGTATTAAACATGAGAGAGGGATTGAGGCGGTCAGATACTTTTTATATACTAAATCGGCTAGTTATTTACACCATTCCAATATGGTACTGGATCTATTGAGACTGGTTCTTATGAATAATTTCTTTTACTATAGGAAGGACTTATTCCATCAGGTGACAGGGAAAGCGATGGGGGCGAGATTCGCACCCTCGTATGCAAATTTATTCATGGGGCATTATGAGAGAGAACACGCTTGGAAGTTTGGGGAAGTCTATGAAGAGAATGTTATATATTGGGGAAGATTCATTAATGATGTGTTTATGATTTGGAAAGGAGATGAGGAGAAACTGAAACTATTTCATAATCACTTGAACAACAACCAATATAATATTACACTAACTTTAGACAACAGTAAAGAACGTATTGTCTTTCTTGATGTAGAAATGTATGTCACAGAAGGACGTATGGAATCTAGACTACACAGAAAATCAACATCAGTAAATTCAGTATTGCATGCAAGATCAGGACACTTGAAAAGACAAATTGATAATATCCCTTATGGGGAATTCCTACTTGCAAAAAGAAATTGTAGTGAAGGAATGGAATATGATGCTGTAACCAAAGAGATTACTGAGAGATTTTTTAAAAGAGGTTACAAAAGACTTGTGTAGAGAAAGCAAGATTAAGGGCCCAGAAAGTAACAAGGAATGAAATACTAAAAGACAAGAGCAAGCCGAAAGGAGGTGATGATGATGTGATACGTTATATCACTACGTACAGTGAAGGGAATGCCAGAGTTTTCAATACCCTATGTAGACATTGGGATGTGTTAACCCTAGATAAGGATGTAGCGAAAATACTGTGGAATAAACCCACAATGGTATACAAAAAGGCACCAACCTTAAGAAGCTTGTAAAGTCCTAGTGACACGGCAAACTATGAAATTCCTAGTATAGCGACTAGAACAGTAACTATGCCAGGGAGTGCGTTACCATAAGGTTCTTATAGATGCAATCAATGTATATGTTGTAAACATATAGTGGATAAGACACAGACTTTTTATGACAGTAGACATCAGAAAGTGTTTAGGATTGGTTCATTTATTAACTGTAATACCAACAATTGTGTGTATGTAATGACATGTATATGTGGAAAAATGTACATAGGGTCATCGGTGAGAAAACTAAAGATCAGATGGATGGAACATATCCAGGCCATTAAATATTGTGACTTAAAATACCCCATTGCGGTCCATTTTAAAAAGACTCACAAATTGACTGAGATAGGAGGAATTCGATTCATGGGGATTGGACAGGTCACTTTAGATAGGAGGGGTGGAGACTTAGAAGGAAAACTGTGGAGCAGAGAAACCTTTTGGATCAACAAATTACGTACGGTTCAATATGGCTTAAATATTGATAGAGAACTGTATACTTTAATTAGATGAGATGAATAAGGTATGGAGACATACATGATCAGTATATGCTTTCAAACGGTGGAAACATTTTTTACTAGACAAAATATGAGATTTAACAATTTTTTCTTTTCTTTCGGTCAACTATATAATAAATGACACTACCCATCTGAAATAAGAAAACATATGTCGAAAGGAGTCATGATTATCACATAAATAGGGGTAGAATTATCGAAGGGATTGTAGTTTCTGAGATAATTGGAGAAAGGAGACCGTTTACAATAAGAACAAATGTTTGGGGTGACATCTGTATAAATTTAATAGTATGTAAGAATAAGTGCTTTACATTAGCAAATCATAAAGTGTTTTTATTTTGAAGGTAATTTGAATATGGAGCGATAGCACACAGCACTGATGGATTGGGAGGAACACTTAGAGACAAGGGTTCGATTCCGGGCGATACTGCTTAGAAAAGATAGAATCATTCTTTTTGTTTTATAAATTTAAAAGAATTACGAAGTTGAGTAGAAATGCTCCAAGAACTAAGCCAACAGGGAGCGATAGCACAAGATGTTAAGGGATCATGCCACTAGATCCATAAACTAGGGTTCCAATCTGGGTGGTGCAGTGTTGGAAATAAGAATTTTTAGTTTTTTTAATTTTGAAAATACAGAAGGAACACAGAGATCGAAACAAACTTTTTCCTTTTTTGTTTGTTCTGGGATACTGATATTCAATAGAGATTGAGATGTTAGAAAATATACAATTATATGTGTATTGAAGAGGCGAAATCTGGATAATTTACATGAATCTTTCTTAGATCAGGACTTAATTGGTAAGGTTCGCGCCACACCAGGTGATTAGCATCACCGCAGGATTTGTATTTAAGGGAAAGGAGTTTGAAGCTCAGTACGCATTGAAAAACGGAGAGAGACAGACCAGGAGACTTCCAGCCGGCTTTGCGGTAAGCAGCTACGACACATTGTAGGACTTAACTTCCCTGGGGAGAGTGGATAATGCGGGTTGAGGAAAGGATGCTGTGATTAATGTATAGGCACCTTTGGTATTAAAATGAAGTGGTTTTGGTTGGGATAAAAGCTAATATATTTTTGTCTGGTTAGAATACAATGGAATTTTTTAGTGAGTGTGTTTATTTCTGCAGACCCTATCAAGGGGGACCATATAGAACACTTCTCAGAAGAACAGGAATTAGAATGGATAAAGAAGAGGATAAAATATATGTCATATAAAGATTTTAGAGGTGAGAACTAATAAAACTGTTGAACCAATATAAACGTACTCACTTTAAATATGTTCTGAAGAAATAAAGAGTTTCTGTACTTGTTTTTTGTAGAAACAATTACCATTGAAATGAAGAACACAAGAATACCAGGATTTTAGGAAAATTATAAGGTAACTAACAACTAGGAAAATAAATGGAAAGTAGGATCAAAATTGGAGATAATTGGAACTGTTATCCAATAAGAATACACAGGGATAATGGACCAGGAAAGGAAAATATTTTCTGATAGAGTTTTTCTAGATTGAATTCAGGAGATGTTGATGGGTCTACTGATTTATGGGGCATGTTAATTTTGTGAGAACATGAAAACAATGTACTCTCTGTAGCCTCAAAAAATATGTATAACAGAGAATGTTATGGAAGCAATGTGTGGATAAAATCCACATGTGTGTTGTTAAATAGACATTACATTGGTAATTACTGTTTATATGGTGTAGATTCTAATTGCATTATTCTATGTTTGTAACAGCCCTGAAGAAGCGCAGTGGAGCGCGAAACACGTGTTGGCTTTTTCTGACTGCTTAAGAAAAATAAATAACAACTAAAAGAAACTGAACAAGAAGATTTGGTTTTTTATGGATGTTGTGTGTGAATATCTCAGTGAAGTTTGATGTTATGTAAGTATAATTAATACTGGTGGGGACCAGTATCTGAGACACTTTTGCGCTGGGCAGAAATCCTGTTACCCACACTGTTTATATATATATATATATATTTATATATATATATATATACACATATGTATATATATATATATTCACTGAAAAAACCATAGGTTTCAGGCTTGTTATAGTTAGGAATTAGCATTTTAAAAACCTTTGAAATTCACTGAAAAAACCATAGGTTTCAGGCCTGTTATAGTTAGGGTTTAGCATCTTAAAAACCTTTGAAATTCACTGAAAAAACCATAGGTTTTAGGGAAAGTTATAGTTAGTTGGACATTGCACTCGTACAAAACCCGTGAAATTCCCCCGTTATAGTTAGTTCAGCTAACTATAACTCGCGCCCCCGCAATGCACTGCTGATGACGTCGCATATTACATCACTCATGACATGGTCAGTGACATCACTGATGACATCACTGATGACATCATCCAGTGATTGTGTGTTTCTGTAAAGTTTAAATATGTTTAATATATATAGGGAAAGGCGTATTGAAGAATGAGTGGGTGTATAAGCGTCTGAATGGATGATTTAGTAGGTGCGTGACTGAGTTTATAAGTGAGTGATTAAACGTATCTTACTGGATGCATGGGTGAGTGACTAAACTTTGTGAATGTCTGTATCCGTCTGTCTGTTGTTGTGTAAGCAGCTGCATGGGTTTCTGACTAGCTAAATGAGTGTCTATATGGGTTATGGATTGGTTCTCTGAGTATCTGTATGGGTGCCTCAGTGTTTGTGTGGGTGGGGTGTGTGTGACTCTGTGCATAGATGTGTGAATGGGTGATTCACTGGGTGCATGGTTTCAAGAGTGCGTCTGTGATGGACTGTATGGGTGGGTGAGTGTGTGTATGGGTGTGTTAGTGATTGAATGTATATCTCAGTGGTACATGTGTGAGTAACTACATATGTGAAAGGCAGTATATATGTGTGTTGGAGTATATAAATGGCTATAAGTGAGAGTGTGTGATTGTGAGAGTGGCTATTTGGATGAGTGTGTGCTTGCATCAGTGATTGCATAGGAGCGTAAGAATGTGCTAGTATTTTTATGAGTAAGTGAGCTGGTGTGTATAACTGTATAGGTGAGTAAATTGGAGTGTGATTAACTATTTGCATGACTGACTAGGTGTGTGAGTACCTCTATGGATGAGTTGCGTTGTGTGAGTGTTTATATAGGTGTATCAGTGCATATGATAGTCCTGTACTGAGTGACTGTAAGTATGAGTGACTGTACGGGTGAGTGAGTAGATGTGTGTGTGTAGACCTAAGAATCAGTGAGTGGGTATGTACTTATTGGTATTGGAGTGTGTATGGTTTTGAGAATGGCAGTCTGTAATTTAGAGTGGGTGTATCAAAAGTTATATTAGGGTGTGAGAAGATGCATTAAATTCTCACATGGATGATGTCATCAGTGATGTCATTTGATATGTCATCAGTGATGTCATCAGTGATGTCACTGACCATGTCATGAGTGATGTAATATGTGACGTCATCAGCAGTGCATTGCGGGGCGCGAGTTATAGTTAGCTGAACTAACTATAACGGGGGAATTTCACGGGTTTTGTACGAGTGCAATGTCCAACTAACTATAACTTTCCCTAAAACCTATGGTTTTTTCAGTGAATTTCAAAGGTTTTTTAAATGCTAAACCCTAACTATAACAGGCCTGAAACCTATGGTTTTTTCAGTGAATTTCAAAGGTTTTTAAAATGCTAATTCCTAACTATAACAAGCCTGAAACCTATGGTTTTTTCAGTGAATTTCAAAGGTTTTTTAAATGCTAATTCCTAACTATAACATGTCTGAAACCTATAGTTTTTTTCAGTGAATTTCAAAGGTTTTGTAAATGACAATTTTTAAATGTATTAATTGTTATATTTATTTTTTTGATACTGATTTACTACATTTTTTAAACTATTTATTTTTAGATATTTTATTTTTTAAATTACATTGTAATTACATTATACATTACATTACAAAATATACTTTCTCAGAATGAATTACTTTAGTTTAAATACTTTGCAAATAGGCAATAGACTTTTAAGTACAGTAGTTACAGTTGTTGCAATGGGCAACACAATTTCAAACACAATGCAACATTGAGCTCAATGTGAATTTCTAGCTAAATGCAATTAGTTACTTTATGGATTACTTTTCTAACCACAGGACTGGATCCTAGATTCAGTCCTGGGACATCTCCTGTAAACAGTTGAGTAAAAGCGTTTTGGTTACAGTAGTGATTTTTAAGGAATATTATTGTATTTTAAAAGTTGACACTTAGAAACTTTTTCACATACAATCACCAATGTTATCCTATGGGAGGAAAATCACTTAGCAGGTAAGTAGTGTTATCGTTACTTTTTCTTACTCAGTGGTGGATCCTGGATCCAGCACTGGTGCATCTCCTGTAAACAGTTGAAAGAATGCGTTTAAGTCATACAGGCGATTTTTAAGGAATATTTGTAGTTTGTGAAAATCAACACTTTGAAACTTTTCTGCTGAAAACCAGACAATGGATTCCTATGGAAGGAAATATAAGTTACTGGTAAGTACGGTTAAAATTACTTTTCAGGATCAGTACTGGGCTGAAAGATGCAGCACTGAGGTCTTTCCTGATAACAGGTGAGTAAATCGGAATTCGTATTTTGGCTGATTTTAGAGGAATATTTGTATGTTTCAAAAATCGACAGAAACTTTTTCAGCAAAAAGCAGGCAATGATATCCTATGGAAGGAAATTCAAGTTACTGGTAAGTACGGTTAAAATTACTTTTGAGGATCAGTACTGGGCTGAAAGATGCAGCACTGAGGTCTCTCCTGATAACAGGTGAGTAAATCGGAATTCGTAGTTCGGCTGATTTTAGAGGAATATTTGTATGTTTCAAAAATCGACAGAAACTTTTTCAGCAAAAAGCACACAATGATATCCTATGGAAGGAAATTCAAGTTACTGGTAAGTACGGTTAAAATTACTTTTCAGGATCAGTACCGGGCTGAAAGATGCAGCACTGAGGTCTCTCCTGATAACAGGTGAGTAAATCGGAATTCGTATTTCGGCTGATTTTAGAGGAATATTATAAAGTTCCAAAACTCCACACTTAGAAGAATTTCCAAGTGAAACCAGTCAATGTTAGCCTATGGAAGCAAATTCAAGTTACTGGTAAGTACGGTTAAAATTACTTTTCAGGATCAGTACTGGGCTGAAAGATGCAGCACTGAGGTCTCTCCTGATAACAGGTGAGTAAATAGGAATTCGTAGTTCGGCTGATTTTAGAGGAATATTTGCACAATGGTGAAGGGAGGGGCGGGGCCTGAGGTGACATCTGTGCAAACGCGCCCCGTGGCGCGTTTTAAGTTGGGGGATTAAGTCCCCTTGAATCATGAGGGTCCCTGGGGTCCAACTAGCCCACCCTGTACCTCCAGTATGCGCCAGGGAGCTGCGTTGCAGAGAGGTGTTCAGAGGCCACGCACCTTTTTGCACCTCTCTGCAATGCAGCTCTGTGGCGCTTTCTGGACGTACCTGTTGGGCTAGTTGGCCCCCAGGGACCCTCAGGATTGAAGGGGATTTAATTCCCCATCTTAAAACGCGCCACGGGGCCTGTTTGCACACATGTCACCTGAAGCCCCGCCCTCCCTTCACCACTGTGCAAACGCGCCCGTGGCGTGTTTTAAGTTGGGGGATTAAGTCCCCTTGAATCCTGAGGGTCCCTGGAGTCCAACTAGCCCACCATGTACTTCTAAAAGCGCCACAGAGCTGCGTTGCAGAGAGGTGTAAAAGGGGCGTGGCCTCTGTACACCTCTCTGCACCGCAGCCCCTGGCGCATACTGGAGGTTCCTGGTGGGCTAGTTGGCCCCAGGGACCCCCAGTATTCAAGGGGAATTACTTCCCCTTCTTAAAACGCGCCAGGGGGCGCGTTTGCAGAGTACTGCAGGGAGGGGGGCGGGGCCTCGGGCACGATGCCGGTCGTTTTTTTTTTTGTTTTTTAATGGGCGGGGGGCTGCGTGGCCCCCTTCCCTTGGCCACTTTTGGCCCCGGGACCCCATCCCCCGGGGCCTGAGCAATTTATTTATTTTTTAAATTAAAAAAAAACGGGAAGGGGGCCGCGTGGCCCCCTTCCCTGGGCCTGTATTGGCCCCGGGGACCCCATCCCCGGGGCATGCCCTCGATTTTTTTTTTTTCAATTTGGAGGGGGACTGCGTGGCCCCCTCCTCAGGCCATTTAAGGCCCCGGGGACCCCATCCCCGGGGCCGGCCTTGACCTTTTTTTTTTTTTTAAATTTTTATTTGGGGAGGGGGCTGTGTGGCCCCCTCCCTGGCCACTTATGGCCCCGGGGACCCCATCCCCTGGGGCCTGGCCTCTGGTTGGGGACTGTGGGGGTCCCCAATCCCCCCACAGTCCCAGCCGGCTCCCCACGTCCTACGGGAGCCGGCATTGCTTTCCACATGGGGAGCAGCTAACATGCTGCTCCCCATGCGGAAAGCAATTGTTTGCATTTTGAAAGAGAGAGCAGGTTTCCTGCTCTCTCTTTCAAAATGCAAACCAAGTTTGCTATGACAGGACGGGAGCCGCGAGGCTCCTGTCCTGTCATAGCAAACTACAGTGTCCCGGGGGTAGGCACCCCGGGACACTGCAGGAGCCGGCCCTGGGGGGTGGCGGTCCCCAGGGCCATCAAGGGCTCCAGGAGGGGGGCCGCGCGGCCCCCCTCCCAACCATTAGTAAAGCCCTGGGAAGGTGGTGGTCCCCGGGGCTTTGGGGGTCCGTAACGGACCCCCATATTCAACTCTTTAGTGCCCCGGGGAGGTGGCGGTCCTTGGGGCTGCGGGAGGGCAAAGAGCCCTCCCGCACCATTATTTTCTAAAGCCCCGGGGGGTGGCGGTTTCCGGGGCTTGGGGGGCCTTAGAGGCCCCCCACATTAAATCTAAACCCCCCCCCCCCATGCCCCCGGGACTTGGCCCACCCGGGGGCAAATAAACATCGAAGCGCGGGAGACCGCGCTTCGATTTTTTTTTTTTCGGCAGGATCCGCGCACCCTGAGCGCATCCTGCCGATTTTTAAAAAAAAAAAATGCTTTTTTCTGCCAAGGGGGTCCTTGTGGGTCCCCCTGAGCAGGCCTAGGGGGTCAGGGTGTTTCTACCCTGCACCCTTTGTGCGTTTTGCGCACTTGTTTCTTTTTTTTTTCCTCGGCGGGATCCGCGCACCCTAAGCACATCCCGCCGATTTAAAAAAAAAAATGCTTTTTTCTGCCCAGGGGGTCCTTGTGGGATCCCCTGAGCAGACCTATGGGGTCAGGGTGTTTCTACCCTGCCCCCTTTTGCGCTTTGCGCACTTGTTTCTGTCCCTCGGTTCTACCGAGGGATAAAATGGCTGCCAACACTTCCTGATTTGGAGTGTTGACAGCCACTTGACAGCCAATTAGCATACAGCTCGTGATCGGGAGGGTACGCGGACCCTACTCGTCCATAGATATATATGTGACTTTACTTTTGATTTTCTCAGGAACTACTGAACGGATTTACACCATTTAAGCAAAAGGCACGACACTGAACCAAGGGCTACCTCTTTGCCAAATTTGGTGTAATTCCGTTCAGCAGTTCGGGCTGTAGCTGCGACTAAAGGTTCCTATGGAAAAATGAATGTGGAAAACGCGTTTTGGGACCCCCCTTTTTTCTCGGCCCCCGCTTGACGTATCACCCCGAGACTTTCAGGATAGGAGCGGACCGGAGCGCCCCAACAAGTTGGAAACTTTCACGAAGATTCGTCAACCGGCGCCAATGTTATTTCAAATAGAATGTCGCGGATTTCCTATGGATAATAGGTCCTAACTATAACTATCTACTGGCGACCGCCAGTAGATAATATATATATATATATATATATATATATATATATATATATATATATATATATATATATATATATATATATATATATATATAAATATATATATATATTTATAAACAGTGTGGGTAACAGGATTTCTGCCCGGCGCAAAAGTGTCTCAGATACTGGTCCCCACCAGTATTCCTTATACTTATATAACATCAAACTTCACTGAGATATTCACACACTGGCACTGGGGAGAGTGCGGAGTCTGTAAACCGGAACGTTTTGTTAAGGCTGCAGCCTGCCAACAGCCCACTTGGGAAGTAATGCTAAAGGACTTCCAGTCCCATAATGCTAAGGGATATGCTCACCAGAGCGTGTTTGTCTTCAAATTAAAAAGGGAAGTTTCTGGAAATCCGGAGTGTTGGTGGTTATTTGCAGTTACCTATGATTAAGAGCGCATGCTCGAAACGCATCAGGACTGCTGAAGAAGCGAGGGTTCACAGCCTGATTTTCCCTGATCATTACTTACCTGCTGGGAGTGCGGCTCACCTGGGGGCAACCTTCTTCTCTCACACATTGCGGCTTGCCCGGTCACGAGCTGACACCGCCGCGAGAAGCGGATCCGTTGCTGGGAGACTGCTCAGTAAAGATACGGAGCAGCAAGTGATCGTTGGCACTGGGGAGAGTGCAGAGTCTGTAAACCGGAACATTTTGTTAAGGCTGCAGCCTGCCAACAGCCCA
This sequence comes from Calotriton arnoldi, assembly GCA_963921515.1. Taxonomy (NCBI): domain Eukaryota; kingdom Metazoa; phylum Chordata; class Amphibia; order Caudata; family Salamandridae; genus Calotriton; species Calotriton arnoldi. Next base: position 62,459 of record CAWUFW010015681.1, read on the forward strand.
CTTGTGAGGTAATGCTAAAGGACTTCCAGTCCCTTAATGCTAAGGGATATGCTCACCTGAGCGTGTTTGTCTTCTAATTAAAAAGGGAAGTTTCTGGAAATCCGGAGTGTTGGTGGTTATTTGCAGTTACCTATGATTAAGAGCGCATGCTCGAAACGCATCAGGACTGCTGAAGACGCGAGGGTGCACAGCCTGACTTCCCCTGATCATTACTTACCTGCTGGGAGTGCGGCTCACCTGGGGGCAACCTTCTTCTCTCACACATTGCGGCCTGCCCGGTCGCGAGCTGACACCGCCGCGAGAAGCGGATCCGTTGCTGGGGGACTACTCAGTAAAGATACGGAGCAGCAGGTGATCGCTGGCACTGGGGAGAGTGCGGAGTCTGTAAACCGGAACTTTTTGTTAAGGCTGCAGCCTGCCAACAGCCCACTTGGGAGGTAATGCTAAAGGACTTCCAGTCCCATAATGCTAAGGGATATGCTCCAAAACAGCGTGTCTGGACAGGTAGTTATGAATTTTCAATTAATGGAGAAAAAAATTCCAATAGACTCGCATGAATATAGTAGATTCTTTATAGATATGTGATCATGTTTCCTTGTGATTTAATAACTATTACAATGAAAGGATAAAAGGAAACAGCCAACACGTGTTTCACCCCTAACTATGGCCATCCGGCCTGGGGCTTCTTCAGGGCTGTAAGTGAACGTGAGAGTAAAGAGTGCACAAGAATAGGAGGTGTAGTACCCATAGGTAAGGCGGAAGGATTAAAGGAAATCACCCCACCCATGGTGAGGGAAAATAAACCCACAGGGATTCAGGTAGAGACATAAGGCGTGAGGAAAGAAAAGGATCAGTTTAATAGAAAGTTTGGAATGTAGGATAGAAGTCAAAAGGGTGTGAAAGAGAGAATTTAAGTGAGAATGCATAGACAAGAGAAAATGTAGCGATTGGATCAGCAGTAGGATACATCACATTAATAAGGAGAATTTACCATGATTAAACATAGGTAAACAGTAGTATATATACATAAGGTAATATCAATGGGAGGCAGTACATGGCACATCACAAGAAATTAGAGTAACACAAAGTGCCAGTTTGGATTGAGCGCAGAGTGAGAGAAGAAAATATTAAGAAACAAATGCAGACATATATCCAGAAAACATGAGGTACAAGGTCACATCAGCAAAGGTGATTGGTCATATCACGTGGGTGAAACAAACCATGCGATTTAAAATCCCATCGTAGTGAGCAAACGAGACCGTGAAGAACACATTTATGTAGGAATCAGCACACGTGATAAAAAACAGGTTGAATTATAGTATGCAGTGGTCTGAGGTCAAATTAAAAACAAAGGTGCCCATTTTATGTAAAAATCAACCAGGAATATATTTACATCAAGGTAGAACCCACGATGGCACAAAGTAGTAGGTAACCGGAGAGGGAAAAAAAGCGAAAAAGAAGATGAGAAGGATATGAGAAAATGATATATATAAGGAGCGAGAGAAAAAAACCGGCAATATTTAGGAACCAATCTCTATTTGTAACAATAACAGGAATTTGAAAATTATATGAACACGTAGAAAGGGGGAAAAAGGAAATAGACTAAAATAAAACAGCCGGAACAGTATAAGCTTACCAAGAGTATTGCAGTAGAGGATACGGTATATCCTATGGCGAGTCAATCCTAATTCGAGGACAGTCTAAACAGATGAGAAACACAAAGTCAGGGCCAGGTTCTTGACTGAGCGTCGGGGAAAATAGAACCCGAAACCACGCGTCACTTGAAGCCGGTAAGACGTTGCCCGTTACCTTAGAACAAAGTAGAATGCCGGTCAATCGGCGTTGCTCCCGTCCTGGAGGTGCACTGGTATGCGGCGTAAAGGGATAGAAGGTAAATGCCGTGCTAGAAGGCGGGAGTTATTCCGGGTCGGCCTGCCCGGTCGCGAGCTGACACCGCCACGAGAAGCGGATCCGTTGCTGGGGGACTACTCAGTAAAGATACGGAGCAACAGGTGATCGTTGGCACTGGGGAGAGTGCGGAGTCTGTAAACCGGAATGTTTTGTTAAGGCTGCAGCCTGCCAACAGCCCACTTGGGAGGTAATGCTAAAGGACTTCCAGTCCCATAATGCTAAGGGATATGCTCACCTGAGCGTGTTTGTCTTCAAATTAAAAAGGGAAGGTTATGGAAATCCGGAGTGTTGGTGGTTATTTGCAGTTACCTATGATTAAGAGCGCATGCTCGAAAGGCGTCAGGACTGCTGAAGATGCGAGGGTGCACAGCCTGACTTTCCCTGATCATTACTTACCTGCTGGGAGTGCGGCTCACCTGGGGGCAACCTTCTTCTCTCACACATTGTGGCCTGCCCGGTCGCGAGCTGACACTGCCGTGAGAAGCGGATCCGTTGCTGGGGGACTACTCAGTAAAGATACGGAGCAGCAGGTGATCGCTGGCACTGGGGAGAGTGCGGAGTCTGTAAACCGGAACGCTTTGTTAAGGCTGCAGCCTGCCAACAGCCCACTTGGGAGGTAATGCTAAAGGACTTCCAGTCCCATAATGCTAAGGGATATGCTCACCTGAGCATGTTTGTCTTCTAATTAAAAAGGGACGTTTCTGGAAATCCGGAGTGTTGGTGGTTATTTGCAGTTAGCTATGATTAAGAGCGCATGCTCGAAACGTGTCAGGACTGCTGAAGATGCGCGGGTGCACAGCCTGACTTTCCCTGATCATTACTTACCTGCTGGGAGTGCGGCTCACCTGGGGGCAACCTTCTTCTCTCACACATTGCGGCCTGCCCGGTCGCGAACTGACACCGCCGTGAGAAGCGGATCCGTTGCTGGGGGACTACTCAGTAAAGATATGGAGCAGCAGGTGATCGTTGGCACTGGGGAGAGTGCGGAGTCTGTAAACCAGAACGTTTTGTTAATGCTGCAGCCTGTCAACAGCCCACTTGGGAGGTAATGCTAAAGGACTTCCAGTCCCATAATGCTAAGGGATATGCTCACCTGAGCGTGTTATTCTTCTAATTAAAAAGGGAAGTTTCTGGAAATCCGGAGTGTTGGTGGTTATTTGCAGTTACCTATGATTAAGAGCACATGCTCGAAACGTGTCAGGACTGCTGAAGACGCGAGGGTGCACAGCCTGACTTTCCCTGATCATTACTTACCTGCTAGGAGTGCGGCTCACCTGGGGGCAACCTTCTTCTCTCACACATTGCGGCCTGCCCGGTCGCGAGCTGACACTGCCGCGAGAAGCGGATCCGTTGCAGGGGGACTACTCAGTAATGATACGGAGCAGCAGGTGATCATTGGCACTGGGGAGAGTGCAGAGTCTGTAAACCGCAACGTTTTGTTAAGGCTGCAGCCTGCCAACAGCCCACTTGGGAAGTAATGCTAAAGGACTTCCAGTCCCATAATGCTAAGGGATATGCTCACCTGAGCGTGTCTGTCTTCTAATTAAAAAGGGAAGTTTCTGGAAATCCGGAGTGTTGGTGGTTATTTGTAGTTACCTATGATTAAGAGCGCATGCTTGAAACGCGTCAGGACTGTTGAAGACGCGAGGGTGCACAGCCTGACTTTCCCTGATCATTACTTACCTGCTGGGAGTGCGGCTCACCTGGGGGCAACCTTCTTCTCTCACACATTGCGGCTTGCCCGGTCACGAGCTGACACCGCCACGAGAAGCAGATCCGTTGCTGGGGGACTACTCAGTAAAGATACGGAGAAGCAAGTGATCATTGGCACTGGGGAGAGTGCGGAGTCTGTAAACCGGAACATTTTGTTAAGGCTGCAGCCTGCCAACAGCCCACTTGGGAGGTAATGCTAAAGGACTTCCAGTCCCATAATGCTAAGGGATATGCTCACCTGAGCATGTTTGTCTTCTAATTAAAAGGGACGTTTCTGGAAATCCAGAGTGTTGGTGGTTATTTGCAGTTACCTATGATTAAGAGCGCATGCTCGAAACGTGTCAGGACTGCTGAAGATGCGCGGGCGCACAGCCTGACTTTCCCTGATCATTACTTACCTGCTGGGAGTGCAGCTCACCTGGGGGCAACCTTCTTCTCTCACACATTGCGGCCTGCCCGGTCGCGAACTGACACCGCCGCGAGAAGCGGATCCGTTGCTGGGGGACTACTCAGTAAAGATACGGAGCAGCAGGTGATCGTTGGCACTGGGGAGAGTGCGGAGTCTGTAAACCAGAAAGTTTTGTTAATGCTGCAGCCTGTCAACAGCCCACTTGGGAGGTAATGCTAAACGACTTCCAGTCCCATAATGCTAAGGGATATGCTCACCTGAGCGTGTTATTCTTCTAATTAAAAAGGGAAGTTTCTGGAAATCCGGAGTGTTGGTGGTTATTTGCAGTTACCTATGATTAAGAGCGCATGCTCGAAACGCATCAGGACTGCTGAAGAAGCGAGGGTTCACAGCCTGATTTTCCCTGATCATTACTTACCTGCTGGGAGTGCGGCTCACCTGGGGGCAACCTTCTTCTCTCACACATTGCGGCTTGCCCGGTCACGAGCTGACACCGCCGCGAGAAGCGGATCCGTTGCTGGGAGACTGCTCAGTAAAGATACGGAGCAGCAAGTGATCGTTGGCACTGGGGAGAGTGCAGAGTCTGTAAACCGGAACATTTTGTTAAGGCTGCAGCCTGCCAACAGCCCACTTGTGAGGTAATGCTAAAGGACTTCCAGTCCCTTAATGCTAAGGGATATGCTCACCTGAGCGTGTTTGTCTTCTAATTAAAAAGGGAAGTTTCTGGAAATCCGGAGTGTTGGTGGTTATTTGCAGTTACCTATGATTAAGAGCGCATGCTCGAAACGCATCAGGACTGCTGAAGACGCGAGGGTGCACAGCCTGACTTCCCCTGATCATTACTTACCTGCTGGGAGTGCGGCTCACCTGGGGGCAACCTTCTTCTCTCACACATTGCGGCCTGCCCGGTCGCGAGCTGACACCGCCGCGAGAAGCGGATCCGTTGCTGGGGGACTACTCAGTAAAGATACGGAGCAGCAGGTGATCGCTGGCACTGGGGAGAGTGCGGAGTCTGTAAACCGGAACTTTTTGTTAAGGCTGCAGCCTGCCAACAGCCCACTTGGGAGGTAATGCTAAAGGACTTCCAGTCCCATAATGCTAAGGGATATGCTCCAAAACAGCGTGTCTGGACAGGTAGTTATGAATTTTCAATTAATGGAGAAAAAAATTCCAATAGACTCGCATGAATATAGTAGATTCTTTATAGATATGTGATCATGTTTCCTTGTGATTTAATAACTATTACAATGAAAGGATAAAAGGAAACAGCCAACACGTGTTTCACCCCTAACTATGGCCATCCGGCCTGGGGCTTCTTCAGGGCTGTAAGTGAACGTGAGAGTAAAGAGTGCACAAGAATAGGAGGTGTAGTACCCATAGGTAAGGCGGAAGGATTAAAGGAAATCACCCCACCCATGGTGAGGGAAAATAAACCCACAGGGATTCAGGTAGAGACATAAGGCGTGAGGAAAGAAAAGGATCAGTTTAATAGAAAGTTTGGAATGTAGGATAGAAGTCAAAAGGGTGTGAAAGAGAGAATTTAAGTGAGAATGCATAGACAAGAGAAAATGTAGCGATTGGATCAGCAGTAGGATACATCACATTAATAAGGAGAATTTACCATGATTAAACATAGGTAAACAGTAGTATATATACATAAGGTAATATCAATGGGAGGCAGTACATGGCACATCACAAGAAATTAGAGTAACACAAAGTGCCAGTTTGGATTGAGCGCAGAGTGAGAGAAGAAAATATTAAGAAACAAATGCAGACATATATCCAGAAAACATGAGGTACAAGGTCACATCAGCAAAGGTGATTGGTCATATCACGTGGGTGAAACAAACCATGCGATTTAAAATCCCATCGTAGTGAGCAAACGAGACCGTGAAGAACACATTTATGTAGGAATCAGCACACGTGATAAAAAACAGGTTGAATTATAGTATGCAGTGGTCTGAGGTCAAATTAAAAACAAAGGTGCCCATTTTATGTAAAAATCAACCAGGAATATATTTACATCAAGGTAGAACCCACGATGGCACAAAGTAGTAGGTAACCGGAGAGGGAAAAAAAGCGAAAAAGAAGATGAGAAGGATATGAGAAAATGATATATATAAGGAGCGAGAGAAAAAAACCGGCAATATTTAGGAACCAATCTCTATTTGTAACAATAACAGGAATTTGAAAATTATATGAACACGTAGAAAGGGGGAAAAAGGAAATAGACTAAAATAAAACAGCCGGAACAGTATAAGCTTACCAAGAGTATTGCAGTAGAGGATACGGTATATCCTATGGCGAGTCAATCCTAATTCGAGGACAGTCTAAACAGATGAGAAACACAAAGTCAGGGCCAGGTTCTTGACTGAGCGTCGGGGAAAATAGAACCCGAAACCACGCGTCACTTGAAGCCGGTAAGACGTTGCCCGTTACCTTAGAACAAAGTAGAATGCCGGTCAATCGGCGTTGCTCCCGTCCTGGAGGTGCACTGGTATGCGGCGTAAAGGGATAGAAGGTAAATGCCGTGCTAGAAGGCGGGAGTTATTCCGGGTCGGCCTGCCCGGTCGCGAGCTGACACCGCCACGAGAAGCGGATCCGTTGCTGGGGGACTACTCAGTAAAGATACGGAGCAACAGGTGATCGTTGGCACTGGGGAGAGTGCGGAGTCTGTAAACCGGAATGTTTTGTTAAGGCTGCAGCCTGCCAACAGCCCACTTGGGAGGTAATGCTAAAGGACTTCCAGTCCCATAATGCTAAGGGATATGCTCACCTGAGCGTGTTTGTCTTCAAATTAAAAAGGGAAGGTTATGGAAATCCGGAGTGTTGGTGGTTATTTGCAGTTACCTATGATTAAGAGCGCATGCTCGAAAGGCGTCAGGACTGCTGAAGATGCGAGGGTGCACAGCCTGACTTTCCCTGATCATTACTTACCTGCTGGGAGTGCGGCTCACCTGGGGGCAACCTTCTTCTCTCACACATTGTGGCCTGCCCGGTCGCGAGCTGACACTGCCGTGAGAAGCGGATCCGTTGCTGGGGGACTACTCAGTAAAGATACGGAGCAGCAGGTGATCGCTGGCACTGGGGAGAGTGCGGAGTCTGTAAACCGGAACGTTTTGTTAAGGCTGCAGCCTGCCAACAGCCCACTTGGGAGGTAATGCTAAAGGACTTCCAGTCCCATAATGCTAAGGGATATGCTCACCTGAGCATGTTTGTCTTCTAATTAAAAAGGGACGTTTCTGGAAATCCGGAGTGTTGGTGGTTATTTGCAGTTAGCTATGATTAAGAGCGCATGCTCGAAACGTGTCAGGACTGCTGAAGATGCGCGGGTGCACAGCCTGACTTTCCCTGATCATTACTTACCTGCTGGGAGTGCGGCTCACCTGGGGGCAACCTTCTTCTCTCACACATTGCGGCCTGCCCGGTCGCGAACTGACACCGCCGTGAGAAGCGGATCCGTTGCTGGGGGACTACTCAGTAAAGATATGGAGCAGCAGGTGATCGTTGGCACTGGGGAGAGTGCGGAGTCTGTAAACCAGAACGTTTTGTTAATGCTGCAGCCTGTCAACAGCCCACTTGGGAGGTAATGCTAAAGGACTTCCAGTCCCATAATGCTAAGGGATATGCTCACCTGAGCGTGTTATTCTTCTAATTAAAAAGGGAAGTTTCTGGAAATCCGGAGTGTTGGTGGTTATTTGCAGTTACCTATGATTAAGAGCACATGCTCGAAACGTGTCAGGACTGCTGAAGACGCGAGGGTGCACAGCCTGACTTTCCCTGATCATTACTTACCTGCTAGGAGTGCGGCTCACCTGGGGGCAACCTTCTTCTCTCACACATTGCGGCCTGCCCGGTCGCGAGCTGACACTGCCGCGAGAAGCGGATCCGTTGCAGGGGGACTACTCAGTAATGATACGGAGCAGCAGGTGATCATTGGCACTGGGGAGAGTGCAGAGTCTGTAAACCGCAACGTTTTGTTAAGGCTGCAGCCTGCCAACAGCCCACTTGGGAAGTAATGCTAAAGGACTTCCAGTCCCATAATGCTAAGGGATATGCTCACCTGAGCGTGTCTGTCTTCTAATTAAAAAGGGAAGTTTCTGGAAATCCGGAGTGTTGGTGGTTATTTGTAGTTACCTATGATTAAGAGCGCATGCTTGAAACGCGTCAGGACTGTTGAAGACGCGAGGGTGCACAGCCTGACTTTCCCTGATCATTACTTACCTGCTGGGAGTGCGGCTCACCTGGGAGCAACCTTCTTCTCTCACACATTGCGGCCTGCCCGGTCGCGAGCTGACACCGCCGCGAGAAGCGGATCCGTTGCTGGGGGACTACTCAGTAAAGATACGGAGCAGCAGGTGATCGTTGGCACTGGGGAGAGTGCGGAGTCTGTAAACCGGAACGTTTTGTTAAGGCTGCAGCCTGCCAACAGCCCACTTGGGAGGTAATGCTAAAGTACTTCCAGTCCCATAATGCTAAGGGATATGCTCACCAGAGCGTGTTTGTCTTCTAATTAAAAAGGGAAGTTTCTGGAAATCCGGAGTGTTGGTGGTTATTTGCAGTTACCTATGATTAAGAGCGCATGCTCGAAACGGGTCAGGACTGCTGAAGAAGCGAGGGCTCACAGCCTGACTTTCCCTGATCATTACTTACCTGCTGGGAGTGCGGCTCACCTGGGGGCAACCTTCTTCTCTCACACATTGCGGCTTGCCCGGTCACGAGCTGACACCGCCACGAGAAGCAGATCCGTTGCTGGGGGACTACTCAGTAAAGATACGGAGAAGCAAGTGATCATTGGCACTGGGGAGAGTGCGGAGTCTGTAAACCGGAACATTTTGTTAAGGCTGCAGCCTGCCAACAGCCCACTTGGGAGGTAATGCTAAAGGACTTCCAGTCCCATAATGCTAAGGGATATGCTCACCTGAGCATGTTTGTCTTCTAATTAAAAAGGGACGTTTCTGGAAATCCAGAGTGTTGGTGGTTATTTGCAGTTACCTATGATTAAGAGCGCATGCTCGAAACGTGTCAGGACTGCTGAAGATGCGCGGGCGCACAGCCTGACTTTCCCTGATCATTACTTACCTGCTGGGAGTGCAGCTCACCTGGGGGCAACCTTCTTCTCTCACACATTGCGGCCTGCCCGGTCGCGAACTGACACCGCCGCGAGAAGCGGATCCGTTGCTGGGGGACTACTCAGTAAAGATACGGAGCAGCAGGTGATCGTTGGCACTGGGGAGAGTGCGGAGTCTGTAAACCAGAAAGTTTTGTTAATGCTGCAGCCTGTCAACAGCCCACTTGGGAGGTAATGCTAAACGACTTCCAGTCCCATAATGCTAAGGGATATGCTCACCTGAGCGTGTTATTCTTCTAATTAAAAAGGGAAGTTTCTGGAAATCCGGAGTGTTGATGGTTATTTGCAGTTACCTATGATTAAGAGCACATGCTCGAAACGTGTCAGGACTGCTGAAGACGCGAGGGTGCATAGCCTGACTTTCCCTGATCATTACTTACCTGCTGGGAGTGCGGCTCACCTGGGGGCAACCTTCTTCTCTCACACATTGCGGCTTGCCCTGTCACGAGCTGACACCGCCACGAGAAGCGGATCCGTTGCTGGGGGACTACTCAGTAAATATACGGAGCAGCAAGTGATCGTTGGCACTGGGGAGAGTGCGGAGTCTGTAAACCAGAACATTTTGTTAAGGCTGCAGCCTGCCAACAGCCCACTTGGGAGGTAATGCTAAAGGACTTCCAGTCCCATAATGCTAAGGGATATGCTCACCTGAGCGTGTTTGTCTTCTAATTAAATAGGGAAGTTTCTGGAAATCCGGAGTGTTGGTGGTTATTTGCAGTTACCTATGATTAAGAGCGCATGCTCGAAACGCGTCAGGACTGCTGAAGACGCGAGGGTGCACAGCTTGACTTTCCCTGATCATTACTTCCCTGCTGGGAGTGCGGCTCACCTGGGGGCAACCTTCTTCTCTCACACATTGAGGCCTGCCCGGTCGCGAGCTGACACTGCCGCGAGAAGCGGATGCATTGCTGGGGGACTACTCAGTAAAGATACGGAGCAGCAGGTGATCGTTGGCACTGGGGAGAGTGCGGAGTCTGTAAACCGGAACGTTTTGTTAAGGCTGCAGCCTGCCAACCGCCCACTTGGGAGGTAATGCTAAAGGACTTCCAGTCCCATAATGCTAAGGGATATGCTCACCTGAGCGTGTTTGTCTTCTAATTAAAAAGGGACGTTTCTGGAAATCCGGAGTGTTGGTGGTTATTTGCAGTTACCTATGATTAAGAGCGCATGCTCGAAAGGTGTCAGGACTGCTGAAGATGCGAGGGTGCACAGCCTGACTTTCCCTGATCATTACTTACCTGCTGGGAGTGCGGCTCACCTGGGGGCAACCTTCTTCTCTCACACATTGTGGCCTGCCCGGTCGCGAGCTGACACCGCCGCGAGAAGCGGATCCGTTGCTGGGGGACTACTCAGTAAAGATACGGAGCAGCAGGTGATCGCTGGCACTGGGGAGAGTGCGGAGTCTGTAAACCGGAACGTTTTGTTAAGGCTGCAGCCTGCCAACAGCCCACTTGGGAGGTAATGCTAAAGGACTTCCAGTCCCATAATGCTAAGGGATATGCTCACCTGAGCGTGTTTGTCTTCTAATTGAAAAGGGAAGTTTCTGGAAATCCGGAGTGTTGGTGGTTATTTGCAGTGAGCTATGATTAAGAGCGCATGCTCGAAACGCGTCAGGACTGCTGAAGACGTGAGGGTGCACAGCCTGACTTTCCCTGATCATTACTTACCTGCTGGGAGTGCGGCTCACCTGGGGGCAACCTTCTTCTCTCACACATTGCGGCCTGCCCGGTCGCGAACTGACACCGCCGCGAGAAGCGGATCCGTTGCTGGGGGACTAGTCAGTAAAGATACGGAGCAGCAAGTGATCGTTGGCACTGGGGAGAGTGCGGAGTCTGTAAACCAGAACGTTTTGTTAATGCTGCAGCCTGCCAACAGCCCACTTGGGAAGTAATGCTAAAGGACTTCCAGTCCCATAATGCTAAGGGATATGCTCACCTGAGCGAGTTATTCTTCTAATTAAAAAGGGAAGTTTCTGGAAATCCTGAGTGTAGATGGTTATTTGCAGTTACCTATGATTAAGAGCACATGCTCGAAACGTGTCAGGACTGCTGAAGACGCGAGGGTGCACAGCCTGACTTTCCCTGATCATTACTTACCTACTGGGAGTGCGGCTCACCTGGGGGCAACCTTCTTCTCTCACACATTGCAGCCTGCCCGGTCGCGAGCTGACACTGCCGCGAGAAGCGGATCCGTTGCAGGGGGGACTACTCAGTAATGATACGGAGCAGCAGGTGATCGTTGGCACTGGGGAGAGTGCGGAGTCTGTAAACCGGAACATTTTGTTAAGGCTGCAGCCTGCCAACAGCCCACTTGGGAAGTAATGCTAAAGGACTTCCAGTCCCATAATGCTAAGGGATATGCTCACCTGAGTGTGTCTGTCTTCTAATTAAAAAGGGAAGTTTCTGGAAATCCGGAGTGTTGGTGGTTATTTGTAGTTACATATGATTAAGAGCGCATGCTCGAAACATGTCAGGACTGCTGAAGACGCGAGGGTGCACAGCCTGACTTTCCCTGATCATTACTTACCTGCTGGGAGTGCTGCTCACCTGGGGGCAACCTTCTTCTCTCACACATTGCGGCCTGCCCGGTCGCGAGCTGACACCGCCGCGAGAAGCGGATCCGTTGCAGGGGGGACTACTCAGTAAAGATACGGAGCAGCAGGTGATCGTTGGCACTGGGGAGAGTGCGGAGTCTGTAAACCGGAACGTTTTGTTAAGGCTGCACCCTGCCAACAGCCCACTTGGGAGGTAATGCTAAAGGACTTCCAGTCCCATAATGCTAAGGGATATGCTCACCTGAGCGTGTTTGTCTTCTAATTAAAAAGGGAAGTTTCTGGAAATCCAGAGTGTTGGTGGTTATTTGCAGTTAGCTATGATTAAGAGCGCATGCTCGAAACGCGTTAGGACTGCTGAAGACGCGAGGGTGAACAGCCTGACTTTCCCTGATCATTACTTACCTGCTGGGAGTGCGGCTCACCTGGGGGCAACCCTCTTCTCTCACACATTGCGGCCTGCCCGGTTGCGAGCTGACACTGCTGCGAGAAGCGGATCCGTTGCTGGGGGACTACTCAGTAAAGATACGGAGCAGCAGGTGATCGTTGGCACTGGGGAGAGTGCGGAGTCTGTAAAACAGAACGTTTTGTTAAGGCTGCAGCCTGCCAACAGCCCACTTGGGAGGTAATGCTAAAGGACTTCCAGTCCCATAATGCTAAGGGATATGCTCACCTGAGCGTGTTTGTCTTCTAATTAAAAAGGGAAGTTTCTGGAAATTCGGAGTGTTGGTGGTTATTTGCAGTTACCTATGATAAGAGCGCATGTTCGAAATGCGTCAGGACTGCTGAAGACCCGAGGGTGCACAGCCTGACTTTCCCTGATCATTACTTACCTGCTGGGAGTGCTGCTCACCTGGGGGCAACATTCTTCTCTCACACATTGCGGCCTGCCCGGTCGCGAGCTTACACCACCGCAAGAAGCGGATCCGTTGCTGGGGGACTACTCAGTAAAGATACGGAGCAGCAGGTGATCGTTGGCACTGGGGAGAGTGCGGAGTCTGTAAACCGGAACGTTTTGTTAAGGCTGCAGCCTGCCAACCGCCCACTTGGGAGGTAATGTTAAAGGACTTCCAGTCCCATAATGGTAAGGGATATGTTCACCTGAGCGTGTTTGTCTTCTAATTAAAAAGGGAAGTTTCTGAAAATTCGGAGTGTTGGTGGTTATTTGCAGTTACCTATGATTAAGATTGCATGCTCGAAACGCGTCAGGACTGCTGAAGACACGAGAGTGCACAGCCTCACTTTCCCTGATCATTACTTACCTGCTGGGAGTGCGGCTCACCTGGGGGCAAACTTTTCTCTTGCACATTGCGGCCCACCCGGTCGCGAGCTGACACTGCCGCGAGAAGCGGATCCGTTGCTGGGGGACTACTCAGTAAAGATACGGAGCAACAGGTGATCGTTGGCACTGGGGAGAGTGCGGAGTCTGTAAACCGGAATGTTTTGTTAAGGCTGCAGCCTGCCAACCGCCCACTTGGGAGGTAATGCTAAAGGACTTCCAGTCCCATATTGCTAAGGGATATGCTCACCTGAGCGTGTTTGTCTTCCAATTAAAAAGGGAAGGTTATGGAAATCCGGACTGTTGGTGGTTATTTGCAGTTAGCTATGATTAAGAGCGCATGCTCGAAACGCGTCAGGTCTGCTGAAGACGCGAGGGTGCACAGCCTGACTTTCCCTGATCATTACTTACCTGCTGGGAGTGTTGCTCACCTGTGGGCAACCTTCTTCTCTCACACATTGCGGCCTGTCCGGTCGCAAGCTGACAACGCCGCGAGAAGCGGATCCGTTGCTGGGGGCCTACTCAGTAAAGATACGGAGCAGCAGGTGATCGTTGGCACTGGGGAGAGTGCAGAGTCTGTAAACCAGAACGTTTTGTTAAGGCTGCAGCCTGCCAACAGCCCACTTGGGAGGTAATGCTAAAGGACTTCCAGTCCCATAATGCTAAGGGATATGCTCACCTGAGCGTGTTATTCTTCTAATTAAAAAGGGAAGTTTCTGGAAATCCGGAGTGTTGGTGGTTATTTGCCGTTACCTATGATTAAGAGCACATGCTCGAAACGTGTCAGGACTGCTGAAGACGCGAGGGTGCACAGCCTGACTTTTCCTGATCATTACTTACCTGCTGGTAGTGCGGCTCACCTGGGGGCAACCTTCTTCTCTCACACATTGCGGCCTGCCCGGTCGTGAGCTGACACCGCCGCGAGAAGCGGATCCGTTGCAGGGGGACTACTCAGTAATGATACGGAGCAGCAGGTGATCGTTGGCACTGGGGAGAGTGCGGAATCTGTAAACCGGAATGTTTTGTTAAGGCTGCAGCCTGCCAACAGCCCACTAGGGAGGTAATGCTAAAGGACTTCCAGTCCCATAATGCTAAGGGATATGCTCACCTGAGCGTGTTTGTCTTCTAATTAAAAAGGGAAGTTTCTGGAAATCCGGAGTGTTGGTGGTTATTTGTAGTTACCTATGATTAAAAGCGCATGCTTGAAATGCGTCAGGACTGCTGAAGACGCGAGGGTGCACAGCCTGACTTTCCCTGATCATTATTTACCTGCTGGGAGTGCGGCTCACCTGGGAGCAACCTTCTTCTCTCACACATTGCGGCCTGCCCGGTCGCGAGCTGACACCGCCGCGAGAAGCGGATCCGTTGCTGGGGGACTACTCAGTAAAGATACGGAGCAGCAAGTTATCGTTGGCACTGGGGAGAGTGCGTAGTCTGTAAACGGAACGTTTTGTTAAGGCTGCAGCCTGCCAACAGCCCACTTGGGAGGTAATGCTAAAGGACTTACAGTCCCATAATGCTAAGGGATATGCTCACCTGAGCGTGTTTGTCTTCTAATTAAAAAGGGAAGTTTCTGGAAATCCGGAGTGTTGGTGGTTATTTGCAGTTACCTATGATTAAGAGCGCATGCTCGAAACGCGTCAGGACTGCTGAAGACGCGAGGGTTCACAGCTTGACTTTCCCTGATCATTACTTACCTGCTGGGAGTGCTGCTCACCTGGGGGCAACCTTCTTCTCTCACACATTGCGGCCTGCCCGGTCGCGAGCTTACACCACCGCAAGAAGCGGATCCGTTGCTGGGGGACTACTCAGTAAAGATACGGAGCAGCAGGTGATCGTTGGCACTGGGGAGAGTGCGGAGTCTGTAAACCGGAACGTTTTGTTAAGGCTGCAGCCTGCCAACCGCCCACTTGGGAGGTAATGCTAAAGGACTTCCAGTCCCATAATGGTAAGGGATATGTTCACCTGAGCGTGTTTGTCTTCTAATTAAAAAGGGAAGTTTCTGAAAATTCGGAGTGTTGGTGGTTATTTGCAGTTACCTATGATTAAGATTGCATGCTCGAAACGCGTCAGGACTGCTGAAGACACGAGAGTGCACAGCCTCACTTTCCCTGATCATTACTTACCTGCTGGGAGTGCGGCTCACCTGGGGGCAAACTTTTTCTCTTGCACATTGCGGCCCACCCGGTCGCGAGCTGACACTGCCGCGAGAAGCGGATCCGTTGCTGGGGGACTACTCAGTAAAGATACGGAGCAACAGGTGATCGTTGGCACTGGGGAGAGTGCGGAGTCTGTAAACCGGAATGTTTTGTTAAGGCTGCAGCCTGCCAACCGCCCACTTGGGAGGTAATGCTAAAGGACTTCCAGTCCCATATTGCTAAGGGATATGCTCACCTGAGCGTGTTTGTCTTCCAATTAAAAAGGGAATGTTATGGAAATCCGGACTGTTGGTGGTTATTTACAGTTAGCTATGATTAAGAGCGCATGCTCGAAACGCGTCAGGTCTGCTGAAGACGCGAGGGTGCACAGCCTGACTTTCCCTGATCATTACTTACCTGCTGGGAGTGTTGCTCACCTGTGGGCAACCTTCTTCTCTCACACATTGCGGCCTGTCCGGTCGCAAGCTGACAATGCCGCGAGAAGCGGATCCGTTGCTGGGGGCCTACTCAGTAAAGATACGGAGCAGCAGGTGATCGTTGGCACTGGGGAGAGTGCAGAGTCTGTAAACCAGAACGTTTTGTTAAGGCTGCAGCCTGCCAACAGCCCACTTGGGAGGTAATGCTAAAGGACTTCCAGTCCCATAATGCTAAGGGATATGCTCACCTGAGCGTGTTATTCTTCTAATTAAAAGGGAAGTTTCTGGAAATCCGGAGTGTTGGTGGTTATTTGCAGTTACCTATGATTAGGAGCACATGCTCGAAACGTGTCAGGACTGCTGAAGACGCGAGGGTGCACAGCCTGACTTTTCCTGATCATTACTTACCTGCTGGTAGTGCGGCTCACCTGGGGGCAACCTTCTTCTCTCACACATTGCGGCCTGCCCGGTCGTGAGCTGACACCGCCGCGAGAAGCGGATCCGTTGCAGGGGGGGACTACTCAGTAATGATACGGAGCAGCAGGTGATCGTTGGCACTGGGGAGAGTGCGGAATCTGTAAACCGGAATGTTTTGTTAAGGCTGCAGCCTGCCAACAGCCCACTTGGGAGGTAATGCTAAAGGACTTCCAGTCCCATAATGCTAAGGGATATGCTCACCTGAGCGTGTTTGTCTTCTAATTAAAAAGGGAAGTTTCTGGAAATCCGGAGTGTTGGTGGTTATTTGTAGTTACCTATGATTAAAAGCGCATGCTTGAAATGCGTCAGGACTGCTGAAGACGCGAGGGTGCACAGCCTGACTTTCCCTGATCATTACTTACCTGCTGGGAGTGCGGCTCACCTGGGAGCAACCTTCTTCTCTCACACATTGCGGCCTGCCCGGTCGCGAGCTGACACCGCCGCGAGAAGCGGATCCGTTGCTGGGGGACTACTCAGTAAAGATACGGAGCAGCAAGTTATCGTTGGCACTGGGGAGAGTGCGTAGTCTGTAAACCGGAACGTTTTGTTAAGGCTGCAGCCTGCCAACAGCCCACTTGGGAGGTAATGCTAAAGGACTTACAGTCCCATAATGCTAAGGGATATGCTCACCTGAGCGTGTTTGTCTTCTAATTAAAAAGGGAAGTTTCTGGAAATCCGGAGTGTTGGTGGTTATTTGCAGTTACCTATGATTAAGAGCGCATGCTCGAAACGCGTCAGGACTGCTGAAGACGCGAGGGTTCATAGCTTGACTTTCCCTGATCATTACTTACCTGCTGGGAGTGCGGCTCACCTGGGGGCAACCTTCTTCTCTCACACATTGCGGCCTTCCCGGTCACGAGCTGACACCGCCGCGAGAAGCGAATCCATTGCTGGGGGACTACTCAGTAAAGATATGGAGCTGCAGGTGATCGCTGGCACTGGGGAGAGTGCGGAGTCTGTAAACCAGAACGTTTTGTTAAGGCTGCAGCCTGCCAACAGCCCACTTGGGAGGTAATGCTAAAGGACTTCCAGTCCCATAATGCTAAGGGATATGCTCACCTGATCATGTTTGTCTTCTAATTAAAAAGGGAAGTTTCTGGAAATCCGGAGTGTTGGTGGTTATTTGCAGTTAGCTATGATTAAGAGAGCATGCTCGAAACGCATCAGGACTGCTGAAGACGCGAGGGTGCACAGCCTGACTTTCCCTGATCATTACTTACCTGCTGGGAGTGCGGCTCACCTGGGGGCAACCTTCTTCTCTCACACATTGCGGCCTGCCCGGTCGCGAGCTGACACCGCTGCGAGAAGCGGATCCGTTGCTGGGGGACTACTCAGTAAAGATACGGAGCAGCAGGTGATCGTTAGCACTGGGGAGAGTGCGGAGTCTGTAAAACAGAATGTTTTGTTAAGGCTGCAGCCTGCCAACAGCCCACTTGGGAGGTAATGCTAAAGGACTTCCAGTCCCATAATGCTAAGGGATATGCTCACCTGAGCGTGTTATTCTTCTAATTAAAAAGGGAAGTTTCTGGAAATCCAGAGTGTTGGTGGTTATTTGCAGTTACCTATGATTAAGAGCACATGCTCGAAACGTGTCAGGACTGCTGAAGACGCGAGGGTGCACAGCCTGACTTTCCCTGATCATTACTTACCTGCTGGGAGTGCGGCTCACCTGGGGGCAACCTTCTTCTCTCACACATTGCGGCCTGCCCTGTCGCGAGCTGACACCGCCGCGAGAAGCGGATCCGTTGCAGGGGTGACTGCTCAGTAAAGATACGGAGCAGCAGGTGATCGCTGGCACTGGGGAGAGTGCGGAGTCTGTAAACCGGAATGTTTTGTTAAGGCTGCGGCCTGCCAACAGCCCACTTGGGAGGTAATGCTAAAGGACTTCCAGTCCCATAATGCTAAGGGATATGCTCACCTGAGCGTGTTTGTCTTCTAATTAAAAAGGGAAGTTTCTGGAAATCCGGAGTGTTGGTGGTTATTTGCAGTTACCTATGATTAAGAGCGCATGCTCGAAACGCGTCAGGACTGCTGAAGACGCGAGGGTGCACAGCCTGACTTTCCCTGATCATTACTTACCTGTTGGGAGTGCGGCTCACCTGGGGGCAACCTTCTTCTCTCACACATTGCGGCCTGCCCGGTCGCGAGCTGACTCCACCGCGAGAAGCGGATCCGTTGCTGGGGGACTACTCAGTAAAGATACGTAGCAGCAGGTGATCGTTGGCACTGGGGAGAGTGCGGAGTCTGTAAACCGCAACGTTTTGTTAAGGCTGCAGCCTGCCTACAGCCCACTTGGGAGGTAATGCTAAAGGACTTCCAGTCCCATAATGCTAAGGGATATGCTCACCTGAGCGTGTTTGTCTTCTAATTAAAAAGGGAAGTTTCTGAAAATCCGGAGTGTTGGTGGTTATTTGCTGTTACCTATGATTAAGAGGGCATGCTCGAAACGCGTCAGGACTGCTGAAGACGCGAGGGTGCACAGCCTCACTTTCCCTGATCATTACTTACCTGCTGGGAGTGCGGCTCACCTGGGGGCAAACTTCTTCTCTCACACATTGCGGCCTGCCCGGTTGCGAGCTGACACCGCCGCGAGAAGCGGATCCGTTGCTGGGGGACTACTCAGTAAAGATACGGAGCAACAGGTGATCGTTGGCACTGGGGAGAGTGCGGAGTCTGTAAACCGGAACGTTTTGTTAAGGCTGCAGCCTGCCAACAGCCCACTTGGGAGGTAATGCTAAAGGACTTCCAGTCCCATAATGTTAAGGGATATGCTCACCTGAGCGTGTTTGTCTTCTAATTAAAAAGGGAAGGTTATGGAAATCCGGAGTGTTGGTGGTTATTTGCAGTTACCTATGATTAAGAGTGCATGCTCGAAATGTGTCAGGACTGCTGAAGACGCGAGGGTGTACAGCCTGACTTTCCCTGATCATTACTTACCTGCTGGGAGTGCGGCTCACCTGGGGGCAACCTTCTTCTCTCACACATTGCGGCCTGCCCAGTGGCGAGCTGACACCGCCGCGAGAAGCGGATCCGTTGCAGGGCGGACTACTCAGTAATGATACGGAGCAGCAGGTGATCGCTGGCACTGGGGAGAGTGCGGAGTCTGTAAACCGGAATGTTTTGTTAAGGCTGCGGCCTGCCAACAGCCCACTTGGGAGGTAATGCTAAAGGACTTCCAGTCCCATAATGCTAAGGGATATGCTCACCTGAGCGTGTTTGTCTTCTAATTAAAAAGGGAAGTTTCTGGAAATCCGGAGTGTTGGTGGTTATTTGCAGTTACCTATGATTAAGAGCGCATGCTCGAAAGGCGTCAGGACTGCTGAAGACGCGAGGGTGCACAGCCTGACTTTCCCTGATCATTACTTACCTGTTGGGAGTGCGGCTCACCTGGGGGCAACCTTCTTCTCTCACACATTGCGGCCTGCCCGGTCGCGAGCTGACTCCACCGCGAGAAGCGGATCCGTTGCTGGGGGACTACTCAGTAAAGATACGTAGCAGCAGGTGATCGTTGGCACTGGGGAGAGTGCGGAGTCTGTAAACCGCAACGTTTTGTTAAGGCTGCAGCCTGCCTACAGCCCACTTGGGAGGTAATGCTAAAGGACTTCCAGTCCCATAATGCTAAGGGATATGCTCACCTGAGCGTGTTTGTCTTCTAATTAAAAAGGGAAGTTTCTGAAAATCCGGAGTGTTGGTGGTTATTTGCTGTTACCTATGATTAAGAGGGCATGCTCGAAACGCGTCAGGACTGCTGAATACGCGAGGGTGCACAGCCTCACTTTCCCTGATCATTACTTACCTGCTGGGAGTGCGGCTCACCTGGGGGCAAACTTCTTCTCTCACACATTGCGGCCTGCCCGGTTGCGAGCTGACACCGCCGCGAGAAGCGGATCCGTTGCTGGGGGACTACTCAGTAAAGATACGGAGCAACAGGTGATCGTTGGCACTGGGGAGAGTGCGGAGTCTGTAAACCGGAACGTTTTGTTAAGGCTGCAGCCTGCCAACAGCCCACTTGGGAGGTAATGCTAAAGGACTTCCAGTCCCATAATGTTAAGGGATATGCTCACCTGAGCGTGTTTGTCTTCTAATTAAAAAGGGAAGGTTATGGAAATCCGGAGTGTTGGTGGTTATTTGCAGTTACCTATGATTAAGAGCGCATGCTCGAAATGTGTCAGGACTGCTGAAGACGCGAGGGTGTACAGCCTGACTTTCCCTGATCATTACTTACCTGCTGGGAGTGCGGCTCACCTGGGGGCAACCTTCTTCTCTCACACATTGCGGCCTGCCCGGTGGCGAGCTGACACCGCCGCGAGAAGCGGATCCGTTGCAGGGCGGACTACTCAGTAATGATACGGAGCAGCAGGTGATCGTTGGCACTGGGGAGAGTGCGGAGTCTGTAAACCGGAACGTTTTGTTAAGGCTGCAGCCTGCCAACAGCCCACTTGGGAGGTAATGCTAAAGGACTTCCAGTCCCATAATGCTAAGGGATATGCTCACCTGAGCGTGTTTGTCTTCTAATTAAAAAGGGAAGTTTCTGAAAATCCGGAGTGTTGGTGGTTATTTGCAGTTACCTATGATTAAGAGCGCATGCTCGAAACGCGTCAGTACTGCTGAAGATGCGAGGGTGCACAGCCTGACTTTCCTGATCATTACTTACCTGCTGGGAGTGCGGCTCACCTGGGGGCAACCTTCTTCTCTCACACATTGTGGCCTGCCCGTCGCGAGCTGACACCGCCGCGAGAAGCGGATCCGTTGCTGGGGGACTACTCAGTAAAGATACGGAGCAGCAGGTGATCGTTGGCACTGGGGAGAGTGCGGAGTCTGTAAACCGCAATGTTTTGTTAAGGCTGCAGCCTGCCAACAGCCCACTTGGGAGGTAATGATAAAGGACTTCCAGTCCCATAATGCTAAGGGATATGCTCACCTGAGCGTGTTTGTCTTCTAATTAAAAAGTGAAGTTTCTGGAACTCCAGAGTGTTGGTGGTTATTTGTAGTTACCTATGATTAAAAGCGCATGCCTGAAATGCGTCAGGACTGCTGAAGACGCGAGGGTGCACTGCCTGACTTTCCCTGATCATTACTTACCTGCTGGGAGTGCGGCTCACCTGGGGGCAACCTTCTTCTCTCACACATTGCGGCTTGCCTGGTCATGAGCTGACACCGCCGCGAGAAGCGGATCCGTTGCTGGGGGACTACTCAGTAAAGATACGGAGCAGCAAGTTATCGTTGGCACTGGGGAGAGTGCGGAGTCTGTAAACCGGAACGTTTTGTTAAGGCTGCAGCCTGCCAACAGCCCACTTGGGAGGTAATGCTAAAGGACTTCCAGTCCCATAATGCTAAGGGATATGCTCACCTTAGCGTGTTTGTCTTCTAATTGAAAAGGGAAGTTTCTGGAAATCCGGAGTGTTGGTGGTGATTTGCAGTTACCTATGATTAAGAGCACATGCTCGAAACGTGTCAGGACTGCTGAAGACGCGAGGGTGCACAGCCTGACTTTCCCTGATCATTACTTACCTGCTGGGAGTGCCGCTCACCTGGGGGCAACCTTCTTCTCTCACACATTGCGGCCTGCCCTGTCGCGAGCTGACACCGCCGCGAGAAGCGAATCCGTTGCTGGGGGACTACTCAGTAAAGATATGGAGCAGCAGGTGATCGCTGGCACTGGGGAGAGTGCGGAGTCTGTAAACCGCAACGTTTTGTTAAGGCTACAGCCTGCCAACAGCCCACTTGGGAGGTAATGCTAAAGGACTTCCAGTCCCATAGTGCTAAGGGATATGCTCACCTGATCGTGTTTGTCTTCTAATTAAAAAGGGAAGTTTCTGGAAATCCGGAGTGTTGGTTGTTATTTGCAGTTAGCTATGATTAAGAGCGCATGCTCAAAACTCGTCAAGTCTGCTGAAGACGCGAGGGTGCACAGCCTGACTTTCCCTGATCATTACTTACCTGCTGGGAGTGCGGCTCACCTGGGGGCAACCTTCTTCTCTCACACATTGCGGCCTGCCCGGTCGCGAGCTGACACCGCCGCGAGAAGCGGATCCATTGCTGGGGGACTACTCAGTAAAGATACGGAGCAGCAGGTGATCGTTGGCACTGGGGAGAGTGCGGAGTCTGTAAACCAGAACGTTTTCTTAAGGCTGCAGCCTGCCAACTGCCCACTTGGGAGGTAATGCTAAAGGACTTCCAGTCCCATAATGCTAAGGGATATGCTCACCTGAGCGTGTTATTCTTCTAATTAAAAAGGGAAGTTTCTGGAAATCCAGAGTGTTGGTGGTTATTTGCAGTTACCTATGATTAGGAGCACATGCTCAAAACATGTCAGGACTGCTGAAGACGCGAGGGTGTACAGCCTGACTTTCCCTGATCATTACTTACCTGCTGGGAGTGCGGCTCACCTGGGGGCAACCTTCTTCTCTCACACATTGCGGCCTGCCCGGTGGCGAGCTGGCACCGCCGCGAGAAGCGGATCTGTTGCAGGGGGGACTACTCAGGAATGATACGGAGCAGCAGGTGATCGTTGGCACTGGGGAGAGTGCGGAGTCTGTAAACCGGAACGTTTTGTTAAGGCTGCAGCCTGCCAACAGCCCACTTGGGAGGTAATGCTAAAGGACTTCCAGTCCCATAATGCTAAGGGATATGCTCACCTGAGCGTGTTTGTCTTCTAATTAAAAAGGGAAGTTTCTGGAAATCCGGAGTGTTGGTGGTTATTTGCAGTTACCTATGATTAAGAGCGCATGCTCGAAACGCGTCAGGACTGCTGAAGACGCGAGGGTGCACAGCCTCACTTTCCCTGATCATTACTTACCTGCTGGGAGTGCGGCTCACCTGGGGGCAACCTTCTTCTCTCGCACATTGCGGCCTGCCCGGTCGTGAACTGACACCGCCGCGAGAAGCGGATCCATTGCTGGGGGACTACTCAGTAAAGATACGGAGCAGCAGGTGATCGTTGGCACTGGGGAGAGTGCGGAGTCTGTAAACCAGAGCGTTTTGTTAAGGCTGCAGCCTGCCAACAGCCCACTTGGGAGGTAATGCTAAAGGACTTCCAGTCCCATAATGCTAAGGGATATGCTCACCTGAGCGTGTTATTCTTCTAATTAAAAAGGGAAGTTTCTGGAAATCCGGAGTGTTGGTGGTTATTTGCAGTTACCTATGATTAAGAGCACATGCTCGAAACGTGTCAGGACTGCTGAAGACGCGAGGGTGTACAGCCTGACTTTCCCTGATCATTACTTACCTGCTGGGAGTGCGGCTCACCTGGGGGCAACCTTATTCTCTCACACATTGCGGCCTGCCCGGTGGCGAGCTGACACCGCCGCGAGAAGCGGATCCGTTGCAGGGGGGACTACTCAGTAATGATACGGAGCAGCAGGTGATCGTTGGCACTAGGGCGAGTGCGGAGTCTGTAAACCGGCATGTTTTGTTAAGGCTGCAGCCTGCCAACAGCCCACTTGGGAGGTAATGCTAAAGGACTTCCAGTCCCATAATGCTAAGGGATATGCTCACCTGAGCGTGTTTGTCTTCTAATTAAAAAGGGAAGGTTATGGAAATCCGGAGTGTTGGTGGTTATTTACAGTTACCTATGATTAAGAGCGCATGCTCGAAACACGTCAGGACTGCTGAAGATGCGAGGGTGCACAGCCTGACTTTCCCTTATCATTACTTACCTGCTGGGAGTGCGGCTCACCTGGGGTCAACCTTCTTCTCTCACACATTGTGGCCTGCCCGGTCGCGAGCTGACACCGCCGCGAGAAGCGGATCCGTTGCTGGGGGACTACTCAGTAAAGATACGGAGCAGCAGGTGATCGTTGGCACTGGGGAGAGTGCGGAGTCTGTAAACCGGAACGTTTTGTTAAGGCTGCAGCCTGCCAACAGCCCACTTGGGAGGTAATGATAAAGGACTTCCAGTCCCATAATGCTAAGGGATATGCTCACCTGAGCGTGTTTGTCTTCTAATTAAAAAGGGACGTTTCTGGAAATCCGGAGTTTTGGTGGTTATTTGCAGTTACCTATGATTAAGAGCGCATTGTCGAAACACGTCAGGACTGCTGAAGACGCGAGGGTGCACAGCCTGACTTTCCCTGATCATTACTTACCTGCTGGGAGTGCGGCTCACCTGGGGGCAACCTTCTTCTCTCATATATAATTTTTTAGTGGAGGAGCGCAGGCAGACCCTGCGCCCAAGACCACAGCAGAACAAAGCAAATCTAGAACGTCCAAGCGCCGCGCAAGACGGCGGGCAAGAAAGCGTAAGAAACACAAATCAACAGAAAAGGCAGCCAAAGAGGAATTGGAGGCGCTAACTCAAGTAAGCAATGCCAGCAACACAACCAGTCTTACAGTTATAAATCTTACTGATGTAGTGCTCAATAAGGCGGAAGAACAACTCCTTTCCTTGGGACTTTCATATTGCCCGGTAAGCTCCTTTAATTACGCGGCAACACGATTTGACGTTTACAAAAGCATTAGGAAGCTTAAATTGAAAAAACATTTTCTACAACAAAGTCAACAACAACAGATACCAGGCACAAGCATTTCATCTTTGCAATGCGTTTCACCTAATTTGACTCCAGCACAAACGGTTTTAACTCAATCGGATATGGCTTTACTTGCAGATTTGCAGGAACTAATGTCAGAAGATTGTAACACAAATACCAACATTGACAATGGTCAAACCAAATCCATAACGCCTTTCAAACCGCACTCTACTTTCAATCCGATTATGATAAGAGATTCGATTGATAATTTTCATGACAATGTAATTAAGGGCTTAAAGGAACTAAATTACAAAATTCAACATTATGACCGTCAAAACAAAAACAAACAAGAAATGCAATTTCAGCTGTTGATGTCCAAATTGAAAAACAATTCTGATATCATAGTGAGGAATGCGGACAAAGGCGGCAACATAGTACTATGGAAAAAAGATGACTATGTAATGGAAGCAATGAGACAACTAAAAGACACAGCCTGCTATCGCCGCAGCGATTATTCCATCATGCGTAAAGCCACTGAAGAGTTCAACATCAAATTATTGGCATGGAAAAATGCAGGACTGCTGACGATTGATGAATTTAAATTTATCAAAAATGAGAAACCAGTAACTCCTATTCTCTATTTCATTCCCAAAATCCATAAAAATGCTTTAGTACCACCGGGAGACCCATTATATCTGCTCGCAAAAGTTTATTAGAAAATGCTTCAAAATATATAGATTACTTTTTGCAGGAGCATGTTCATAATTTGATTTCTTATATAAAAGATACAAGTGACTTTTTGGTAAAATTAATTGACTGTCCTTGGTCGACAGATTATCTTCTAATCACACTAGATGTAACCTCCTTATACACATCCATTAATCACAGAGATGGTGTAAGGGCCCTAGAATATTATCTAGCCAGAAGAGGACGACAATGTGCACAACATAATCTCATGCTCATTAACATGGTGGAATTCTGTTTACAAAACAATTATTTTTTGTTTCAGAACAATCTATATCAACAGCTACGTGGGGTGGCTATGGGGGCCAGCTTCTCCCCCAGTTATGCTTGCCTTCACATGGGCTGGTGGGAGGAGCTGGTCCTCCACAGAGAACACCATTCAATTATGCAGTCGCATATTAGGGCATGGTGGAGATACATAGATGACCTCTTCATAATCTGGAAGGGTACCAAAAGTGAGGCAGAGGATTTCATCAGTAAATTGAATACTAACAGTCTTAATTTACAGTTTACAGCTAACATCAGCTCCAACTCTGTCAACTTTTTAGATGTAGAGGTATTTGTGCATAATGAGAAATTAGAAACTAAGTTGCACAGAAAATCCACAGCCGGAAATGCTATACTACATGCCGGTAGTGCTCACCCAAAGCATCTCATCCGCAGTATTCCTTATGGAGAGATGCTGCGGCTCAGACGTATTTGCAGCTGTGATAGGGATCTATTCACAGCACAACAAAATAGCAAAATGAGATTTAGGGAAAGGGGATACTCAAACATCTGTATTGATAAAGCAATTGAAAAGAGTAGGTCCAAACCTAGAGAAAGCTTATTATGTAAATCACAGACACAAGAGACAAAAATATTAGATAACACTAAAAAGCAGGAACAGGACAAAACCTTCAGATTTATTCTGAAATTTAATAAACAAGAAAATCAGGTGAGGAAACTCATAATGAGAAATTGGCCGTTGGTATTAAGTGACCCTCTGATAGGTAATTTGGTTCCTACAAAACCAACTATTACTTATAGTAGGGCAAGATCCATGAAAGATATTCTAGTGCA
This sequence comes from Calotriton arnoldi, assembly GCA_963921515.1. NCBI lineage: Eukaryota > Metazoa > Chordata > Amphibia > Caudata > Salamandridae > Calotriton > Calotriton arnoldi. The sequence continues at coordinate 88,779 of CAWUFW010015681.1, forward strand.
TAATGATCCCGGTGGACTGAGTACCAGCTCTTGGCTTTCTCAACGAAAAGGATTTTACAAATGTAGAACTTGTAAAGCGTGTCAGTTTGGCACCAATAAATTAACATATCAGACTCCCTTTAGCAGCCAGGAATATACCATTAAATTACCTCTGAACTGCAAATCTAACTATGTGGTCTATGTGCTGGCGTGCCCGTGCAAGTTACAATACATTGGCAGTACAATTCTGCAGGGACACAAAAGGGTGCTCCAGCACATAAGGGCAATTAAAAATCAGGACCACAGTTACCCGGTCGCCAGACATTTTAGTGAGGCTCACAGTGCAGATCCGAGTGGCCTCAAATATTATTTAATTGACGCTGTTCCCCCCAAGAAAAGAGGAGGGGATCGGGAAAAACAGCTCAGGCTACTAGAGGCCCAATACATAGTCAATCTCGACACCAAACAACCTAGAGGCCTCAACGCCACTGAAGAGTTGCACACCTGCCTGCAGTAAAGTACATCAAGGAGAGTAGGGGAGCTAAAACCTGAATTATGATCAAGTAATTTGTCCACCGATAGTCGTTATCGTTATTTTAATACAGGATAATAGATCTTCCTTGTTAAAATTGCCGCCGCTTAACATTTTATTTATTTTTTGGTAATTTTCAATTTTATACACAGGGTTAGGTAGTTTTTTAACACATAATCTTTTTTATCACTGGTTTTATATCACTTTTGCACAGCACAAGCACTTTAAATCAGACAAGTCAGTACTTCACAAAAAAACTCAGGGGCATATTAACAACGGCCAGCGATAATTATCGCTGGCCGTGCTTAGCGTGAGGAATCCTATCGCCGGCTATCGCTGGAAATTATCGCCATGCTAGCGCTGTATTAACAACGCTTAGCGCAAAGGCGATAATTTTCCAGTGATAGCGATGTTTTCCATGGAACATCGCTGGTTTTCCAGCGATGTCCCATGGAAAACGGCGATATACTTGGCGATAGGGCCTGTGGTCTTAGCCACACAATCCACCCCCATGTTAGGTATGCCTTAGTCAGGAATTTAGCAGACGTTAAATTCCTGCGTTAAGGCATACTTAACGCAATTTAAAATATCGCTAACCCACGTTGCTAATATGGCGATACCTGGGTTAGCGATATTTCCCCTGTTGTTTTCACAGGCACGCCCCTTTGCATCTCATTAGCGATGCGATGGGAGGCGTGCAGAAAACGGACGCTAAGTCAGGAATCACGCGCTAGCGTGTCCTCGTGAATTCGGCGATAAAATTATCGCCGCTTTTCGTCCGAAAACGGACGCTAAAGCGGCGATAATTCATTAACGCCGCCTTGTTAATATGCCCCTAAGTTTATAAGACGTTGTAATACATCAATAGTAGTTTGATATGAGGGTATGGCCAAAAAGCATTCAAGCCGAAATTGTTTTCGCCATTTTTTTATTAACTACTTACCCTGTTTTTTATGAACTATTAATTGTATTAATTGTATTAATTGTCTTATTTACAATGGTATGATCAAATTTAAAGTTATTTAGGGGCCCATTACGATTGTGGGCGGAAGCACAACCGCCGTGCTGGCGGATGCAAAAAGCACCAGTTACCGCCGGCACGCAGCAGTCCACACGCCTGCCCAATTACGATGCGAAAAGCAGGCCAAACACCGCCGGCAAGCCAGCAACACCGTCCGCCATCAAAGTGCGCCCGTACACGTAGCGGCGCAGCACAACTGACACACACCGTCCGACGAAACACGTCCCGCCCGGCGCATAAATTACGATGCCGCAAACAAACGGCTCCCACGGCTAAGAGACACCGCCCGTGAAAGAGAGGCGGTAACACGGACGCAGAGCACGGACAACGAAGAAGCGGCACCCCGAGCATGAATCCAGCACTGCAGGCCGTCCCCATGCTCCTGCTGATGCACCACCAAGGACGCAACGTACCGCGGAGACGCAGGTAGGCACACACACAACAAGTGCACGCAAACAGCGCACACAGTGCAAGGGCGGAAAAAGCGGACAACCCCCCACCAGCGCGTGTACACAACACATCCACCATCGCATCCACATATGACACACAGGCCAAATCGTAACATCGCAGAACACATGTGTACACACCACCTGGGACTAGGAACCAACCACCCTGTCACGGCCCCAAAGCGCCGATGACGCCGCCACACATGCGCACAACGCAGAGGCCAACCGCAGCGCCATGCATGCGTCGCACACAGACACAGGGACACAACCAAGCAGCACACACATCAGCCCCACCCCGAACGCACATGACACGTGACAGGCCGGCCACAGACATGTCCCCAACGCCCAATTCACGGACAACACCCAACGCCACACAACCGACGCACACATGTCAGTGAAGACACGCAACAGCAGGACACACCCCAGTGTAACAAACATGGCGTAGCACACAGCGGCGGCAACACCAACTAGGAGAAGCAGGGCCCCTTCGGGAAGAGGAACGCCAGTACCACACAGAAACACCCATACCACCCTGCACATATGAACAAGACATATAAAACGGAACACCAAAGAGCCCGGGGACCGACAACAGGTGGCCCAAGAATAACATTCACACACAAGGCCCAACGCAGAGCGGAAAGGCAGCCTGCCGCCCACACAAGGGAGAGCAGACAGCACTGAATGACCTTCCATTCCAACTCCGAAACCACAGCCCTACGACAGAAGCCGGTGAATACAGCCATTGTCCAAGAATAGACCAACACAGGCATGCCGAGGAGACCGACCACAGGGCAGATAGCGCATATCACAGAAGCACACAACGGACGGGGAAGAAAGAAGAAAACACTCCCCCATGTCGGCCACATGCAAGTTAATTGGAAGGAGTCACACATCACTGACCTTGAACTATCTGAGAAGCATGTGGGAAGAGGGCCCGTGTCCTCCAAACAAGCCAACAGAACACAAGTCCTGTCTCCCTACGACTACACAGAGCTCACAGCAACCCCGGAGCGTGCACATTGCAGACTGCACACACAGCCGGAGCACGCCACCTCAACGAACCGCTGCGAAATGGCAACAGCAACACACCTACCCAACTACGCCGAACAGCTCAAGCTGTACAAAACCAACCTGTGCCATACATTGGGATGCGATCTCCTGTCCCTGCTGAACGTAAGTTACCGACTGACTTACCGCATCACATTGTTCAGCTGCGTCATTCCCGTCTTCTACTGTCGGAGGTGTCCCTACCAGCATCCCGTCGAGATATGCCTCTCCAACCCGGCATGTCTGAAGGCGGACCTGCTACCACTACTCCTCCCTCTGGACGCACACGACAGGGCCTGCTCTGCCTATGGGGGCATGGCGTATGTGGCCAACATCGCACCCGCACTGAAATGGGACCACTGTGCCTCCACACGATGGATCATCGATAACAGCTACATCGAATGTCACCCAGCATGCCCCATCATGGTCCTCCAAGGGACAACCTACGAACAACACCTTGACAGCCACCATCCGCTTCATTGGCTGGCAAACATGTACACCACCAATGACATGGAAGCCCTGCTGGACGGCATCGCATACCTGACAACCTGTAAATACGTCGGACCACAACGCAGGTTCCCCGAGTGACCTATGATGTCCAACCCCGCACCCATGCTTAGCTTCCGCACGGACTGGCCAGTCACCACCACAACAGCCATACCAAACGACCGGCAACTGTAACCACACCATCAACGACATCGCCATGACATCGGATATGACCGGGACATGCACACTGTTCCCCATCACATCCAGGAACACCGCATGCATCGTGGGAGGCAGTGGCATGGGCTCTGTGTATCGCACCCACATGGACGGAACTGCACGAACAACCAGGACACGACATGGATCCAGCGCCCATGGACACACACACCGCTCAGTGGACATGAATAGGTCGCCTGGAGTCTGTGGGTGCTGCACCCCTCCCACCCCCGCCCCGGGAATCCCATACCAGGACCTTTGCATGGACGACAAGTGCATACAACAACAACACGACCCCAGTGACTGTGACATGTCCAGTAACCACCACAGTGCAACAACAAGTGGCACGCCGCTGCATGCACGCAAGCACATGCCCTGATGTCATCTCACATGCACGCGTGCATGAGGAACAACCGCAGCAAACCTGTCACATGGAACTGAGATGGACTGTGCCCATGATGCCAAGCGGTCTGGTAGGCTACATGTATACCGTCTGTGTCAAAGTCCGCAGCTCCGCAGCTATACGTAAATGTACATTAGCACAGCCTTGGCCAAGCAGATGTCACTCTGAAGCCCACATCCCACATGCAACAGCCAATCACATGTAACCCCACACCCTATCCCATTTGCAATCATGCTCAGTATATCCTCAACATGTATTCCGCTGCCAGTAGTGTCCACTATACTGCATCACAGAGGACAGAAGACTCAATATAATGTTTGAAACCAAAACTGTCTCCGCTGACTCATTTCACAAGTACGAATGAGAGAGGATGAGAGTATGTGAAGTACACAGCAGTCGTGACATGACCATGTAGTCCACTGGTATTGGATGTCAACGCAAATGAGTAGCACAACTGTGGAAGACACACATGTGTCGTGTGAAGTCGTATGGACGCAGTGCTCAGGTGGGTGGGTGCGACGGGTAGATGCGCACATGCCAAGTTGGAGCACGCCGTGTTGGGAGGGGTCATGAACAGTACACCACCGCTTCCCTGGGCATTGTGAGAGGACACCTGTCGGGGGGAGTGAACACGTGTGTGCACAGCAGCCGGGCACACGTACAAAGCGGTACCAGGCGCACCTCAGCCCACCCTCTGTGGACAAGCTGGATCCTGTTGTGCGCCCGCCATGCCCCTTGACAAGGCACACACAGCCCCAGTCGACCAGGTGTAACCCCAACATAGTCAATCCGCACAGGCGATACAGGGCACGGGATGGCAGTGGAGCATGGTGTGTGAGAGGTCTCCTCGCGCTCCTCCTGGTCATATCACGCAGGCAATAGAACCTCAACGTCTAGCATGGCAAAAAGTCAAATGGAAGTGTAGGGGGACGCACCACAGCACGAGCAGCACTGACGTCACGGGAGGTGGCTCGCACCATCCCATCCATTGCCCATCATACCAACCACGCCACATGCCATTGCGACTAAGTGCAAGCGCGTGCGCCACCACCCCTGAGCCCTCCCCAGAGAGGCCAAAGAGTGAATGTGTGGGCCATCAGCCACAGACGGACGCGGCCTGGCCGCAAGGGCAGCCACAGCCACTGGGTGTCGCAGGTGGCGGATCCGGAAGGCGAAGACTGTGATGCATAGTCCATGCAGGCCGGGTCTCCATTTGGGGCACCACGCCGGTGGACGGCGTCCCGCCACACATCATACCCTGAGACAGCCCACTCGTGCAACTGGACCCACACATACACTCCTTGCCCTCTCTGGTGCGAGCTTGGGGCTGCCTGTGCAAGCGCTAGCCTCGCAGGTGAGCATGCATATTGGGGGGCGAGGGGAGGACATGAGGGCTGGGGCGAAGATGACTGTATCACTGTCAGTTAGTACAAGGGATGACCCAGATGTGGAAAGGAAGAGACGTGTCCCGTGTGTACTGCAACTAGTCGCCAATCCAACTACCCCCCCATGTCCGGAATGTAAGCCCGCACCTAGGCCCGCCCATCCGCCACATCGAACATACCACCAGCACGACAACCTTCCCATTCGAAACACTGACTGGGGGTGGCGACCAGTGAACAATCATGTGTAGCCTACCCACGCGTACATGTGGGCCCTCCATGATCCATGTCACCTGCGGCAAAGACATGACATGCGCAATGAGGGAAGTGAGGAGAGCTGTCCGCCCCACGCACAGAAGGTGCATCAGCTCCACAGACCCAGCAGCGAGTCCAGCAGGGGTCACATGTGCAGGGGCAGCTGTGCCTGGTGTGAAGGCACATGCATATAGACAGCACATCGACCAATGTGTAGTCTGCCCACATCCACAGTCCATCATCATGCGGACATAGGAATTGAACACAGGGCAACACATCTTAGTTGGTGCACCCACCGTGACCAACAATGCGCAATCATCGACGTACCCGCCCTGTGCATGGCCCCCCACCCAACGGAGGCACATCCAGTGCCACCATCCCACACACACAAGCCTTCCACGGAACATGCTGTGTCCAATGGTCAGTACAGAGTCAGCGCCCATCTGGTGGATCCTGAACAGGAGACACATGCACACACATGCCAGCTCCCACTATGTACGTCTGCCACCTGGCACGTGCAATGTAACCTCTCACCTGTGACGTGTGACTGCAAGCACATAGCCGTCTTGGCATGGGGCTGTCAATGTGGACACCTGTCAATGTTTCGGGAGGTGTGATCCGTACAGTGCTGTACATAGGGTGCAGTGCTGACACCTACTACTGTCTCATATCCCCTCGTGCCACAGGTCCCACTTGTTTTGGCCGCTCAGCCTGTGCCCACATCGTCGTCGTCGTGTGCCATACTCATCCAGCCTCGGAAGCAGTTCCATGCTCAGCAGACACTCATGTTGCCGTGGCGTTGCCGCTTGACGAATATGCAGTCAGTCCCCATCAGCACGCCCCGCAAGTCATTGGGGCCTAGATCCCCATGTGCATGCACATGGCAGTGGTATGTCTCACTAGCCATTGCCATTGTTGGGAGACTTGTGTAAGTGTATTGTGGCCGTGCCGTCCCAGCTTGACAGCTGGGCTGTGGCTCATGTGCTTGCTCAGTCATGTCAGTGATGTGTATGCGAAATTGCTATGTGTTGTGTTGCTTTGACATGTGTCCTCTGCAATTTCCCTAGGCGGAGACCGAACATTGACCGCCCATACCAATTGCTGGTGGACATGGACGATACAGAGGTTATTAGGAAGTTTCGGCTGGACAGGCCAACCCTGCATCGACTGTGTGCCATGTTAGAACCCCATCTCCGTCCCCGCAGGGTGTATCCGACTGCTGTCACCCCCACGGCTAAGGTGATGGCCGCCATGCATTTCTTCGCCACTGGGTCATACCAGCACACAGTGGGCAGTGGAGGAGGGATGTCCCAGCCCATGTTCAGCAAGGTGCTGAGGGATGTACTGGCAGCCATGATGCTGTACCGAAACAGTAACATCCGCTTCCCCAGGGCTCGTGAATTGGCGGCAGTGAAGGGTGCATTCTATGCCCTTGGCAGAATCCCACACGTCGTTGGAGCCATTGACTGCACACATGTTGGCCTTGTTCCACCACAGGCCACTGAGCACCTGTACCGCAACAGGAAGCACACGCACTCCCTGAATGTGCAAGTGGTGTGCCTTGCGGACATGGTGATCACCCACGTGTGTGCAAAGTTCCCAGGCTCGGCCCATGACGCACACATAATGCGCAACAGCATCTTGCCACGACTGATGGCCAATCTGCAACAGGATCGTGGCTGTATTGTCGGTGAGTATGTGGAGTGGTGTAGCGTGCTGGTTGTACGATGCTGTCCCCTGTCCAGTTGGAATAGCAACGGTTCTCTGTGTCCCTCACACCCAGGTGACTCTGCGTACCCGAATGGGGCATGGCTGCTCAGTCCATTGAGGAATCCTCGCACCCCAGCAGACGATCGATACAATGAGGCACATGGGAGGACCAGACGTGTGGTCGAGCGTACCTTCGGCCTCCTCAAGTCTAGGTTCAGGTGCCTGGACCGCACCGGGGGTGCACTGGCGTACTCCCCACAGAAGGTGTGCCAGATAGTGGTGGCGTGCTGCATGCTGCACAATCTGGCCATTCGGAAGCAGATCTCCCTCATTGTGGATGACGGAAATCAACCAGGGCCCCAGCCCGCTGACCAGGACAGCTCGAGTGAGGAGGACAGCGGAGAGGAGGAAGCTGGGAATGTGCGGCAGCAGCTCATCGCCCGCTACTTCACTTGACGGTGAGTGTCCATGTACGACGGCTGATGTGGCTGTATCTGTGCAGGTGTGTGTGTGCTGTGTCAGGGTGGCCGTTTGTTCACTACGTGCTGTGTGTCAACGCTCCATGGCCAGGGTAGTATGCCACTGTTGGTGACTGTGGCATTGTGCCCTATTGCTCCGTGCGATGTGTGTACATTGCTTGTAGTTGTTGACATGTACTGTGTGATGGGTGTGTGACACACTCATTGAATGTGCTCCTGTTCTGTCTCCCACCCCTAGGTCCCTACAGGCCCTCCGGATTCCATTGCCATGCCACGCATCAGGTGCCTTTCCGCCCAAGGTGGCCGTTGTATTCCGTACAAATAAAACACAGGGCACAAACAGCAGTTAGTGAAAAAGGTGCATTTATTACAAACTGTGACATGTGATTGTGTGTAAGGTGATGACAAAAGTGGTGCGTGCTGTGACAATGAGCTGTCGGTCATGGCTGCGTGATGCTCAGGGTGTACCCACTGGTTCTATGTCCATAGTCCAACACACACATGCCATCCAGATGGCTGTGTGGAGTGGGATCGTAGTCCAAGTCAATGCAGTGGCTGGTCAAGGAAGGCTGGCGGAAGGCTGGCTGGCTGCCTCACTTGCGACTGGAGCGTGCGAAGTCCTCCCGGGAGATCTGTTTCCTCTTCGGACGGCCCCTTCCACGTTTGCGAGGGGGTGCCTGCTTGCGACATGCTGGTGGTTGAGGTGTGCTCACTGGCTGTGGACGCAGGGGAACTGGACACTGCTGCTCGACCCTGCGCCCCGGCAGGTGGTGGCGGAGGGGGAGCTGCTATCCCTGGCCGTGTCCTCACCGCCACCACCAGCTGGCCCATGAGGTCCACGAGTTGACCTATACGGGCGTCCATGGACCTCAGCACCCCCAGCACCTCCCGCGTGTCTGAAGCAGACCTGACCCATTGTTCTTGGGCCTCCTCATAGGCCCCAAGGACTCTGGCCATTTGAGGCAGGGCATGGCTCCCAGGGGAGGCTGGCGTTTCCCTGACCCTGCTCCTCCTACCAGTCCTGCTGCCACCGGCCTGCCCACTAGCCACATTGCTCACCACGGTCCTCGCTGTGGCTCCCAGGGTGGATCCAGTCGGCCGGGCCACCACCTGCGCTGGGGCTGGTGCCAGCGAAGACGTGGTGGTGGTGGCGGCGGTGGTGGTCGGTGCGGCGATGGTGGCGGTTGCGGCAGTGGTAGTGGCCGCAATGACCGTGGGTGTGGCCGCAATGACCGTGGGTGTGGCCGCAACGACAGTGGCAGCAGGGGGCTGGGACTGTTCAGCAGCCCTGGATGATGGGTTGGTGGGTAGGAGGGGTCCTGGGGAGCGGCTGGGCCCTGCCACACCAGATGGGCCTGCTTGGTGGTCCGTGTCCGAAGAGGAGGTGAGATCCTCCACATCCGTGTGTCCTCATTGGGGGCTTGTGGGCTGGCTGTGCTGGCTGCTGTCTCCATCCCCAGCATCCGGCAGTTCGTCACCTGTGGAGAGAATGAGATTTGTTATTGTGTTGCACCTGGCGAAGTATGTATTTGTCGTCTGACATTGGCAGTTCGTGCAATCTCGTACATGGGTTTCCCGGAGGCGTGTGTGTGGCTGTGGCATTTGTAGTTGTGTGTGCTTGGCAATGGGACTGTGTGCTGTGCACATGTGGCATGGGACGGATTGGCCATGCCGATGGGTGTGTTGCTGTGCCCCTACTCATTGTGACTCTGGTGTATGCGGGCTCCTGGCCCATCCTGGGTCTGGTTTGTACTTTGCTTTTGGGGTTCAAATGGAACGCTTAGGAACGCATATGGCAACATGGGGGCCATGCCCCAGATTCGCATTTGGGAGGGAATATGCTTTTGGGGTTCAAATGGAACGCTTAGGAACGCATATGGCAACATGGGGGCCATGCCCCAGATTCGCATTTGGGAGGGAATATGCTTTTGGGGTTCAAATGGAACGCTTAGGAACGCATATGGCAACATGGGGGCCATGCCCCAGATTCGCATTTGGGAGGGAATATGCTTTTGGGGTACATGCTGTGAGCCATGGGTGCCAAACGTGACATGTGTTGTGGCAGCATGACAGTGCATGGTTTGAGGTGTGTGCATGCTTGACATGGCCTGCATATTTGCTGTCTGTTGTGATTACTGGACATGGCATTGGACGCATCGTTATGAGTGAGTGATGGTTGTGTGTGAAAGCCAACGTATTGCAGTTGTCCCATCTCCTTGGTGTGCGTGCTGCCCTGTGCCATATGCATCACTGCAGTGCTCGTGGGGGGGGGTGTGGCCCATGTTGTGTGTTGTTGCTCACAGTGTGTCGTGCGCTTCATTGACTTCTGGCACATGGTTGGTCATGGGCATGTATCTTAGCGTGACTGCTGTATGTGTGGCAGCTGTGCGGATGACATGCCTTTCATGAGACTGGGGCTGACGGATGGGATGGATGGTATGTTGTATGTGCATGGTGTGTCTGTGTGTTTGATGGGTTCAGTGGTGTTCGTGTGCATTTCTGTTGTTCCGCTCTGTTGCGTCTAGTGTTGTTTGTCTTACATAGGCGTAGTTGTGGGGTGTGTGGTTGACAGGCAGTAGGGGCTACATGGACAGGACTTCAATGGTGTTTCGGTTGTGTGTGATGAGTTGCACAGTGGCTGCCGTGTGGTACTATTTTCAGTGTGCCTTGTGTATGCAGACGTGGCTCCTTGAGTGTTGCTATGTCTGTGATGGGTCATGTGGGGTGTGAGTCTGTTGTTCATGTCCGTGTGCACATTGTTCACTTGTTCGTGATGGTGGGCGGTGCTGCGTTTCCGTCTGCTACGTGACATGTCCCATGTGTTGGTCGTGTGCCGGTCCTCATGCCTCCAGTAATCCAGCCCTGTCCAGTTTCCCACCTGCAGGTTGTTCGTGCGTGCACTGTACTGGATGCCACATGGCTCTAAGCGGGGGTGCTCCATGTTGCAGGTCTGTGGGGGTGGGGGGTGTTGTGGGTCGTGGGGGTGGCTGGACACCCACTGACACCGATTGCTGTGGACCGTGATGTCTGCCTTTCGGCTGTCGTTGTGCACTGCGGTGGCTGACACGTGGCTGTGGGGTGTGGGGGAGGCTCCTCCTTGCTGTGCTGTGGGACTAGGGGCCTGGTGTGTGTTGTACTTGGGCTGTCCACCGTCCCACCCACTGCACTTTGTGTTCCTGCCACTTACCTGTTACTTGTCGGTTTGTGCAGCTGTGGCGGACACATGGGTGTGGTGGGTGCTCGTTGTGGCGCTTCTGTCATATTTGGGGACCTGTTGGTGGTTACGTGGCTGGCTGAGTGTACACATGTCCCCACGCATCTTACAGTTGTTCTGTTTGGGCTGTGTGTGGTGGTGTCTGTTGCATGTGTGTGTCATGTATTGTGTGCTGGACATGGGGGTGTTTGTCCCTGGGAGCTGTGGCATGGTGGTAGTGCATGTGAGTACATAGCGGTGTGCTGGTATACATTAGTTTGTACTTACCAGCCTCCACTCCCCCTGCTAATCCGGCGAGGATCTCGGGATGTATGATGACTCGCACCTTCTCCTCCCACGCTTTGAAGGTCTTGAAGAGCGCGGGATTCCCTCCGCCAGTGACGGCATCCAGCTCTCTGTTTTTGCCCTCCTTCTTCTTGACCAGGCTCTTGACGTCATTCCACCGTTTGTTAATTTCGACTCTGTTCCTGGGCAGGGTCCCGACTGCATTGACCTGGTCTACGATCCGGTTCCACATTCTGTTTCTGGTGGCTAGTGGTGTGTGTTGGACCATGTTCCCATAGATTTGTGGGTGCACCTTGATGATCTCGTCGACCATGACCGTCAGCTCAATGGGCGTGAACTTGGGCATTCTTTGTGGTGCCATGGTGTTTGTGGTGCTGGTGCGGTGTGTGTTGTGTAATGTGCAGGGGGTTTGTGGTGCCGGTGTTTGGTGGTGGTGGTGGTGGTGGTGGTTGTGATGTGTGCGTTTCTGTGGTGTGCTGCTGTCCTTGCTGTGTCACTGTGTCCTCTCCTCTCCTCTCTGGTTTGCAATGTAGCAAGGGGTTGTGGTCTGTGGGAGTGCTGCTTTTGTACTCACCTATGTGGGTGTGTCCTCATGGTCTGTTGTTTTCAGGTGTGTTGTGTCTGGGGTTCTGGCCTTTGTATTTTTTGTTTGTCCGGGGGTGTTTTCGGGATGTGTACTGTGCTTGTGTATTTGTGCGTGCCTTGCTGTGTGGACTTGTTGGCCATGTTGTGTGCTATTGGTTTTGTGTGTGGATGGTTTCTGTGCAGGTACGTGGGCGCCATGGCTTCTGCCGTGTCGATTCTCATCGGCGTTGTTTGCGCTGGCGGGCGGTATATTTGTTGTTTTTCCGCGCTCATGTCGGTGCGATCGTAATTTCACGTGCGGTGTGTCGGCCGTGAGGGCGGGCGGTTTTGTGTTGTCGTGCGTGTTTCCGTCCGTGGCGGGCGGTTTGTCTCCGACTCGGACGTTGGCGGGCGGTATTTTGTGTGCTTTTTCCGCCGATGGCGGTATTCGGTTTGTGTAATCGTAATGGCGTGGTCGGTGTTCAGGCGGTGTGTGCGGGCGGATTTTTGCCGCTTCCATGCCTGGCGGAATTATTTACGCCGGGTATCGTAATGTGCCCCTAAGTGCATATTTTATTTTGGGATTAACCATTACAACTGAGATTGCAATGATGACACTAACAGCATTCAGTCAGTAACTTGTTTGTACTTTTTATTAATGTGAAGTTTTTCTGACGCACTGATCACTTTAAATATTGCACAGCTGATAAACTGAATATAAAAAAAGCCACCTACCTGACAGAGCGTGTCATGTGATCAAGGCCCGAGGTGGGGCTGAAACGCGTCATGGCTGTAGAGGTGTTGGAGGAGCAATAAACAAACAACTTTTGCTATTATTTTGGGTCCGTGCTCCGTTTCTTTGGGACGAGAGGTACGCCAGAGGGCGAACGGAGTTGCCAAGAATATATATATATATATATATATATATATATATATATATATATATATATTTATTCACTGAAAAAACCTTAGGTTTCAGGCACGTTATAGTTAGAAATTAGCATTTAAAAACCTTACAAATTCACTGAAAAAACCATAGGTTTTAGGGACAGTTATAGTTAGTTGGACATTGCACTCGTACAAAACCCGTGAAATTCCCCCGTTATAGTTAGTTCAGGTAACTATAACTTGCGCCCCCGCAATGCACTGCTGATGACGTCACATATTACATCACTCATGACATGGTCAGTGACATCACTGATGACATCACTGATGACATCTCAAATGACAGCACTGATGACATCATCCAGTGACTGTGTGTTTCTGTAAAGTTTAAATATGTTTAATATATATAGGGAAAGGCGTATTGAAGAATGAGTGGGTGTATAAGTGTCTGAATGGATGATTTAGTAGGTGCGTGACTAACTCTATAAGTGAGTGATTAAACGTATCTTACTGAATGCATGGGTTAGTGACTAAACTGGGTGAATGTCTGTATCCATCTGTCTGTTGCTGTGTAAGTGGCTGCATGGGTTTGTGAATAGCTACATGAGTGTCTATATGAGTTATTGATTGGTTGTCTGAGTATCTGTATGGGTGCCTGAGTGTTTGTGTGGGTGGGGTGGGTGCGACTCTGTGCATAGATGTGTGAGTGGGTGATTCACTGGGTGGATGGTTTCAAGAGTGCATCTGTGATAGACTGTATGGGTGGGTAAGTGTGTGTAAGAGTGTGTTAGTGAGTGAATGTATGTCCCAGTGGTACATGTGTGAGTAACTACATATGTGAAAGGCAGTATATATGTGTGTTGGAGTATATAAATAGCTATAAGCGAGAGTGTGTTATTGTGAGAGTGACTGTATGGATGAGTGTGTGCTTGTATCAGAGATTGTATAAGAGCGTAAGAATGTGCTAGTATTTGTATGAGTAAGTGAGCTGGTGTGTGTATAACTGTATAGGTGAGTAAATGGGTGTGTGCTTAATTTTTTGCATGACTGACTAGGTGTGTGAGTACCTCTATGGATGAGTGGCGGTGTGTGAGTGTTTATATAGGTGTATGAGTGCATATAATAGTCCTGTACTGAGTGACTATAAGTATGAGTGACTGTACGGGTGAGTGAGTAGATGTGTGTGTGTGTAGACCTAAGAATCAGTGAGTGTGTATATAGTAATTGGTGTTGGAGTGTCTATGGTTTTGACAATGGCAGTCTGTAATTTACAGTGGGTGTATCAAAAGTTATATTAGGGTGTGAGAAGATGCATCAAATTATCACATGGATGATGTCATCAGTGATGTCATCAGTGATGTCATTTGAGATGTCATCAGTGATGTCATCAGTGATGTCACTGACCATGTCATGAGTGATGTAATATGTGACGTCATCAGCAGTGCATTGCGGGGCGCGAGTTATAGTTGCCTGAACTAACTATAACGGGGGAATTTCACGGGTTTTGTACGAGTGCAATGTCCAACTAACTATAACTGTCCCTAAAACCTATGGTTTTTTCAGTGAATTTGTAAGGTTTTTTAAATGCTAATTTCTAACTATAACGTGCCTGAACCCTAAGGTTTTTTCAGTGAATTGCAAAGGTTTTTAAATGCTAATTCCTAACTATAACATGTCTGAAACCTATGGTTTTTTTCAGTGAATTTCAAAGGTTTTGTAAATGACAATTTTTAAATGTATTAATTGTTATATTTATTTTTTGATACTGATTTACTACATTTTTTTAAACTATTTATTTTTAGATATTTTATTTTTTAAATTACATTATAATTACATTATACATTACATTACAAAATATACTTTCTCAGAATGAATTACTTTAGTTTAAATACTTTGCAAATAGGCAATAGACTTTTAAGTACAGTAGTTACAGTTGTTGCAATGGGCAACACAATTTCAAACACAATGCAACATTGAGGTCAATGTGAATTTCTAGTTAAATGCAATTAGTTACTTTATGGATTACTTTTCTAACCACAGGACTGGATCCTAGATTCAGTCCTGGGACATCTCCTGTAAACAGTTGAGTAAAAGCGTTTTGGTTACAGTAGTGATTTTTAAGGAATATTATTGTATTTTAAAAGTTGACACAGAAACTTTTTCACATAGAATCATCAATGTTATCCTATTGGAGGAAATTCACTTAGCAGGTAAGTAGTGTTATCGTTACTTTTTCTTACTCAGTGGTGGATCCTGGATCCAGCACTGGTGCATCTCCTGTAAACAGTTGAAATACTGCGTTTAAGTCATACAGGCGATTTTTAAGGAATATTTGTAGTTTGTGAAAATCGACACTTTGAAACTTTTCTGCTGAAAACCAGACAATGGATTCCTATGGAAGGAAATACAAGTTACTGGTAAATACGGTTAGAATTACTTTTCAGGGTCAGTGCTGGGCTAAAAGATGCAGCACTGGGTTCTCTCCTGATAACAGGTGAGTAAATCGGAATTCGTAGTTCGGCTGATTTTAGAGGAATATTATAAAGTTCCAAAACTCCACACACAAGAATTTCCAAGTGAAACCAGTCAATGTTAGCCTATGGAAGGAAATTCAAGTTACTGGTAAGTACGGTTAAAATTACTTTTCAGGATCAGTACTGGGCTCAAAGGTGCAGCACTGAGGTCTCTCCTGATAACAGGTGAGTAAATCGGAATTCGTAGTTTGGCTGATTTTAGAGGAATATTATAAAGTTCCAAAACTCTACACTTCAAAGAATTTCCAAGTGAAACCAGTCAATGTTAGCCTATGGAAGGAAATTCAAGTTACTGGTAAGTACGGTTAGAATTACTTTTCAAGGTCAGTGCTGGGCTCAAAGATGCAGCACTGGGTTCTCTCCTGATAACAGGTGAGTAAATCGGAATTCGTAGTTCGGCTGATTTTAGAGGAATATTATAAAGTTCCAAAACTCCACACTTAGAAGAATTTCCAAGTGAAACCAGTCAATGTTAGACTATGGAAGGAAATTCAAGTTACTGGTAAGTACGGTTAGAATTACTTTTCAGGATCAGTACTGGGCTCAAAGATGCAGCACTGAGGTCTCTCCTGATAACAGGTTAGTAAATCGGAATTCGTAGTTCTGCTGATTTTAGAGGAATATTTGTATGTTTCAAAAATCGACACTTAGAAACTTTTTCAGCAAAAAGCAGGCAATGATATCCTATGGAAGGAAATTCAAGTTACTGGTAAGTACGGTTAAAATTACTTTTCAGGATCAGTACTGGGCTCAAAGATGCAGCACTGAGGTCTCTCCTGATAACAGGTGAGTAAATCGGAATTCGTAGTTCGGCTGATTTTAGAGGAAGATTTGCACAGTGGTGAAGGGAGGGGGCGGGGCTTCAAGTGACATGTCTGCAAACAGGCCCCGTGGCGCGTTTTAAGATGGGGAATTAAATCCTCCTCAATCCCGAGGGACCCTAGGGGCCAAGTAGCCCACCAGATACCTCCAGTATGCGCCAGAGAGCTGCGTTGCAGAGAGGTGTTCAGAGGCCATGCCCCTTTTTGCACCTCTCTGCAACGCAGCTCTGTGGCGCTTTCTGGACGTACCTGGTGGGCTAGTTGGCCCCCAGGGACCCTCAGGATTGAAGGGGATTTAATTCCCCATCTTAAAACGTGCAACGGCCTGTTTGCACACATGTCACCTGAAGCCCCGCTCCCTCCCTTCACCACTGTGCAAACACGCCCCGTGGCGCGTTTTAAGTTGGGGAATTAAGTCCCCTTGAATCCTGAGGGTCCCTGGAGTCCAACTAGCCCACCATGTACCTCCAAAAAGTGCCACAGAACTGCGTTGCAGAGAGGTGTAAAAGGGCGTGGCCTCTGTACACCTCTCTGCAACGCAGCCCCTGGCGCATACTGGAGGTTCCTGGTGGGCTAGTTGGCCCCAGGGACCCCAGTATTCAAGGGGAGTCGTTCCCCCTCTGCAAACGCGCCAGGGGGTGCGTTTGCAGAGTGGTAAAGGAAGGGGCGGGGCCTGCGGCACGATCGTTTTTTTTTTTTTTTAAATGCTTTTTTTCTGCCCAGGGGTCCTTGTGGGACCCCCTGAGCAGACCTAGAGGTCAGGGTGTTTCTACCCTGCCCCCTTTGTGCGTTTTGCGCACTTGTTTCTGTCCCTCGGTTCTACCGAGGGACAAAATGGCTGCCAACACTTCCTGATTTGGAGTGTTGACAGCCAATTAGCTATGCAGCTCGTGATCGGGAGGGTGCGCGAATCCAACGCAGCCATAGATATATATGTGATTTTCATTTTGATTTTCACAGGAACTACTGAACGGATTTACACCATTTAACAAAAAGGGTTCTTTCTGAACCAAGAACTACCTCTTTGCCAAATTTGGTGTAATTCCGTTCAGCAGTTCGGGCTGTAGCCGTGGCTAAAGTTTCCTATGGGAAAATGAATGGGGAAAACACGTTTTGGGACCCCCTTTTTTCTCGGCCCCCGCTTGACGAATCACCCCGAAACTTTCAAGGTAGGAGCGGGCCATAAAGTTTGAAAATTTTGCGTTGATTCGTCAACCGACGCAAGAGTTATTTCAAATAGAATGTTGCGGATTTCCTATGGAAAATAGGTCCTAACTATAACTATCTACTGGCGACCGCCAGTAGATAATATATATTTATGTATATTGCTGCTCTGTAGCCTCGTCGTAATTTAACAAGGGAAAGGCACTCTCGGGGGTGAGTTCACAAGAATTTATTTAGAACTTTGCAGAATCAACCAACACAGACGCGTTTCGGCAGTCGCCTTTGTCAATGTAATAAGTGAACACTTTTTTATCATAAACAGTACATGAAAATTGATGACGGACTACCATTCTTTGCCATCTCTCCGTGCATGAAATTCAATGACGGACTCTCAATGCATCATAAGTCTACTAATCGCCATCTTAGCATGTTGTTATACACAATGTTCATTATAATAGACTCAACATGATTAAATACAAATGGCATTACAATGTAACTTCATTCCCCGACAATATAATTGATTATCAGTCGGTGTGATACAGAAAATAAATATGAGGCTCATGCCCATGACATATTCAGTTCATTATGTGTTAGGTTGCACTGTGCATATGCTAACCACATCTCTCACTAAATAGTGTTTGAATAGTTCATGAAGCCCTAAATGGGACCACAAGTAGGAATGCACTGTGCATCTGTATGATTATAAGGTGCATGAAATTCTCACTACCTATCTATCATGCCCTGTATGGGCCTATATCTTGCAGGCATATCAAATGATAATATGCAAAGAAAGAGAGAGGGAGTGTCCGTCAAATTGACTATGTGTATATCTATATATACAGGACAAGCAACATAAAAATATTAATAATGTAAAATTCCTGTCTGGGGATGAGTCGATCTACATCATTCCCCTAAGTGGACGGATAGTTCCTCACTACTATTCATGCCTTCTGGAAATTTTGTTTGTAGGTCAATGATATAGCAGCCTACGTACTTTTAGGGTTCTGTCACCACCTCTACAGCTATTGGGTACGTGGTCTAGCCTAAAAATCTCAATAGATCCCTATTGCTTTGGTGTTTTTCTCCAAAGTGTCTAGCCACTGGGTATGATGCATCTACCTTAGAAATAGCTTGCATGTGTTCCAAGATGCGTATTTTGGTTGGATGGATGGTACTCCCAATGTATTGTTTTCTATACAATGTATAAATATATATATATATATATATATATGTATATATATATATATATATATA
Organism: Calotriton arnoldi; assembly: GCA_963921515.1. Classification (NCBI taxonomy): domain Eukaryota; kingdom Metazoa; phylum Chordata; class Amphibia; order Caudata; family Salamandridae; genus Calotriton; species Calotriton arnoldi. The sequence goes on from CAWUFW010015681.1 coordinate 107,453, forward strand.
TATATATATATATATATATATTCCAGCTCGCTTTACACTTTGTTGGTGCACTCGCGGACGGGTGCTTTTTACCGCGGGGGTGTGCCCGTGACCAATATCAAAGCCCCACAGTCTCAATGGGTAATAGTACCCAAAAACGAGAAGCACTCGCCGGGGTGCGTCCTCTGTTTTATTTCTGGAACTCGTGCAAAACAAACGCGTTTCAGCTAACGCCTTCCTCTGTGTTTATATATATATATATGTGTGTACCAATAAATCTAATTTAAAAAAAAACATTCTATTATAAATTAAAACATTAAACTATTTAAAAATCTTCAAACTTAAATGTTCCACTCCAGTGAGTGCAACAGTAGGGAAAGTATTGGATAGCGGAGGGGTAAAAATTACTACTCCCACTCCAGTGAGTGCAACAGTAGGGAAAGTGTTGGATAGCGGAGGTGTAAAAATTACTACTCCCACTCCAGTGAGTGCAACAATAGGGAAAGTGTTGGATAGTGGAGGGGTAGAAATTTCTATTCCCACTCCAGTGAGTGCAACAGTAGGGAAAGTGTTGGATTGCAGAGGAGTAACAATTAATATTCTCACTCCACTCAGTTCAAAATTAAAAACAAACACAATTTTAACAACAATAAAAATATTTAAAGAACAAAATAAATTAAAAAAATATATATATGTTAAAAATTCAAATATAAATACATTTAAAATTAAAATTTTCAAAAAACACATTATAATTTTAAATATATATAATAAATACCTACAAATATTATATTAAATAAAATAAAAAATAATTTACAAACAAATAAATATTTTTATTAAAAAAATTGGGAAACAAAAACATTAAATATTACATACATTTACTTTTTTATTTCCTACCCTAAAACACCACACAATTCACAACCCACATCTAAATTTAAAAAAATACTTCCTCAACTAACATAATTAATTACCAATTTAAGAAATATTATTAATTAAAAACAAATTAAAACTCCTAAAAATTATTTAACTTCCCACACTTTACCCCTATAATCCCCACAACCCACAGCTAAAATTAAACTGTAAAAAAATTCATTATACAATTAAAACTTTTCAATTAAAAATCTAATAATATTTAACAACTAATTATAAAGTAATTAAAATTAATTTCCTCCCTACACTGTACCCCCATAACAATGAAATCGACACACAAAAAAATATAAACAAATACACTAATTAAATATAAATTAATTAATATTAATGATCAATTAATTTTTAATTAATTAAACATAAATTGCTTCCCACCCTTTACCCCATAAACCCCACAACCCGCACCTAAAATTAATTACACAATTTCCGTAGTTAATTTTCAATCAATTAATTAATACTAATTAAGAACTAATTATTAATTAATTCAAAATAAATTACTTCCCACCCTTCACCCCATAAACCCAACAACCCACACCTAAAAAAATCACACAATTACCTTAATTATCAATTAATTAGTTAATATAAATGAACAACTAATTATTAATTAATTAAACATAAATTACTTCCCACCCTTTACCTCTATAAACCCCACAACCCGCACCTAAAATTAATAACACAATTTCCATAATTAATTTTCAATAAAATAATTAATATAAATGAGTAACTAATTATTAATTAATCAACAATACATTACTTCCCACCCTATACCCCTATAAACCCCACAACCCGCACCTAAAGAAATTACACAATTACCATAATTAATTAATTAATATTAATTAACAACCAATTAATAATTAATTACAGCTAAATTACTTCCCACAATTAACACTATAAAATCTAAATTAAATAAATAAAAAATAATCATTAATTTATTATAATTAAATTGCTTCCCACCCTATTCCCCTATAAACCCACAACCCGCTACGGAACTAAAAATGCAAAATTTTATTAAAATAAAATTCACAACTACTAAAAATTTAACACATATATTAAAAAACATACACAATACTTATACAAAAAACATACATCACATGTATTTACAATATAAAGTAAAATACATAACACTAATTAAAAAATCGATATTTTAAACATCTATATTTTTGCAAACAATATTAATGACTTACATATTTTAAAAAAACGATATTTCTTACCTTAAATTTGATATTCTTGACCGCGATATTCTTGCTGTCGATATTTCTGAATTACTATTTTCAACTTGTTATTTGTTAAGTTCGAAGGGTTTTTAGTAACTCAGGAAAAAGGCGCCCAGCTCGATAAACGGCAAAGTGAAAAATGAATCTAAAGTGTACGGTGCTACCAGGTAAGGGGATAATTCCCTAAAACCCCTCAATGTGTGTAGGGTCAAGCCCTACACAATGTCAATACAATAAAAGTCCCGGGCACACATGAACCAGGTGTTGAACCACTGATGGTTTCAAGGTTAAACAAAAGTCTCAATGCTCAATCTCCAGTGTAATCATCCTTGTTTTAATATTCAATGGAACACACGAAAACCAGCCAACACGTGTTTCGTCGCCATGGGAACTATCCCGCGACTTCCTCAGGGCTGGGAAAGATACAAATAATAATATCAATGTATGTACTTGTATACTCATATTTTAAGTGTCTAGAACAGTGACTTACACCTTAACGTGGAAACCCTAAAATAATGACAAACAAAAGCGACCACAAAACGTCAATGGTGACTAGTGTTAAAGAAGGGAAAAATATTAAGGAAAACAACACAAATTGAAATGTAACAAAAACGTGAAAAAATGTGACCATGTAAACTATGACTGAAAAGACAATCCATGATTGTCACGACAGAAAACATACCCACAGAGTAGGTACGCGTAGCATTATTAAAGGATAAATCGAAAAAGAAAATCTTAATCTACCAAGTGGGTAAGATGGAGGAACAATAAAAGTAAAAGAAGAAAAGAAACTGACCAATTCTATTGAAGTGCAAAATACCTTAAAAAACAGGTGGTGACACTCTGGTACGAACTGCTGGGGTATAAATGGAATATAAGTAAGTGACTAATACACTAGGACACAGAGATAAAGGGAGGTACAGACACAAGACCCACAGAGGGAAGAGAGCTGGACAGAGACGATTACAGGAAAAAGTTGAGGTCAGGGGATGTGAGGGACAAATGAATGCTCCAGACAGCGGGGTGCAGGTAGTCAATTTATCATCGAGACACCTTACACCAGACATGATCTCCCTCTTGAGCAAAGGTTTGAGTTTTAATCCATCTGAACCGGGAGATATCTGTCAACTTAAAATTGACCTTTTCAAATTTATTAGGGGTCTTAAACTAAAGAAACATTTTGTTTGCAACAAATCTGTTAATAAAGTAACTAAGAACATTTCTAGTGACTTGGTGTCCAATGTCTTAACGATACAGGATGTGCAAGCCACACAGTTACTCTTATCATTAACGGATCATGAGGAACCTCCTTATGACATGGAACTACTCTTACAGGAGCTAAATATAGATATGGACTACACTCTATCGAGTGGTCTAAGAACCAAATCTAGATGGACACCAACACTCCCAGGAGGTAACCCCATAGATACCTTCCATAAACAGGTACTTCAGGACATTGATAAATTTGAAAAAAAGAGATCTAGATATAGACACAGACAACGGGACAATCTTGAGGCTGGCGAACGTTTAGCACTCAGGTCACTTAGTACTGACACCGATATCCTTATCAGGGAGGCTGACAAGGGGGGGAATGTTGTTGTCATGAACCGTACAGACTACAATAACGAAATCCTGACCCAATTACTGGATAAGACTTGCTATGAAGAACTAGTACATAACCCTATGGGCCCGTTGACCTTTAAGATCAACAAACTTTTGTCCGAATGGCACACAGCAGGGCTTATAGATGATGATGAACTGGGTTATATGAAAGTGTTTAGACCTACTTTTCCTTGGTTGTACACTCTCCCAAAGATACACAAACACCTTCCCTTCCCTCCAGGTAGACCCATCGTGTCTGGAATAGGAGGCCCCACGGAGAGGCTGGCTGAATATGTAGATCTCTTCATTGGACCTATGGTACGCAACTTACCATCTTATATTCAGGATACCAAACATATCCTGAGTATTCTTACAGACCTACAGTGGCAACCAGGTATGATTTTAGTGACATTGGATGTGGTGTCCTTGTACACCAGCATCAAACCTGACCAGGGACTGGATGCAGTAACTAAGGTGTTATATAAGAGGCCAGCTACACAGTGGCAGCACACCTCAATGTTGATCTCCATGATGAAACTTATCCTAGAGAACAATTTCTTCATGTTTGATAACAGATGGTTTAAACAAATCAGAGGAGTCGCCATGGGTTCCAAATTCTCCCCGTCCTTTGCTAATCTTTTTATGGGTACCCTTGAGGCGGATTGGATTTGGAGTAATCAGGGAGCTCCATGGATTGACTCAATCATCTATTGGGGGCGCTACATAGACGATTGTTTGTTACTTTGGTCGGGTACACAATACAAATTGGAAGAATTTTACAAGCACCTTAACAATAATTTTCACAACATGAAGTTTACTATGGAATCAAGTACATCCCGGATAACATTCTTGGATGTTGAGCTTTTTATTAGAGATGAAAAATTACACAGTAAACTTTTTCGCAAAGAGACCTCATGCAATGCAGTATTACATGCAGATAGCTCGCACCCTGTACATCAAATTCAGACCATACCTTATGGTGAATTTTTAAGGGCCAAAAGGAACTGTAGTGATGAATCAGATTTCCAGATATGCCTCAAAGACATGAAACAGAGATTTCGGAGGAGAGGATACACCACTAAGGTCATTGAAAGAGCGGAAGAAAGGATTAAACATGTGACAAGAGTAGACACGTTACGTGAAAAAGCACCTAAACAGACATCCAAACAACCTGTAAGATTGATCACTCAGTTTAATGGTTTGAGCCATGTGATTCGAAGAAGTCTAGTCAAACACTGGGGCATTCTACAGGCTGATGTAGCCTTGAATGAATATATCACCTCTTATCCACTGATAACATTCAGGAGAGGAAGAACCCTTAGAAATAGACTTAGTCCGACAGTCCCAGGTGATGCTAGAGAATCCACTTGGCTGTCCAAACACACGGTGGGCTTCTACAAATGTGGGTGCTGTGGGGTGTGTAGATGGGCTAAACACCGTACATGTAACTTTGAGAGCGCGGACAAGTGGAATTACCACATTAAACAAAACATTAACTGTCAAACAAGATTTGTGGTGTACATTATAGAATGTGTATGCAACAAGCAATATGTGGGCAGTACCATCAGGCCCCTAAAAGAGAGAATAGGGGAGCATGTAAGAGCTCTACATCAGCAAGATGCTAGATATCCGGTAGCATTACATGCTGCTACATGTCCATCCCAAGGCACACACAAGACTTTTTCATTCTTTGGAATACAGAATGTCCCATCGAATGTACGTGGTGGGAATAGGGAACTGAAACTGAGACGCGCAGAAGCAACTTGGATTATGCGCCTACGGACAGTGGAACATGGCTTAAACTACGACCGTGAGATGCAGTATTTTCTAGGGGATTAGGTACCCCCTGACATTTTTGTAATTATGGGTGAATTTGAACTATGGTTGCTATGATTTGTAAATTGTCTTTCGTGTGACATGTCAAATTGATTATAAATATATGATCTTAGATTTATCAGAAATGTTGGAGCTCCCAGAGCTTGTAGTATTGTTTTATAATGTTTACAATATATGTCAATTAATATGGTTTGAGATCGAGCAATCCTGGATTGTCACCATGTTACGCTCACTGTTACCCTATGGGAATGAGCCCCATCTATGTAAGTCACCTCTCTGCTTATGTCAATTTCTTTTGATGTTATCTTATGTTGAGCGTACCCTTATATTTAATTGTTCTTACTTTATCCAATTTCCTATGTATTACATCTTTATGATCTATATACCCCACTTTAAGTACCTTTGACCTTAACATTTTTTCTTTTTTTCTTTTTTTTTAAACTTAATTATGACATGTTCGTTAATATATATCTTCACCTAATAGATACGTCCCTCTTTCTCTGTCAGATATGGTTTTGTAATCTTTTTACTTATTGATTTTTGTATGCAGTAGGCTGTGTCATCAGCCTCTCCTTTATGTGGTTTACAGAGTTCCAGTAGGCTGTGTATTCAGCCTCTCTTATTTTCTTTTCATTGTTTTTAAGGCTCGTTTTGTCTTCTTTTGGGACATACCATTAATTGTTAGTCCCGAGTATATATATAGCCTTTGTTGTGTTTTTAACACACAATTCTATAAGTGCAAACACCTCTACACAATGCGCTTTACTTGAGGAACTTTTACGACTATTTGTCTGATTATATACCTCGACATATTGCACTTAACTTGAGGAACATATATGACTTTGTGCTTGATTAAAGTTTTTTCGTTTATGCAGGGATTAGCAGTCTAGTGTTCCGTTCACGTAATATGCTTAAATTCACTTCCGGATCCGACTCCTTCCGAGACCCGGCATTTTCACTTTACAGAGATTAGCATTGGAACTCTACAGCGTACCCGCTTGTAGGTAAGACTGTGCATTTTCGGTTGGGTGAGGTTATTTATTATCCTTTGTGACACCAGTTTGGAGTCTTTTCTATCCCTTTCGTTTTTGGCTGAAAACGATCAATTCTGTTTATTATTTTCAGAGAGACACGGAATACTCTCCGTGCTTTCAGAAGTTTGCAGCACGTTTTCAGGAATACGAGCTATCCAAATAATAAGGCGTGTCATGACCTCAGCATTTTGCTGAAGGTGAGATTCTTTTATTTTTGTGTACACGTGGTAGATTAGATTTTTGTATTACATTATCAGTGCTCGCCTTTTTCGTATGCTACTTAACTATTTTATACTGTTTTTGAATGTGAGGCTTAACATGCCCTGTTTGTCTCTATAAGTACTGTAGAGAAACATGATTCTACGTCACAGCCCTTAGCCTGTGGATAGAGCTTAGAACTATTTTTTCTGGCAGATTAGAATGAAATTGCTTCTTAATACGGGTTTATTATTTTTACTTTTTGTTCTATTTATATACAACCTGTACTATAGATAGATTCGTTTTACGTAAGTTGGTTAGTTAGTCTTTTAAACCCCCTCCCCCCTCTTTGTTTTGTTTATCATAGTAACATTGCACCTGGTATGATTCTTGGATTTTTACACCTTTTCTATTATTTCGGACGCTGGGCCCTACTTAGGCATCGTATACTTTGGATTTTCTTAACGTGGTACAGTACGTCAGAAGCCGGTTTTGGATTATCACCGACAACAGGGTGAGCGTGCCAGTACTTTAATTATACCCTTTCTCATTATTTTTGTCCTTACATGTCTACCCCTTTCTTTTTTGTCAATAGTAAAAAATGTTTTTGAGTTGGTTTTCTTCGACTTCTTAGCTAATATGATAATTGCATTACTCCTTGCAGGATATTCGTCCAGTTCAGACATTTTCTTTCTTATATCTGATAAATTGTTACCAGCCGGGTTGGAATTATCACCGGCAGAGCAGTAAGCACTCTTTTATTTCTTTTAAATCCTTTATCTCTGTGTCCTAGTGTATTAGTCACTTACTTATATTCCATTTATACCCCAGCAGTTCGTACCAGAGTGTCACCACCTGTTTTTTAAGGTATTTTGCACTTCAATAGAATTGGTCAGTTTCTTTTCTTCTTTTACTTTTATTGTTCCTCCATCTTACCCACTTGGTAGATTAAGATTTTCTTTTTCGATTTATCCTTTAATAATGCTACGCGTACCTACTCTGTGGGTATGTTTTCTGTCGTGACAATCATGGATTGTCTTTTCAGTCATAGTTTACATGGTCACATTTTTTCACGTTTTTGTTACATTTCAATTTGTGTTGTTTTCCTTAATATTTTTCCCTTCTTTAACACTAGTCACCATTGACGTTTTGTGGTCGCTTTTTGTTTGTCATTATTTTAGGGTTTCCACGTTAAGGTGTAAGTCACTGTTCTAGACACTTAAAATATGAGTATACAAGTACATACATTGATATTATTATTTGTATCTTTCCCAGCCCTGAGGAAGTCGCGGGATAGTTCCCATGGCGACGAAACACGTGTTGGCTGGTTTTCGTGTGTTCCATTGAATATTAAAACAAGGATGATTACACTGGAGATTGAGCATTGAGACTTTTGTTTAACCTTGAAACCATCAGTGGTTCAACACCTGGTTCATGTGTGCCCGGGACTTTTATTAACTTGTTATTTGTGTAAGTCGACATTTCCAACTCAATATTTTGTCTCAGCACCTTTTAATGGAGCCAGTTTGGATCTAGGTAGGCCACATAAGGAAGTAATTCCATAATCTAACCTGGGGATTACTAGTGCTTGTACAGCTGTTTTGAGGTCGTCGAGGGGGAGGAAGGGGTTTATTTTTCTTAGCATGTTGGCTGATCTGATGTGTTCTTACATGTTGAGCTTCTTGTCTAGTGTTATTCCCAGTTATCTTGTGGAATCAATAACTTGTGGAAAGCAATTGAAGGCTGTTAGATGTTTCATCCAATCTTTGATGTCAAGGGATCCTTTTGGTGGGGTGAGTAAGAGGAATTCCATTTTGAGTGAGTTGAGTTTGAGGTGGTTTTTTGTCATCCGGTTATTTTTTTGAAGAGCTCCGCTATTCTGTCTAGAATTGGCTTCTCTGATCGGAAGTGACATACCGCAACCACGGCCACAGACAGCAACGGTGCAGGCAGCAACGAGGAAAGGAGACGGACACTAAGAGACATGCCCAGGGAGGCTTGCCTAACCCCCAACCTTGTCTGGCTCCCCTCAGTGCCAATGTAGAAAGGCCCTGCCGGCCCGAGGCAGGTCCAGCAGGTCCAGCAGACCTGGGAGGGGGTCGTGACTCCTGGAGGCAGTGGCAGGCAGCAGTGAGTTGTGGCATTGCCGTGGGATTGGTGCACTGGCCATGATTGCTAGGCATGGTGCTGGTGACCTCTCACCTGCTCCATCAGCTCCATAGCTCTGCCCCAGCTGCCCCAGTTGCTTGCCCCCCCGCAACACCCCTGCAGTACCTCTAGGCAGGAGCAAGTGGCCAGCTGCTGGGAAATGACTTCGGCCACTCCCTTGTATTCAGGGCTTTGGTGGCACAGTAAAAACAGCAGGTGTGGCAAGGAGGAGACCCTCACACTGCAAAGGCAGTGGTTGATGGGCAGGCACTTGGCCCCTGGCAGCACAGCAAGGAGGGAACCCATATACAGCAAGGGTGGCAAACAGGGGACAGCAGCCATCTGGTAACTGTCACCAAATTGCACTGTACTTTTCAAGGGCTCCCTTCCAGGTACTCTCCAGATGACCAGCCAACCCATGAATTGCAAGTATTGCAGCCAACCCCCGCAAAACTGCAACAAACTACAGTATAAAGCAGCTTACCCCATCATAAAGCATATGCCACACACGTGATACCCAGTGCCTCCTGAGCAGCAGCGTACAGCATTGGATCAAGCCTTGGACCGAGCTCTTTAAGTGTGTGCTGCGTGCTCGTGCCCAGTCACAGTAGTGTAACATCAAGGAAGTGAGACAGCATAGACAAAGTACTCAGGGCAACTGCACAGAAGTCGGATTAAGCAGTCAGCTTAAGCAGTAAGGATGCTGACACAAAAATACCAGACAAGCAGAAACAGGCTGGCTGACAGCCCGGCATCACATCCCCCTGTAGGGGCCCCTCCTCTATCATCCTGCACCTTTAAGGCCAATGCCCAGAAGGAGGCAAGTGGAAGACACAGTTCCCCGACATTCCAGGAACTTCCCCTTGCAAGAAACTCAATAAGATGATTTCTCTACAAAGCTATGGAAACATCCATTGAAAGCGCGCAAAAGGGTCCGCACGAAGGGGGGTGTTTGTGAAAAGACCCTAGTCATACAGGAGACAAAGGAAGACTAACCAGCAGACTGATCAGTATTTCTCTTAATGACACGCAACTTTCACCCAGATATAGAATTTGTAGGGGAGTTCAGAATACAAAGATTTCTCTCCTGCCTAAGCATGAGAAAAAGCAACTCTGCAACAGAACTAACCAGAGAAGCAGTAACTCAACTGGCCACGCCAACTTCAGCTTTCCAAAAAGGGCAAGACAGCCAAAATTCAAAGACCAGTGGAACACCTTCCATGCCATCGTCTTCTATTTCACCTACACTAAAGTCTGAATTGAACTCAAAACGTATGACGGTCCCTGCCCAAGTAATTTGTGAGTTTAAGTGATCCCCAGTGCCAGTGTGTTCGCCACCAATCACACAGCAAAACAATGGCTTACAACCAAATTCAAACAGCTCACCCTTGACAACAAGTAGGATGAGCTTCACAGATCAGGAACTGGGGTTTTTGTCAGATCGCTTTATAAATTACATCGAAGCACAGATTGATGAAACACTCAACCAAACCCCTTGAGCAGAGAGGGCAACGGGCAAAAAAGGCCTCGATCCAGTCCCCAAGAGATCTCCCACTCCCAAAGCCGAAGAGCTGGCGGCAATAAGAGCCTCCCAGGACATCATTGTGAGGGCGCTTCTTTGGTAGTCTAATATAATGGAATTACAACTGGACCTGATACAGTCACTGGCAACCCACCTAGTAGAAGTTGGGTCCAAGATAAACAATCTGGAGTTCCAATTGAGACCATCCAAGAAGGAGAAACCGTGCCCATGCTCCCCAATATCTGAAAAATTAAGCTCCCTTCCAGAGGTACTGGGAGCCTTAGTCGGTGACCTCATGGCATCCTTAATGGGATCGGAGCCCCAGGCAGTGACAGCAACCTCCTCATCCCCAGAGGTATATTGTTCAAGCCCCCATGGCTCAGGTTAGTCAACAGCCTTCCAGTCTCTGACATATGTGGCCTTGCAACTGCAAAACACACAAGATGATGGACGGAATGTTGCACAATGGCAAACATTCACCCCCAGTCACAGATCTGGGTTTAATCCATCATTATTTTGCTTCACCACGCCACCCCAGTTCAGACATGGCCATATGCAAATCAGTCTTGACCCTGTGCCTCATGGGAACAGTCCAGACCGAACTGCCAAGCCATGTCTTCCCTGGACCGGAATCAAGCATCCTAGGACCGGTTTCGGGCATTCAGCCCTCATCAGCCAGGATAGCCTGACTCCAGTGGCGCAGTGAGCATGGGACCCACGTCTGGGCATACCCTTCCCACTTGGGGCGAATTGCAAAACACACAAGATGATGGACGGAATGTTGCACAATGGCAAACATTCACCCCCAGTCACAGATCTGGGTTTAATCCATCATTATTTTGCTTCACCACGCCACCCCAGTTCAGACATGGCCATATGCAAATCCGTCTTGACCCTGTGCCTCATGGGAACAGTCCAGACCGAACTGCCAAGCCATGTCTTCCCTGGACCGGAATCAAGCATCCTAGGACCGGTTTCGGGCATTCAGCCCTCATCAGCCAGGATAGCCTGACTCCAGTGGCGCAGTGAGCACGGGACCCACGTCTGGGCATACCCTTCCCACTTGGGGCGATTGCAAAACACACAAGATGATGGACGGAATGTTGCACAATGGGGTGGTGTGGTGAGCAAAAGAATGATGGATTTAACCCAGATCCTTGTGACTGGGGGAGAATGTTGGTATTGTCCAGCAATCTGTCCATCAATTGTTTCTTTTGCATTTGTCGCCCTAAGTGGGAAGGGTATGCCCAGACGTGGGTCCCGTGCTCACTACACCACTGGATTCAAGCTAGCCTGGCTGAAGAAGGGTGATGCCCTGAAACCGGTCCTAGGATGCTTGTTTCCGGTCCAGGGAAGACCTGGCTTGGCAGTTCGGGCTGGACTGTTCTCACAAGGAACAGGGTCAAGACTGATTTGCATATGGCTGGGTCCAAACTGGGGTGGTGTGGTGAGCAAAAGAAATGATGGATTTAACCCAGATCCCTGTGACTGGGGGAGAATGTTGGTATTGTCCAGCAATCCGTCCATCAATTGTTTCTTTTGCATTTGTCGCCCTAAGTGGGAAGGGTATGCCCAGACGTGGGTCCCGTGCTCACTACACCACTGGATTCAAGCTAGCCTGGCTGAAGAAGGGTGATGCCCTGAAACCGGTCCTCAGATGCTTGTTTCCGGTCCAGGGAAGACCTGGCTTGGCAGTTCGGGCTGGACTGTTCCCACAAGGAACAGGGTCAAGACTGATTTGCATATGGCTGGGTCCAAACTGGGGTGGTGTGGTGAGCAAAAGAATGATGGATTTAACCCAGATCCTTGTGACTGGGGGAGAATGTTGGTATTGTCCAGCAATCCGTCCATCAATTGTTTCTTTTGCATTTGTCGCCCTAAGTGGGAAGGGTATGCCCAGACGTGGGTCCCGTGCTCACTACACCACTGGATTCAAGCTAGCCTGGCTGAAGAAGGGTGATGCCCTGAAACCGGTCCTAGGATGCTTGTTTCCGGTCCAGGGAAGACCTGGCTTGGCAGTTCGGGCTGGACTGTTCCCACAAGGAACAGGGTCAAGACTGATTTGCATATGGCTGGGTCCAAACTGGGGTGGTGTGGTGAGCAAAAGAATGATGGATTTAACCCAGATCCCTGTGACTGGGGGAGAATGTTGGTATTGTCCAGCAATCCGTCCATCAATTGTTTCTTTTGCATTTGTCGCCCTAAGTGGGAAGGGTATGCCCAGACGTGGGTCCTGTGCTCACTACACCACTGGATTCAAGCTAGCCTGGCTGAAGAAGGGTGATGCCCTGAAACCGGTCCTAGGATGCTTGTTTCCGGTCCAGGGAAGACCTGGCTTGGCAGTTCGGGCTGGACTGTTCCCACAAGGAACAGGGTCAAGACTGATTTGCATATGGCTGGGTCCAAACTGGGGTGGTGTGGTGAGCAAAAGAATGATGGATTTAACCCAGATCCTTGTGACTGGGGGAGAATGTTGGTATTGTCCAGCAATCCGTCCATCAATTGTTTCTTTTGCATTTGTCGCCCTAAGTGGGAAGGGTATGCCCAGACGTGGGTCCCGTGCTCACTACACCACTGGATTCAAGCTAGCCTGGCTGAAGAAGGGTGATGCCCTGAAACCGGTCCTAGGATGCTTGTTTCCGGTCCAGGGAAGACCTGGCTTGGCAGTTCGGGCTGGACTGTTCCCACAAGGAACAGGGTCAAGACTGATTTGCATATGGCTGGGTCCAAACTGGGGTGGTGTGGTGAGCAAAAGAATGATGGATTTAACCCAGATCCCTGTGACTGGGGGAGAATGTTGGTATTGTCCAGCAATCCGTCCATCAATTGTTTCTTTTGCATTTGTCGCCCTAAGTGGGAAGGGTATGCCCAGACGTGGGTCCCGTGCTCACTACACCACTGGATTCAAGCTAGCCTGGCTGAAGAAGGGTGATGCCCTGAAACCGGTCCTAGGATGCTTGTTTCCGGTCCAGGGAAGACCTGGCTTGGCAGTTCGGGCTGGACTGTTCCCACAAGGAACAGGGTCAAGACTGATTTGCATATGGCTGGGTCCAAACTGGGGTGGTGTGGTGAGCAAAAGAATGATGGATTTAACCCAGATCCTTGTGACTGGGGAGAATGTTGGTATTGTCCAGCAATCCGTCCATCAATTGTTTCTTTTGCATTTGTCGCCCTAAGTGGGAAGGGTATGCCCAGACGTGGGTCCCGTGCTCACTACACCACTGGATTCAAGCTAGCCTGGCTGAAGAAGGGTGATGCCCTGAAACCGGTCCTAGGATGCTTGTTTCCGGTCCAGGGAAGACCTGGCTTGGCAGTTCGGGCTGGACTGTTCCCACAAGGAACAGGGTCAAGACTGATTTGCATATGGCTGGGTCCAAACTGGGGTGGTGTGGTGAGCAAAAGAATGATGGATTTAACCCAGATCCTTGTGACTGGGGGAGAATGTTGGTATTGTCCAGCAATCCGTCCATCAATTGTTTCTTTTGCATTTGTCGCCCTAAGTGCGAAGGGTATGCCCAGACGTGGGTCCCGTGCTCACTACACCACTGGATTCATGCTAGCCTGGCTGAAGAAGGGTGATGCCCTGAAACCGGTCCTAGGATGCTTGTGTCCGGTCCAGGGAAGACCTGGCTTGGCAGTTCGGGCTGGACTGTTCCCACAAGGAACAGGGTCAAGACTGATTTGCATATGGCTGGGTCCAAACTGGGGTGGTGTGGTGAGCAAAAGAATGATGGATTTAACCCAGATCCCTGTGACTGGGGGAGAATGTTGGTATTGTCCAGCAATCCGTCCATCAATTGTTTCTTTTGCATTTGTCGCCCTAAGTGGGAAGGGTATGCCCAGACGTGGGTCCCGTGCTCACTACACCACTGGATTCAAGCTAGCCTGGCTGAAGAAGGGTGATGCCCTGAAACCGGTCCTAGGATGCTTGTTTCCGGTCCAGGGAAGACCTGGCTTGGCAGTTCGGGCTGGACTGTTCACACAAGGAACAGGGTCAAGACTGATTTGCATATGGCTGGGTCCAAACTGGGGTGGTGTGGTGAGCAAAAGAATGATGGATTTAACCCAGATCCTTGTGACTGGGGGAGAATGTTGGTATTGTCCAGCAATCCGTCCATCAATTGTTTCTTTTGCATTTGTCGCCCTAAGTGGGAAGGGTATGCCCAGACGTGGGTCCCGTGCTCACTACACCACTGGATTCAAGCTAGCCTGGCTGAAGAAGGGTGATGCCCTGAAACCGGTCCTAGGATGCTTGTTTCCGGTCCAGGGAAGACCTGGCTTGGCAGTTCGGGCTGGACTGTTCCCACAAGGAACAGGGTCAAGACTGATTTGCATATGGCTGGGTCCAAAATGCGGTGGTGTGGTGAGCAAAAGAATGATGGATTTAACCCAGATCCCTGTGACTGGGGGAGAATGTTGGTATTGTCCAGCAATCCGTCCATCAATTGTTTCTTTTGCATTTGTCGCCCTAAGTGGGAAGGGTATGCCCAGACGTGGGTCCCGTGCTCACTACACCACTGGATTCAAGCTAGCCTGGCTGAAGAAGGGTGATGCCCTGAAACCGGTCCTAGGATGCTTGTTTCCGGTCCAGGGAAGACCTGGCTTGGCAGTTCGGGCTGGACTGTTCCCACAAGGAACAGGGTCAAGACTGATTTGCATATGGCTGGGTCCAAAATGCGGTGGTGTGGTGAGCAAAAGAATGATGGATTTAACCCAGATCCCTGTGACTGGGGGAGAATGTTGGTATTGTCCAGCAATCCGTCCATCAATTGTTTCTTTTGCATTTGTCGCCCTAAGTGGGAAGGGTATGCCCAGACGTGGGTCCCGTGCTCACTACACCACTGGATTCAAGCTAGCCTGGCTGAAGAAGGGTGATGCCCTGAAACCGGTCCTAGGATGCTTGTTTCCGGTCCAGGGAAGACCTGGCTTGGCAGTTCGGGCTGGACTGTTCCCACAAGGAACAGGGTCAAGACTGATTTGCATATGGCTGGGTCCAAACTGGGGTGGTGTGGTGAGCAAAAGAATGATGGATTTAACCCAGATCCCTGTGACTGGGGGAGAATGTTGGTATTGTCCAGCAATCCGTCCATCAATTGTTTCTTTTGCACTTGCAACTGCAGCACCAAACAAAATGGAGAGACTGCAGCCCGTCAGACAAAACTCTGAGTGAACACAAGGGTGTCTGCAAGCAAAGAAGGCCGCAATTTCCCCACCAGCTCCAGGTAGAAGTGGAAATCGAGTGTGCAAATGCAGACTCTGGCAACATCCCACCAAAGGCCCTTTCAAGTGAATGCAACCAGCCTAGCAATAAAGGGCGAAAAAAGGGTTAAGAAGCAACGCCTCTTATGAAGATCCTCAATAATGCACGATACTAACAAAACTCCAGAGGAACAGGAGGGCTGAACGACAGCCAAATTATATCGGATCTTCCTGCCCCCATGGAAGACTAAATCCCACCCCCCCCTGCCATGAGAGCTGTAACATCTCCGGCTTGCACGTTGTCGGGACAGCAGCAACTCAAACATCCTTCCCCGCTACAGTTAGCAGGGAAGCAACTACCATCTTGGGCCACAGAGACCTCTTGGACCTAGGCACACAATCTGATTGGAACCCCCCAGAAGGGTTGTTGGCCGGTTGCCAGATGGAACCCATCAGGAGCACAATAGCACACTCAAGTTTAGGCAGTGAGAGAGCAGCACAGCCCACAGAGAACATTTATTTATTTACGAATTCTTAAAGAGCGCATGGCTATCCAAGCACGGGCTTCCCAGCGCTAATAGGAGACATAAGGGATAACATACTGTTCAAGTAAACAGATACGTTTTTAATTGCTTCCTGAAGCTGAGCAGATCATTATCAGCTCTTAGGCCAATCGGGAGGGAGTTCCAAAGCCTGGGTGCCAGATAAGCAAAGGAGCACCCTCCTCTTCTGGCCCGTTTTTATTCTGGGCATAGCCAGAAGAAATTGACTATTTGACCTTAAGTCACATGCTTTATTATGGGGAACAATGAATTGCTTCAGAATATGTGGTTTCCGGGCATGCTTTACTTTGTGTACAATACAAAGAGTCTTGAATTCAATTCTCTTCCTCACTGGCAACCATTGAAGGCTGACCAGTGCTGGTCGCGCTGATTGTGATTTGGGAATTGTCAGCAAAATTCTGGCTGTGGCATTCTTTATAACCTGCAGCTTTCTGGTGACATACACGGGGCTGTCATAGCCCAGTAACTGACTATCAGTATTAGGGAGGCTTCTAATAGACGAAATCCATAGCAGCTTCCCGGAATGTCCAAAGCATAATGGGACACCCAAGTCCATGCGACGGGAGAGCAGAGCAGCCCACAGAGAATACAGGGCAGAAACTGATCACCAGCAGCAGGGAGGCCGCTAAAGGTTCTTCTCAGTGGACTGAGCATTGCGCTCGCACTCGGACAGATGACTTAGTTCACTCCGGGCAGGCCAGCAGAGAACTCTCTGTTGCTCCCTCAGAAGTCAAGCTATCCTCTTGGCACACAACAAGAGAGGAGGACAGGTAGGCCAGCGCCGAGCTTTTGCTCATTCCCCGATATATTTCAACAGGGTCAACGGACACCCTAAATAGAGGGAACCTATTGAGACTATTTAGTCATGTCCCAGCATTAAGACACATAACCTCAGAGGACATGGATTGGGTAAGGTTTGAGCCACCCCATCTAAATTCAACTGGTGAAATCCCTTAGGGGCTCATTATGTTGGCGGGCGGACACCGCCCGCCATCATAACGGTGATGGGACCACCCTCCAGACGTGCGGCGGTCCCACCAGCCCAATTAGGATGCGCCCGCCAATATGGCGGGCGCATTCTGGCCTTTTAACATTGCGGGCGGTGCTGCTGGCTGCAGCACCGTTCGCAATGCCAAAATGCCACGATGTGCATTCCCATGCGCAACGTGGCAGGCAACGGGCCTCCAAAGCCAGTCTCCGCCGCAAAAAGACAGGCGGAAGGGCACATCATAATCATTACGGTGGTGCCTGCATGGCACCGCCGCAATGTTGCCCTGGTTCCGGGTTCCGCAAGGCGGGCGGAAAAGGACCGCCTTGCGGGACCATGGCGGACGGACTTTCCATCCACCGCGGTACCTTCATGATTCCCACCGCCATCCTAATTTGGCAGTGGGAATTTTCATTGTGATGGCGGAAGGACCGCCACCGCCGGGCCGGCGGTGGCGGTCCTTCCGCAATCATAATGAGCCCCTAAGTCAATATGGAAGAGAAAGGCCCAGAGAGATGCAGTGTGAGCAGAAAGAGTGGCATTTGCGTAATTGGGCATTGAATTATACATACCTACACCAGTAAAATACCTGCATGTCCTACTTACCTTGACATCTAGGAAAACTACAAGCGAGCTGAAGGGAACCATCAGGGTAAACCAAGGTCGGTCCTTGGACCCGTAGGGCCCATGTGCATTAACCATTGTTTGCACAGACAATAGGAGGGAGGTGCACTAGGACATGTGCAACTTCACTCATAGCAAGTAGAGGGAGCCGGGGCCTGCTAGAGAAACAGGGGTGTAGTCCCTAGCCTTGCAGGAACCCTCGACCCCTGACCCTTGGGACCAACCAACTCACTATCAATACTCTCATGGAATGTGGCTGGACTTAAGAGTGTGAGAGCGACTGGGAACGCCCTGGCCTGCTTGGACACAAACGATATCCTATGCTTCCACGCAGTGCTTAATTTGTAAAATGATAAGTGCCAGGACCCTCGTATGGAAGCCACTGCAGCTTGAACCACCTATTGCCCCCGCCAGAGTTGCCAATGCCAGTACCTACACAACCACTAATCATCCCACTCTTACAAGTGTGACAATTCAGACTATTTCAGGCCCTCGAATCTATAAGAACGGCGTGGGCAGCAGGTATTAGTAGTTTTAATGTATATTAAATGAATAAACAACTGTTCTGCTAATGTCTAAATTACATTTACAGTGGCACCATATGGCAGACTGTCATAACATAAGTTCCAGTGTTGGGAATTAAGGGGCCCATTAGGATAACGGGCGGATCGCCACCGCCGGCCCGGCGGTGGCGATCTGCCCGCCAAATGTCCCTGTGTCACCCATATTAGTATGGCGAGGGGCACCGCAGCGGACGGAAAGACCGTCCGCCGCTTTTCCGCCGGTCGGATTGCCGGCCGGGCAGAAAAGGCACACAATATGGTGGCGGCGCCTTGCAGGCACCGCCATCCATATTATGATGCGTGCGGTGTGCATGCATTACCATGGCGGAGACTCCGCCATGGAAAGGCATGCAGAGATTGGCTTCGGGGGCCCGTTGGGGGCCCCCGGGGGGTGGGTGGCTGCACCACAGGTACCCCCCTTCATTGCCATACACAAGGTGGCAGGCACCGCGCCGTGCCTGTCACGTTGTGCATTGCAATGCACTACATGCACCTTTAACATTGCGGCGGGTGCTGTTTACAGCACCGCCCGCCGCAATGTTAATGGCAAAAATGCGCCCGCCAGGGTGGCGGGCGCATCCTAATTGGCCTAGCGGGACCGCCGCACCTCTGGCGGTCGGTCCCATTTACCATTACGGTGGTGGGCGGACATCGTAATAGGCCCCTTAGTTCCAGTGCTAAGCACAGGAAACCACCGGCTCAAATTAAGCACTGCTTCAAGGAAACCTGGGAACTCTGCACTCTCTCTTGTCAGGCTATTAAGAGAGGCAAAGAGAACAAGTATCGTTGGCTGCTCTTCCAGGGATCTATCAATCTTCATCAAGCCCCCAGTAGACCCAGTAGTAATTAAACTCCCAATTGATAGTGGCACAAGCAATCGAGATCAGAGGTCTGAAACTCAATCAGAAAAAGATGGAACTGATACTGCTCCATAAATGCTCCAAACAAATCTAAGCTATCAATGATCCTGAGCCTGCTGAACTGTTTAGAATCACTTATTCTGGAACAGTGGCATAACAAAACTTGAGGGGGTCTCCTGCAAAGTACATAGAGCCCCCCCTACGGACTCTCTCAGGAGCTCTCAGGTAAGGGCACTGTGCTAAGGGGGCCTCCTGGAGTTCAGGGCTGCAGGGTCTGTGGGGCCACTATTCTGGACCACGCAGTCCTCAAGTTCATAATACTCTGTGATTTTAGTCAATTCGAGTAGGTAGATCCAAAAAACTGTTCTTCAATATTTTAGCAGAATGTTTCTGGATGATTTGCTACCAGCCTTAGAAGATATAGAAACATGATTGTTAGGGAATGATTTGCCTCAACATATATCTGAGCAAGTCAGTTTGGAAAGAGATGTGACATCGCATGAGTTAGATGAAATTTTGAAAACATTAAAGAAGGGCATGCTGGTATTCTAGGTGGGCTTTTTCAATTTCTATCCTGATTTTCCTCGAACTAAAAAACTATTTGAGGACATTTTAAAGGGTGGCACTGTCGCTAAGAACTGAGATGCAGCTTTGATAACAGTCATACCTAACCCTGGAAATAGCTAGCTGAACTGTGATAATTACCCGCCCGTTCATTCCTAATTGTTGATTCTAAATTGCTTGTGAAGTTATTACTGACTAAAATAGATACTTCACAACTCTAGGTATGGAAGATTAGAAGGGTTCTGTTCCTGCACAACTTATGCCAAAGTTGACACATGATCATGTCTCAGCAATTGATGCAATTCAGTCTGGGCAGACTCCTTTAATGGTCACAACAATTGACACTGCCAAAGCCTTTGATAGGGCCAATTAGAGATAGCTATATATGGTTCTGCAACAATTTGGTTTGGTGTGAAGTTTATCACATCTGAAAGGCTATTCTCAACAGCTCATGCTAAGGTCATGGTCATTAGGATTCTTACTGATGCATTTATAATCAAAGGGGTACACATAGGTATACCATCTTTCTCTTGCCCTTTTCTTTTTGATCTCTATACTGAATCATTGGAATAGTGTATAAGACATCCCCAACTTATAACTTTTACTTTTGGGGACTGGAGTAGCAATAAAGCACTTTATGCAGATGACATTATAATTACTACAAATCCTTCCAGTTGGATTTCCTGCTTAACACGAGTAATAAAATAGCTCAAGATCATCCAGGTGGAAAGTAAATTAAAAAAAGGAAGAAAGGTGTTTCATCTTGATTTTTTTCTACCTTATAAAAAACCCTCACTTACATACTTGGGAGTTTATATAACATCAGAGTGAGAGCAAGAAGTTTATTTACATTTTGAAAAAGCTGCCAAAGCTATTACAAAAGTATTTCCTATGCAGAACAGACTTGACTGTTATTGGGCAATTAGTATTCTGAAAGTGTCCATCCTTCCCAAGGTAAGTTTCTTGTTTGATGTTCTTCTGTTCAATTTTGTATAAGAGATTGATTGACAGATTTCAGTTGTTGTTAGTACATTTTGTCTCTGCTAATAAAGAAATTAGAATAGCTTGCAAAAAGTTAGGAAGGATCTTGATGAAGGGTGGGGATCACTGACAAAATATCGAGAGACAAAATATCGTGTTCCCAAAATATCCGGACATAAATATCGATGTCAAAAATATCGACATCCTATCTTCATAATGGTAAGTACTAAAATATCGAGAAAAAAATATATAGGTGTCCATTACGATACCGGGCGGAATAAAATCCGCCATCTACCATAGCGGTAAAAAACCGCCCGCCTACACCCTCTGAATACCGACCGAGCAATCACGATGTCGCGAAGCGAACACCGCCCGCGGCAGAAAAAACACACAAAATACCGCCCGTCTATGTCCGAGTCGAAGTCCATCCGTCCGCCACGGACGCAAACCCGCACGACAACCCAAAACCGCCCGCCCTGACTACCGAGACACCGGCCGTGAAATTAGGATCTTCCCGACATGAGCGCGGCAAATCCACAAATACACCGCCCGCCATCGTAAACAACAGTGATGAAAATGGACACGGCGGAAGCCCTGGCGGCCACGTCCCTGCACAGAAACCATCCGCGGACCAAAGAAACACACACAACATGGCCAACAAGTCCACACAGCAAGCAACGCCCAAATACCCAAACACAGTACACATCCCGAAAACACATCCCCCCTGGACAAACAAATAAACTACAAATCCCAGAACACCAGCCACAACACACCTGAAAACAACAGCACATCATGACACACCCACATAGGTAAGTACAAATGCAGCCCCTTCACAGACCACAATCCCTTGCAACACTACAAACTGAGGACGAGAGCACAGAACACAGCGAGACAGAAAGGACAGCAGCACACCACAGACACGCACCCATCACCACCACCACCACCACCACCAAACACCGGCCCCACAAACCCCCTGCACATCACACACCACACACACACACCGCACCAGCACCACAAACACAAAACCACACACCATGGCAGCACAGAGAATGCCCAAGTTCACTTCCACTGAGCTGACGGTCATGGTCAACGAGATCATCAAGGTGCACCCACAAATCTATGGGAACCAGGTCCAACAGACACCACTAGCCACCAGAAACCGGTTGTGGAGCAGGATCGTAGACCAGGTCAATGCAGTCGGGAACGTGCCACGCAACAGAGCCGAAATCACCAAGAGGTGGCACGACATTAAAAGAGTGGTCAAAAAGAAGGAGGCCAAGAATCGGCAGCTGGCTGACAGGACTGGCGGAGGAAATCCCGCGCTATTTAAGACCTTCAAGGCATGGGAGGAGAAGGTGCGAGGCATCCTACATCCGGAGAGTCTCACCGGAATACCAGGGGGAGTGGAGGCTGGTAAGTACAAACAAATGTATACCAGCACACCGCTATGTACTCACATGCACTACCACTATGCCATAGCTCCGAGGGACAAACACCCCAATGTCCAGTACACAATACACAAGACATCACTCACACATGCAACAGACTAACTAACAAAACCATGGGGGCATGTGTACAGTCAGCCAGCACCGCAACTCCCACCAGGTCCCCTTGTACTCCAGATGCGCCAGAAGGAGCACTCCCCACACCCACACTCATGTGTCAGCCATAGCTGCACTAACCGACAAGTAACAGGTAAGTAGCCGGAACACAAAGTCAGTGGGTCAGAGGGGGACAGCTGAAGTACAACACCCACCAGGCCCCCAGTCCTACAGCACAGCAAGGTGGAGCACAGCCCACACCCATGTGTCAGCCACTGCAGTGCACACCTTCAGCCGACAGGTAGATATCTTACCGTACATGGAGGGGTTTCTGTGGGTGGTAAGCCATCACCACAACACACAACACCGCCCCCACTCCCACAGACCAGCAAGATGGAGCACCCCTCCCTCCCAGTACCATATGGCATCCATTGCATTGCGCCCTCCAAACCAACAAGTAGGTAGAGTACTGTACAGGGCGGGGTGTCTGTAGGCATGAGGACAGTATTACGACTAACATTTGGGAAATGTCACGTAGCAGAGGAACACGCAGCACTGCTCCCTGTCATAATCATGTGACCAATGTGCACACGGACATGTATTACAGAGTCATAGCCCACATGAGCCATCACAAATACAGCAACACCCATGGAGCCACGTCTGCATGCACAAGTCCCACTGGAGTACTGACCCACACGGCGGGCACTGTGCCACTCATCACACACATCAGCAACACCATCGAAGTCCTGTCCATGTAGTCGTTACTGCCTGTTCCCCACACAACGTACAACATCGCCCATGTAAGTCTAACCTGTCTAGAACTAACAGTGTGGAACCCCAGTAATGCACATAAACACCACTGGACCCATGAAACACACAGCCACACAATGCACATCCAACATACCATCCATCTCATCTGTCAGCCCCAGTGTCATGAAAGGTATGTCATCGGAACAGCTGGCCCTCACACAGTAGTTCTGCAAAGATACCTGCCCATCACAAATAATGTGTCTGCAGTGACTGAAGCGCACATCACACTGATTTACAACATACATAATATAGTCAACACCCCAAGAGCACTGCATTGCTGCACATGGCCGAGGGTAGCACGCACACCAAGGAATTGGCCCATCTGCAATACGTCGTGTGGCACACAACCATCACTCACTCACTACAATGCTTGCAGTGTAATGTACATAAATGATAACAGTGAGCAGATATGCTGGGGATGTCAGACATACACACACCTTTGTCTCTGCACTGTCATGTTGCCAAAACACATGTCCCGTTCTGCACACATATGTCACAGTATGTACCCCAAAACCATATTTCACCTCAAAAGCGTTGAGGGGCTGTACCCCCTTTTGCCATCTGCGTTTGTAAGCGTTCCATTTGAACCCCAAAACCATATTTCACCTCAAAAGCGTTGAGGGGGCTGTACCCCCTTTTGCCATCTGCGTTTCTAAGCGTTCCATTTGAACCCCAAAACCATATTTCACCTCAAAAGCGTCGATGGGTCTGGAGCCCGCATACACCCAAGCCACAAAATGTAGGAGTACAGCAACACACACTGATTGTCATCGCTAATCCGTCCCATGCCACATGAACACAACACACAGTTCCATTGCCTTGCCCACGCATACACACATCGTACATCCACACACACGCCACTGGGAAACCTGTGCACGACAGTGCACGAACTGTGAATGTCAGACAACCAATACAAACTTTGCAAGGTGCAACACAATAACCTATCTCATTCTCCCCACAGGTGCCGAACAGCTGGATGCTGGAGAGGGAGACAGCAGCCAGCACAGCCAGTCCGCAAGCCCCCGACCCGGACTCACGGATGTAGAAGACCTGGACACCTCTTCGGACGAGGACCACCTAGCAGGCCCGTCTGGAGTAGCAGGGCCCAACCGCCCCCAGGGCCCCTCCTACCCACCAACACATCACCCAGGGCTGCTGACCAGTCACAGACCCCTGCTGCCACGGTCGTTGCGGCCACCACCACCGCCGCAACAACCACCACCACCATCACCATGCCATCCCTGGCCACAGCACCTGCGCAAGGGGTGGCACGCCCGTCGTGCTCGACCCTGGGAGCCAGACAGAGGACCGTGGTGACCAATGTGGCGAGTGGGCAGGTCGGTGGCAGCAGTACCAGTGGGAGGAGCAGGGTCAGGCCAACGCCATCTGAGCCTGGGAGCCAAGCCCTGCCGCAAATCTCAAGAGTCCTTGGGGCCTATGAAGAGGCCCAAGGACAATGGGCCAGGTCGGCTGCCGACACGCGGGAGGTCCTTGGGGTGTTGAGGTCCATGGACGCCCATATGGGCCAATTCGTGACCCGTATGGACCAACTTGTGGACCTCATGGGCCAGCTGGTGGTGGGGGAGGGCCCAAGCAAGGCCAGCCACACCACCGCCGCCACCACGTGCTGTGGCGCAGGGTCGTGCAACATCTAGTTCCCCTGCGTCCACAGCGAGTGAGCAGTCCTCAGCCACCACCAGCAGCCCACCAACACAACCCCCCTACCAAACGTGGAAGGGGCCGTCCGAAGAGGAAACAGGTGTCCAGAGAGGACTATGCACGCTCCAAACGCCAGTGAGTCAGCCAGCCACCCTGACCACCTACTGCACTGACTTTGACTATGATCCTACCCCACACTGCCATGTGAATGGCATGTGTCTGTTGGACTGTGGACATAGAACTTCATGGGTACATCTTGACCATCACGCAGCCATGTCCGTCAACTCATTGTCACAGCATGCACCACTTCTGTCATCACCTTGCACACAATCACATTTCACCGCTGTAAATAAATACACCTTGATCACAATCTGCTTCATGTGCCCTGGGTTTAATCAACGATGTGCAACCGCCACCATGAGCAGGAATGCCTCTGCTGTGTGGCATGTAGATAGGCCAGGAGATGTTGTAGGGACCTAGGGGTGAAAATCAGAACAAGAGTCCATTCAATTAGTGTGTCACACACCCATCACACAGTACTTGTCACCAACTACAAGCAATGTACACACATCTCACAGAGCAACGGGGCACAATGCCACAGCCACTGTCAGTGGCATACTACCCTGGACATGGACCATTGCCACACAGCACTCAGTGAACAAAAGGCCTCCGTCACAATGCACACATACACCTGCACAACTACAGCTACATCAGCCGTCGTACATGGTCACTCACCTTCAAGTGAAGTAGCGGGCGATGAGCTGCTGACGCACATTCACAGCTTCCTCCTCTCCACTGTCCTCGTCACTGGACCCGTCCTGGTCTGCAGGCGGGGGCCCGGGCTGATCACCGTCATCCACTATTAGGGGGATCTGCTTGCGAATAGCCAGATTGTGCAGCATGCAGCATGCCACAACTATCTGGCACACCTTCTGTGGGGAGTACGCCAGTGCACCCCCGGTGCGGTCCAGGCATCTGAATCTGGACTTCAGGAGGCCAAAAGTCCGCTCCACCACACGTCTGGCCCTGCCATGTGCCTCATTGTAGCGGACATCAGCTGGTGTCCGAGGATGACGTAATGGGCTGAGCAGCCAAGGCCCATTCGGATAAGCAGAGTCACCTGGGTGTGAGGAATACCGAGATTAGTTGCAATTCCAACTGTCCCCAAGACAGCATCGCACACCAGGCACGCTACACGAGTACACATACTCACCAACAATCCAAGCACGGTCCGGTTGCAGATTGGTCATCAGACGTGGTAGGATGCTGTTGCGCATGATGTGCGAGTCATGGGCCGATCCTGGAAACTTCGCACCCACGTGTGTAATGACCATGTCCGCAAGGCACACCACTTGCACATTCAGGGAGTGGAAGTGCTTCCGATTCCTATATATGTGCTCCACGGCCTGTGGTGCTACAAGGCCAACATGGGTGCAATCGATTGCACCAACAACGTGGGGGATCCGTCCAAGGGCATAGAAATCACCCTTCACTGCCGCCAATTCACGAGCCCTGGGGAATCGGATGTACCGGTTCCTGTACAGCATCATAGCTGACAGTACATCACGTAGCACCATGCTGAACATGGGCTGGGACATCCCACTTCCACTGCCCACTGTGTGTTGGAATGACCCAGTGGCGAAGAAATGCAGTGCAGCCATCACCTTAGCCATGGGGGTAAATGCAGTCGGATACACCCTGCGAGGACGGAGGTGGGGTTCCAACAAGGCACATAGGCGATGAAGGGTGGGTCGGTCCAGATGGAATTTCCGGATTACCTCCACGTCCTCCATGTCTGCCAGCAATTGGTAGGGGCGATGTATGTTTGGTCTCCTCCTAGGAAAGATGGAAGTGGACACATGTCAAAGCAACACGCCACATGGCATTTTCACAAACACAAAACAAAAATGACTGACCAAGCAATTGAATCACAGAACAGCTGACAAGTAGGGACAGCACAGCCACAATACACTTACACAGGTCCCCTTACCAATAGCAATGAGCAGTGACACAAACCATTGCTATGAGCATGCACATGGGGATTTAGGCCTTAATAACTTGTAAGGCATGACGATGATATCAGACTGCATATTTGGGAAGCGGCAACACCACGGCAATATAACTAGCTGCTGTGCCTGACACAGCTTCCGAGGCTGGATGAGTATGGCACACACCGCCAACGCAATGGACACAGGCTGAGCGGCAAAAACAAGTGGGTCCTGTTGCACGAGGGGATATGAGACAGTCATTGATGTCCCTACTTCACCCTATGTACAGCACTGTACGGATCACACCTCCAAAACACATTGACAGGTGTACACATTGACAGCTCCATGACAACACAGCTGTGTGATTGCAAATACACATCACAAGTGACACGTAACGTTTACAGTCTTGTGGGATGGTGTCTTTTGCTGTGAGAGGCAGCATGTGTCCACAGCCTACCCATGATCTGGGTAATGTGATGTTTGTTTTGTGATGCAGTGTGTAGTAACTGTAGTCTGTGCTGTGTGCATCTGACATGCATATGCTAGTCCTGAGGCTTAAGATGCAATTAGGGCACTCTGCATTCCCAATGCACTCGGAGTCGTAGCCCTCAGGTACAACCTGTAGTAGGCTGGAGTGGCTATTCACATGTATGTTAGGGGCACTGTGCCTACTCTGATATCGGTCGGACATATGTGTGCGATGCCTCACCTCATGTCTCTGGTACTTGCACATCCGGCACACCGTGCAACAACAGTTGTGCTCGTGTGAACGACAGGTGGATGGCATGGGCTCATGGCCATTGTGGGCTGTCAGGTTGCAGTCTGTGTGAGTAGTTTCCCATTCTGCTCCATGCAGGTATGTGTTTGGCCTAATTACATAGTGGTCATCCTTGCCACCATCAGGATAGTGGTTGTGCACAACGCGAGTTGGGGCTATGGTCGCAGGGTGACACAGGCCGTGTGTAGTGCGATGTGCACTACATTCGTGGCACTAATTCGCGGATTCCTTTCCTGTACGCCAGCCATTGGGTGTTGATTGTGGTGGCTGTATACTATTGCACAGGTATCGTGCAACATGTGGATTTGGGTATGTTCTGTGCTGCTTCCCTTGCACATGTCTGTGTCATTGATGCCAGATGAGTGGGACCACCTCGCTCTCTCTCATGTGGCATCTCCCCTGGGTGCTGAGGGACAGGGGACGCTCAACAGTGGGGTGGCTTCGGATGTAGCAGCTGCACAGCTGCTGAGTGAGACAGTTGTGACCTGCGCCTCGGAGGGGCTAGACGTGTGCTGGATGAATCACAGGCCCAGTGGGCAATTTCGGCGTTATCTGAGGACTGAGGTGATGCATCCATGTTGTATGACACAGGGGACGTGGACTCTGGGTCTTCTTCAGCCACGCGGAGGCCAATGACCGCCCTCCCATCCACTTCCACTGGTGCAACACGTGTCGGCACAGGGATGAAGGATAGGGTGTCCTTCACACCAGGCACAGCTGCCCCTGCACATGTGACCCCTGCTGCCCTCAGTGCTGGGTCTGTTGAGCTGATGCGCCAACTGTGCGTGGGGCAGACAGCTCTCCTCACTTACGTCATTGCCCATGACATCACTTAGCCGCAGGAGACATGGTTGATGGAGGGCCCACATGTACGCGTGGGTGGACTACACCAGACCGTCCAATGGTTGTCACCCCCAGTGAAGGTGTGCCTTCAACTGCGCCAATCTCAGACTGACATTCCTGACCCTTTCCCCACCCCCTGGGGAGTGGCACATCTGACGGCAGCAGTGCACGAGTCCTAAATCGGAGTAGTGGGGGGACGCTGACGTCCCGACCGGATGTGACATGTTGGAAGGTGGCTTGCACCGTCAGACTTAATGGCCTCCCCTCGCTCACCCCAATATGCGTTTGCATCTGAGAAGCCAGCGCGTGCACAGGCAGCTCCGAGCTCACACCAGAGAGGCCAAAGAGTGTATGTGTGGGTCCATTTGAACGAGTTGTCTGTCTCGCGGTATAATCAGTGGCGGGACGCCGTCCACCTGCGTGGTACCCCGACTCGAGACCTGGACAACATTGACAATGCATGACAGGCTCCGCAGTCCAGATACACCACCTGCAACACACCGCGGCTGTAGCTGCCCTAGCGGCCCCGGCCGCGTCCAACTGGAGCTAATGGACCCACACATTCACTCTTTGACCTCTCTGGGGCGAGCTTGGAGCTGCTTGTGCACGCGCTGGCTTCTCTGTTGCAATGGCATGTAACGTGTGTGGGGAAATAGGCAATGAGTGCGATGGTGCGAGCCACCTTCCGTGACGTCACTCCCGGGCGCGATGTGTGCGTCCCCCACTACTTATATTTGACTTGTGCCATGCTGCACAATGAGGATGTGTTGCCTGCGTGATGTGACCAGGAGGAGCGCGCCATGACCTCTCACCCACCATGCTCCACTGCCATCCCGTGCCCTGGATAGCCCGTGCAGGTGGACAATGTTGGGGGTACACCTGGTCGACAGGGGATGTGCGTGCCTTGGCATGGGCCTGGCGGACGCACAGCAGTATCCAGCATGTCCCCAGAGGGTGGGCTGACGTCTACACCTGATGCAGCATCTTTCGTGTGGCCGCCTGTTGTGCACACACGTGTTCACATTCATCCCCAGACAGGTGGTCTTTACAAATGCCCAAGACAGCGGTAATCTAGTGCTCCCGAATCCTCCCAACACAGTGTGTTTCAACATTGCATGTGCGCACCTACCCGTCACACCCACCCACCTGGGCCAAGCGTAACTCCCGCTTCACATGACACATGTGTGTCTTCCACAGTTGTGCTACTCTCTCAGGGCCGGACCTGCAACTGTCCCGTAGCACACACACAGCACCGAGTCGTACTGGCATCCTGTTAGATTGGTAGGCACACTCACACATCTCCTTCTGACACAGTGGTGGCTGTGATGGATATTGTGACTGCCATGGCAGTGTTGGCTGGCCATGGCAGGGCACACTAACACACATTGCATCCGCGGCACTACGTGTCACTACTCGGCACATCGAACTGGGCACTGTCCCTGGGGTTGATGAGTTATGCCGCCTGTCGATGTAATCTGTGACTGGATGCTGTTGTTCCTGTAGTCGGTTGTATCTGTGTAGTTGATGATTGCAGTTGTTGCAGTGTGTGCTTGGTTAAGTGGGGCACATGCCGTGTATGTGACCTCAGCAATTGCAATGTCTGGTCTCACATTCCAATGTGTTGTACACGTGGCAGGGACTTCACTTCTTTCAGACTCTGCTACTTGTGTGTGTGATGAATCTGCTTTTCTGTGCAACGGATTGACTGCATGTATTTGGTGTTATTTCTGGGTAAATGTATCCGTGTCATGTTTGCGTGCATGCAATGCACAGGGTGTGAGTCTAGCCACAGGTGGACTGGCAGCATGCGCTGAGTATGCGGGCATGTGTGAGCTTACTTGCTGTGTGGCCAGCGGTGTAGGTGTATGTTAGTCTTGTGATGTGCATTGTGCCTGGGCACATGGCCTACTCTCAATGTGTGCATTTGGGAGGTGGTGGTGGGTGGTGTGGGTGGTGTGAGTTTGGGGTGGCGTTGGTGTGTGTGTGTGTTGTGGCCATGTCGACTACACACATATGTTTCCCAGGCCCATGGTGGATGTTTGTAACCGTGTTGAGGTCTGTGTATATGATGAGATGTGTGTGTTGTATGTTGCACGGAATGCAGTGTGTGGGTGTGTCCTTGCAGTTCAGGATGACTCCTACTTGTTATGGTTCAGACGTTGTGTGTGTGCAGGGTGTGTCACTGTCAAGATTGTGCCTAGTTCAATTGTGCATGTCAGATTTTCTGCAGTTCTTACTCATTGTGCAGTGCTGCCCACCCAAACTGATGTTGTGTGTGTGTTTTGACAGGCATTGCTGTGGCATGCTTTTGCGTGGCTCCTACTTTTTGTTGCTGAGTGTGTGGTCAGACTGTGTGTGAAATTGTAGACATGTGTAGGACTGTGCTTTGTATTGACCAGGCCGTCAGTGTTGATGTGATGATCTTTCGGGCACCTTCAGAGTCTGACAAGTCCTGCTCCAGGAGCTGTGGTATTGCACTGTGGCCACTGTTGCGGCTACTCATTTGCGTTGACATACAGTGACAGTGGACTACATGGTCATCTCACGACTGTCGTGTACTTCACACACTCTCATCCTCTCTCATTCGTACTTGTGTTTGTGAAATGATTCAGCGGAGTCACATTTTTGCTTCAAGCCATGTATTTGGACTTACGTCCTCTGTGATGCAGTATAGTGGACACTACTGGCAGCGAAATGCATGTGGAGGATCTACTTAGCATGATTACACATACAAAAGGGGTTAGGGGTAGATGTGATTAGTTGTTGACTGTGGAATGAGGGCTTCAGAGTTACAACTGCCTTGCCCTTGCTATGCTAATGTACATTTGCTAGTTACTGAGGAGCTCTCGACTTTGACACAGACAGTAATCATTTTGCCTACGAGACAGCTTGACATCATAGGTACAGTACATCTCAGTTCCATGGTACAGGTTTACTACAGTAGTTACTCCGACACACGTGCGTGAGGGGTGACATCAGAGCATGAGCCTACGTGCATGCAGCAGCGTGTCACTAGTTGTTGCAATGTGGTGGCTACTGAACATGTCACATTCACTGGGGTCATGTTGTTGGGGGATGCATTTGTTGTCCATGCAAAAGTCCTGGCACGGAAGTACAGACAAAGGTGAGGTGACAGTTCTCACGTGATACAGCTGACAGATTAGTGTGCACTGACCGGTGCATATGTTCATGTGCGCAGGATACATATTATAGCATAGTTGTTCGTGCAGTATTGTCCATGTGGTTACTGTACACAAGTCCCATACCTCTGCCTCCCCCTGTTCATGCAGAGATATTGGATGTGGTGAGGAACAGAGAGAATGTCCCGAAAATGTCAGATGTCATGGCAGTGGAGTTGATAGTGTGGTGTTTGTTGCAGGTTGTATGGTATAGTTGTTGTACAGGTAACTGCCCAGTCCGTGCGAAAGCCAAGCATAGGTACGGTGTTGAACATCATTGTTCAATTGGGGGTATTGCGTCGGGGCCCGACGAATTGACAAGTTGTCAGGTATGCGATACCTTCCAGCAGGGCTTCCATGGCATTGGTGTTATACATGGATGCCATCCAATGAAGCGGATGGTGGCTGTCAATGTGTTCATCGTAAGTTGTCCCTTGTAGGAGCCTGATGGGACATGTTGGATGACATTCGATGAAACTGTGATCCAGAATCCGTTGTGTGGAGGCACACATGTCCCATTGCAGTGTGTGTCCGATTGCAGCCACATACGCCATGCCCCCATAGACTGAACAGATCCTGTCGTGTGCGTCCAGGGGGCGAACAGTTGTACCAGGTCCGCCTTTGGACATGCCGGGTTGGAGAGACATAAATCCACAGGACAGTGGAAGGGACACCTCCGACAGTAGAAGACGGGGATGACGCAGCTGAACATTGCGATGCGGTAAGTTACTCGGTAACTTACGTTCAGCATGGCCAGGTTTTCACAGCCCACTATCTGTAGCAGGCTGTCCATGTAGAGCTGCATCTGTCCGGCGTAGTTGGGTAGGTGTGGTGCAACTGCCATTTTGCTACAGGGCGATGTGATGGCGTGCTCCAGCCGTCTGTGTAGTCAGCAGAGAGCACCCTCCGACGATGCTGGGAAATCTGGAATAGTCGTATGGAGGCAGGGTTTGGGTTATAGTAGCTTGTGCGGAGGACACAGGTCCTCATCCCACATGCTTCTATGAATGGTCAAGGTCAGTGGTGTCTGACTCCTTCCAGATTACTTGCATGTGAACCACATGGAGGAGTGGTCTTATTTCTTTTTGTGGTCAGAAATTTCTTTCATGTTGTGCGCTATCTGCACATTGGACGGTTTCCTCGGCATGCCTCTGTTTGGCTTGTTGTTGGGACAATGGCTGTATTCTCCGGCTTGTTTTGTCGAAATGTGGTTTCAGAGTGGGAATGGAAGGCCATTCAGTGCTATCTGCTTTCCCGTGTGTGGGCGGCACGCTGCATTTCCGCTATACGTTGGGCCTTGTGTGTGTGTGTTGTAATTGGTAACACCTGTTGTCAGGCACCCGGGTTTTTTCATGTTACGTATTGCATGTATTGGTATTGGGTGCAGGATGGTATTAGTATTTTTGTATGGTACTGGCGTGCCTTTTGCGGACGAGGTACATATTCTGCGGCGTGATGTCGCAGCCGCTGTGTGCTTCGCCATGTTATGCACACAAGGGTGTGTCCTATTTTGGCGTGACGTCACTGCCCTGTTCGGTACACTTGTGTGGCGTCATGTTGGCACCTGTGAGTTGCCGGTTGGGGACATGACTGATGCAGGAATGCCACGTGACATGTGCGTTCAGGGTGGGGCTGGTGTGTGGTGTGTGTAGTTGTGTGCCTGTGTTATTTGTGTGCGGCCCATGCATGGCGCTGTAGTTGGCCTCTGCGTTGTGCGCATGTGTAGCTGCGTCATCGCCGCTGCGCTGCGTTGCCGTGACGGGGACGTCAGTTCCTGGTCCCGGGTAGTGTGTGCCCGGTTGTTGCGAGTTGTTTCATTTTGCCCAGTGTGACATTTGTGGGTGCAGTGGTGGATGTGTCCTGTCCACACAGGGGTGTCTGGGGGGCCATGTACAGTTTTTCCGCCCTTGCACTGTGTGCGGTGTTTGCGTGCCCTTGTTGTGTGTCTGCCTACCTGCGTCGCCGCGGCGCGTTGACTCCTAGGTGCTGCATCAGGTACAGCATGGGGATGGCCTGGAGTCCAGGATTCATGTCGGGGTGGGCCGCCTTTTTGGTGTCCATACTCGAGCGGTCGAGTT
Organism: Calotriton arnoldi; assembly: GCA_963921515.1. Taxonomy (NCBI): domain Eukaryota; kingdom Metazoa; phylum Chordata; class Amphibia; order Caudata; family Salamandridae; genus Calotriton; species Calotriton arnoldi. Next base: position 141,128 of record CAWUFW010015681.1, read on the forward strand.
TCCGCCTTGGAATCTCGTGCGGTGTCTCTTAGCCAGGGGAGCTGTTTGTTTGCGGCATCGTAATTTGTACGCCGGGCAGTACGTGATTTCGTCGGACGGTGTGCCTCCATTGGCTGGCGCCGCTACGTGTACGGGCGCACTTTGATGGCGGGCGGCGTCGCGGGCTTACGGGCGGTGTTTGGCTGATTTTACACATCCTAATTGGGCGGGCGCGGGGGGCGGACGGTAACTGGTGGTTTTTGCCTCCGACAGCATGGCGGTAGTGCTTCCGCCCAACATCCTAATGGGCCCCATAGTTGTTAAAAATATCGAAGTACAAAATATCGTTTTTTTTTATGTATAAAAAATAATGTAAAATAAATTAAATAATACATATAACTTAAAAAAAATACTTCGAATTATTAGAAAATGTTAACAATTATAAGTAATAAATGTAATGTAAAAATAAATTAAACATACATATATAAAATGTAATCTATATATTTACTTATTAATAATTAAGGGGCCCATTACGATACCCGGCGTAAAAATATCCGCCAGGCATGGAAGCGGCAAAAATCCGCCCGCACACACCGTCTGAACACCGACCACGCCATTACGATTACACAAACCGAAAACCGCCATCGGCGGAAAAATCACACAAAATACCGCCCGCCATCGTCCGAGTCGGAGTCAAACCGCCCGCCACGGACGGAAACAAGCACGACAACACAAAACCGCCCGCCCTCACGGCCGACACACCGCACGTGAGATTACGATCGCACCGCCATGAGCGCGGAAAAACTACAAATATACCGCCCGCCAGCGCAAACAACGCCGATGAGAATCGACACGGCAGAAGCCATGGCGCCCACGTCCCTGCACAGAAACCATCCGCTGACAAAACCAATCGCACACAACATGGCCAACAAGTCCACACAGCAAGGCACGCACAAATACACAAGCACAGTACACATCCCGAAAACACCCCCTGGACAAACAAAAACTACAAAGGCCAGAACACCAGACACAACACACCTGAAAACAACAGACCATGAGGACACACCCACATAGGTAAGTACAAAAGCAGCACTCCCACAGACCACAACCCCTTGCAACATTGCAAACTAGAGAGGAGAGGAGAGGACACAGTGACACAGCAAGGACAACAGCACACCACAGAAACGCACACATCACAACCACCACCACCACCACCACCAAACACCGGCACCACAAACCCCCTGCACATTACACAACACACACCGCACCAGCACCACAAACACCATGGCACCACAAAGAATGCCCAAGTTCACGCCCATTGAGCTGACGGTCATGGTCGACGAGATCATCAAGGTGCACCCACAAATCTATGGGAACATGGTCCAGCACACACCACTAGCCACCAGAAACAGAATGTGGAACCGGATCGTAGACCAGGTCAATGCAGTCGGGACCCTGCCCAGGAACAGAGTCGAAATCAACAAACGGTGGAATGACGTCAAGAGCCTGGTCAAGAAGAAGGAGACCAAGAACAGAGAGCTGGCAGCCGTCACTGGCGGAGGGAATCCCGCGCTCTTCAAGACCTTCAAAGCGTGGGAGGAGAAGGTGCGAGTCATCATACATCCGGAGATCCTCGCCGGATTAGCAGGAGGAGTGGAGGCTGGTAAGTACAAACTAATGTATACCAGCACACCGCTATGTACTCACATGCACTACCACCATGCCACAGCTCCCAGGGACAAACACCCCCATGTCCAGCACACAATACACAACACATCACACACACATGCAACAGACACCACCACACACAGCCCAAACAGAACAACTGTAAGATGCGTGGGGACATGTGTACACTCAGCCAGCCACGTAACCACCAACAGGTCCCCAAATATGCCAGAAGCGCCACAACGAGCACCCACCACACCCATGTGTCCGCCACAGCTGCACTAACCGACAAGTAACAGGTAAGTGGCAGGAACACAAAGTGCAGTGGGTGGGAGGGTGGACAGCCCAAGTACAACACACACCAGGCCCCTAGTCCCACAGCACAGCAAGGAGGAGCATCCCCCACACCCCACAGCCACGTGTCAGCCACCGCAGTGCACAACGACAGCCGAAAGGTAGACATCACGGTCCACAGCAATCGGTGTCAGTGGGTGTCCAGCCACCACCACGACCCACAACACCCCCCACCCCCACAGACCTGCAACATGGAGCACCCCCGCTTAGAACCATGTGGCATCCAGTACAGTGCACGCCCGAACAACCTGCAGGTAGAAAACTGGACAGGGCTGGATTACTGGAGGCATGAGGACCGTAACACGACCAACACATGGGACATGTCACGTAGCAGACGAACACGCAGCACCGCCCACCGTCACGAACAAGTGAACAATGTGCACACGGACATGAACCACAGACTCACACCTCACATGACCCATCACAGACACAGCAACACCCAAGGAGCCACGTCTGCATGCACAAGCCACACTGAATATAGTACCACACGGCAGCCACTGTGCAACTCATCACACACAACCGGAACACCATTGAAGTCCTGTCCATGTAGCCCCTACTGCCTGTCAACCACACACCCCACAACTACGCCTATGTAAGACAAACAACACTAGACGCAACAGAGCGGAACAACATAAATGCACACGAACACCACTGAACCCATCAAACACACAGACACACCATGCACATACAACATACCATCCATCCCATCCGTCAGCCCCAGTCTCATGAAAGGCATGTCATCCGCACAGCTGCCACACATACAGCAGTCACGCTAAGATACATGCCCATGACCAACCATGTGCCAGAAGTCAATGAAGCGCACGACACACTGTGAGCAACAACACACAACATGGGCCACACCCCCCACGAGCACTGCAGTGATGCACATGGCACAGGGCAGCACGCACACCAAGGAGATGGGACAACTGCAATACGTTGGCTGGCACACAACCATCACTCACTCATAATGATGCGTCCAATGCCATGTCCAGTAATCACAACAGACAGCAAATATGCAGGCCATGTCAGGCATGCACACACCTCAGACCATGCACTGTCATGCTGCCACAACACATGTCACGTTCGGCACCCATGGCTCACAGCATGTACCCCAAAAGCATATTCCCTCCCAAATGCGAATCTGGGGCATGGCCCCCATGTTGCCATATGCGTTCCTAAGCGTCCCATTTGAACCCCAAAAGCATATTCCCTCCCAAAAGCGAATCTGGGGCATGGCCCCCATGTTGCCATATGCGTTCCTAAGCGTTCCATTTGAACCCCAAAAGCATATTCCCTCCCAAAAGCGAATCTGGGGCATGGCCCCCATGTTGCCATATGCGTTCCTAAGCGTCCCATTTGAACACCAAAAGCAAAGTACAAACCAGACCCAGGATGGGCCAGGAGCCCGCATACACCAGAGTCACAATAAGTAGGGGCACAGCAACACACCCATCGGCATGGCCAATCCGTCCCATGCCACATGTGCACAGCACACAGTCCCATTGCCAAGCACACACAACTACAAATGCTACAGCCACACACACGCCTCCGGGAAACCCATGTACGAGATTGCACGAACTGTTAATGTCAGACGACAACTACATACTTCGCCAGGTGCAACACAATAACAAATCTCATTCTCTCCACAGGTGACGAACTGCTGGATGCTGGGGATGGAGACAGCAGCCAGCACAGCCAGCCTACAAGCCCCCAACGAGGACACACGGATGTGGAGGATCTGTCCTCCTCTTCGGACACGGACCACCAAGCAGGCCCATCTGGTGTGGCAGGGCCCAGCCGCTCCCCAGGACCCCTCCTACCCACCAACCCATCATCCAGGGCTGCTGAACATTCCCAGCCCCCTGCTGCCACTGTCGTAGCGGCCACACCCACGGTCATTGCGGCCACACCCACGGTCATTGCGGCCACACCCACGGTCATTGCGGCCACTACCACTGCCGCAACCGCCACCATCGCCGCACCGACCACCACCGCCGCCACCACCACCACGTCTTTGCTGGCACCAGCCCCAGCGCAGGTGGTGGCCCGGCCGACTGGATCCACCCTGGGAGCCACAGCGAGGACCGTGGTGAGCAATGTGGCTAGTGGGCAGGCCGGTGGCAGCAGGACTGGTAGGAGGAGCAGGGTCAGGGAAACGCCAGCCTCCCCTGGGAGCCATGCCCTGCCTCAAATGGCCAGAGTCCTTGGGGCCTATGAAGAGGCCCAAGGACAATGGGCCAGGTCAGCTACAGACACGCGTGAGGTGCTGGGGGTGCTGAGGTCCATGGACGCCCGTATGGGCCAAATCGTGGACCTCATGGGCCAGCTGGTGGTGGCGGTGAGGTCACAGCCAGGGACAGCAGCTCCCCCTCCGCCACCACCTGCCGGGGCGCAGGGTCGAGCAGCAGTGTCCAGTTCCCCTGCGTCCACAGCCAGTGAGCACACCTCAACCACCAGCATGTCGCAAGCAGGCACCCCCCTCGCAAACGTGGAAGGGGCCGTCCGAAGTGGAAACAGATCTCCCGGGAGGACTTCGCACGCTCCAGACGCAAGTGAGGCAGCCAGCCAGCCTTCCTTGACCACCCACTGCATTGACTTGGACTACGATCCCACTCCACACAGCCATCTGGATGGCATGTGTGTGTTGGACTATGGACATAGAACCAGTGGGTACACTCTGAGCATCACGCAGCCATGACCGACAGCTCATTGTCACTGCACGCACCACTTTTGTCATCACCTTACACACAATCACATGTCACAGTTTGAAATAAATGCACCTCTTACACAAACTGCTGTTTGTGCCCTGTGTTTTATTTGTACGGAATACAACGGCCACCTTGGGCGGAAAGGCACCTGATGCGTGGCATGGCAATGGAACCGGAGGGCCTGTAGGGACCTAGGGGTGGGAGACAGAACAGGAGCACATTCAATGAGTGTGTCACACACCCATCACACAGTACATGTCAACAACTACAAGCAATGTACACACATCGCACAGAGCAATAGGGCACAATGCCACAGCCACCAACAGTGGCATACTACCCTGGTCATGGAGCGTTGACACACAGCACGCAGTGAACAAATGGCCACCCTGACACAGCACACACACACCTGCACAGATACAGCCACATCAGCCGTCGTACATGGACACTCACCGTCAAGTGAAGTAGTGGGCGATGAGCTGCTGCCGCACATTACCAGCTTCCTCCTCTCCGCTGTCCTCCTCACTCGAGCTGTCCTGGTCTGCGGGCTGGGGCCCTGGTTGATCTCCGTCATCCACGATGAGGGGGATCTGCTTCCGAATGGCCAGATTATGCAGCATGCAGCACGCCACCACTATCTGGCACACCTTCTGTGGGGAGTACGCCAGCGCACCCCCGGTGCGGTCCAGGCACCTGAACCTGGACTTGAGGAGGCCAAAGGTACGCTCGACCACACGTCTGGTCCTCCCATGTGCCTCATTGTAGCGATCGTCTGCTGGGGTGCGAGGATTTCTCAATGGACTGAGCAGCCATGCCCCATTCGGGTACGCAGAGTCACCTGGGTGTGAGGGACACAGAGAACCGTTGCTATTCCAACTGGACAGGGGACAGCATCGCACAACCAGCACGCTACACCACTCCACATACTCACCGACAATACAGCCACGATCCTGTTGCAGATTGGACATCAGTCGTGGCAAGATGCTGTTGCGCATTATGTGTGCGTCATGGGCCGAGCCTGGGAACTTTGCACACACGTGGGTGATCACCATGTCCGCAAGGCACACCACTTGCACATTCAGGGAGTGCGTGTGCTTCTTGTTGCGGTACAGGTGCTCAGTGGCCTGTGGTGGAACAAGGCCAACATGTGTGCAGTCTATGGCTCCAACGACGTGTGGGATTCTGCCAAGGGCATAGAATGCACCCTTCACTGCCGCCAATTCACGAGCCCTGGGGAAGCGGATGTACCTGTTTCGGTACAGCATCATGGCTGCCAGTACATCCCTCAGCACCTTGCTGAACATGGGCTGGGACATCCCTCCTCCACTGCCCACTGTGTGCTGGAATGACCCAGTGGCGAAGAAATGCATGGCGGCCATCACCTTAGCCGTGGGGGTGACAGCTGTCGGATACACCCTGCGGGGACGGAGATGGGGTTCTAACATGGCACACAGTCGATGCAGGGTTGGCCTGTCCAGCCGAAACTTCCTAATGACCTCTGTATCGTCCATGTCCGCCAGCAATTGGTATGGGCGGTCAATGTTCGGTCTCCGCCTAGGGAATATGGCAGTGGACACATGTCAAAGCAACACAACACATAGCAATTTCGCATACACATCACTGACATGACTGAGCAAGCACATGAGCCACAGCCCAGCTGTCAAGCTGGGACGGCACGGCCACAATACACTTACACAGGTCTCCCAACAATGGCAATGGCTAGTGATACAGACCACTGCCATGTGCATGCACATGGGGATCGAGGCCCCAATGACTTGCGGGGCGTGCTGATGGGGACTGACTGCATATTCGTCAAGCGGCAACGCCACGGCAACATGAATGTCTGCTGAGCATGGAACTGCTTCCGAGGCTGGATGAGTATGGCACACGACGACGACGATGTGGGCACAGGCTGAGCGGCCAAAACAAGTGGGACCTGTGGCACGAGGGGATATGAGACAGTAGTAGGTGTCAGCACTGCACCCTATGTACAGCACTGTACGGATCACACCTCCCGAAACATTGACAGGTGTCCACATTGACAGCCCCATGCCAAGACGTCTGTATGCTTGCAGTCACACGTCACAGGTGAGAGGTTACATTGCACGTGCCAGGTGGCAGACGTACATAGTGGGAGCTGGCATGTGTGTGCATGTGTCTCCTGTTCAGGATCCACCAGATGGGCGCTGACTCTGTACTGACCATTGGACACAGCATGTTCCGTGGAAGGCTTGTGTGTGTGGGATGGTGGCACTGGATGTGCCTCCGTTGGGTGGGGGGCCATGCACAGGGCGGGTACGTCGATGATTGCGCATTGTTGGTCACGGTGGGTGCACCCACTAAGATGTGTTGCCCTGTGTTCAATTCCTATGTCCGCATGATGATGGACTGTAGATGTGGGCAGACTACACATTGGTCGATGTGCTGTCTATATGCATGTGCCTTCACACCAGGCACAGCTGCCCCTGCACATGTGACCCCTGCTGGACTCGCTGCTGGGTCTGTGGAGCTGATGCACCTTCTGTGCGTGGGGCGGACAGCTCTCCTCACTTCCCTCATTGCGCATGTCATGACTTTGCCGCAGGTGACATGGATCATGGAGGGCCCACATGTACGCGTGGGTAGGCTACACATGATTGTTCACTGGTCGCCACCCCCAGTCAGTGTTTCGAATGGGAAGGTTGTCGTGCTGGTGGTATGTTCGATGTGGCGGATGGGCGGGCCTAGGTGCGGGCTTACATTCCGGACATGGGGGGGTAGTTGGATTGGCGACTAGTTGCAGTACACACGGGACACGTCTCTTCCTTTCCACATCTGGGTCATCCCTTGTACTCACTGACAGTGATACAGTCATCTTCGCCCCAGCCCTCATGTCCTCCCCTCGCTCCCCCAATATGCATGTGCACCTGCGAGGCTAGCGCTTGCACAGGCAGCCCCAAGCTCGCACCAGAGAGGGCAAGGAGTGTATGTGTGGGTCCAGTTGCACGAGTGGGCTGTCTCAGGGTATGATGTGTTGCGGGACGCCGTCCACCTGCGTGGTGCCCCAAATGGAGACCCGGCCTGCATGGACTATGCATCACAGTCTTCGCCTTCCGGATCCGCCACCTGCGACACCCAGTGGCTGTGGCTGCCCTTGCGGCCAGGCCGCGTCCGTCTGTGACTGATGGCCCACACATTCACTCTTTGGCCTCTCTGGGGAGGGCTCGGGGGTGGTGGCGCACGCGCTTGCACTTAGTCGCAATGGCATGTGGCGTGGTTGGTATAATGGGCAATGGATGGGATGGTGCGAGCCACCTCCCGTGACGTCAGTGCTGCTCGTGCTGTGGTGCGTCCCCCTACACTTCCATTTGACTTGTGCCATGCTAGACGTTGAGGTTCTATTGCCTGCGTGATATGACCAGGAGGAGCGCGAGGAGACCTCTCACACACCATGCTCCACTGCCATCCTGTGCCCTGTATCGCCTGTGCGGATTGACTATGTTGGGGTTACACCTGGTCGACTGGGGCTGTGTGTGCCTTGTCAAGGGGCATGGCGGGCGCACAACAGGATCCAGCTTGTCCACAGAGGGTGGGCTGAGGTGCGCCTGGTACCGCTTTGTACGTGTGCCCGGCTGCTGTGCACACACGTGTTCACTCCCCCCGACAGGTGTCCTCTCACAATGCCCAGGGAAGCGGTGGTGTACTGTTCATGACCCCTCCCAACACGGCGTGCTCCAACTTGGCATGTGCGCATCTACCCGTCACACCCACCCACCTGAGCACTGCGTCCATACGACTTCACACGACACATGTGTGTCTTCCACAGTTGTGCTACTCATTTGCGTTGACATCCAATACCAGTGGACTACATGGTCATGTCACGACTGCCGTGTACTTCACATACTCTCATCCTCTCTCATTCGTACTTGTGAAATGAGTCAGCGGAGACAGTTTTGGTTTAAAACATTATATTGAGTCTTCTGTCCTCTGTGATGCAGTATAGTGGACACTACTGGCAGCGGAATACATGTTGAGGATATACTGAGCATGATTGCAAATGGGATAGGGTGTGGGGTTACATGTGATTGGCTGTTGCATGTGGGATGTGGGCTTCAGAGTTACATCTGCTTGGCCAAGGCTGTGCTAATGTACATTTACGTATAGCTGCGGAGCTGCGGACTTTGACACAGACGGTATACATGTAGCCTACCAGACCGCTTGGCATCATGGGCACAGTCCATCTCAGTTCCATGTGACAGGTTTGCTGCGGTTGTTCCTCATGCACGCGTGCATGTGAGATGACATCAGGGCATGTGCTTGCGTGCATGCAGCGGCGTGCCACTTGTTGTTGCACTGTGGTGGTTACTGGACATGTCACAGTCACTGGGGTCGTGTTGTTGTTGTATGCACTTGTCGTCCATGCAAAGGTCCTGGTATGGGATTCCCGGGGCGGGGGTGGGAGGGGTGCAGCACCCACAGACTCCAGGCGACCTATTCATGTCCACTGAGCGGTGTGTGTGTCCATGGGCGCTGGATCCATGTCGTGTCCTGGTTGTTCGTGCAGTTCCGTCCATGTGGGTGCGATACACAGACCCCATGCCACTGTCTCCCACGATGCATGCGGTGTTCCTGGATGTGATGGGGAACAGTGTGCATGTCCCGGTCATATCCGATGTCATGGCGATGTCGTTGATGGTGTGGTTACAGTTGCCGGTCGTTTGGTATGGCTGTTGTGGTGGTGACTGGCCAGTCCGTGCGGAAGCTAAGCATGGGTGCGGGGTTGGACATCATAGGTCAATCGGGGAACCTGCGTTGTGGTCCGACGAATTTACAGGTTGTCAGGTATGCGATGCCGTCCAGCAGGGCTTCCATGTCATTGGTGGTGTACATGTTTGCCAGCCAATGTAGCGGATGGTGGCTGTCAAGGTGTTGTTCGTAAGTTGTCCCTTGGAGGACCATGATGGGGCATGCTGGGTGACATTCGATGTAGCTGTTCTCGATGATCCGTCGTGTGGAGGCACAGTGGTCCCATTTCAGTGCGGGTGCGATGTTGGCCACATACGCCATGCCCCCATAGGCAGAGCAGGCCCTGTCGTGTGCGTCCAGAGGGAGGAGTAGTGGTAGCAGGTCCGCCTTCAGACATGCCGGGTTGGAGAGGCATATCTCCACTGGATGCTGGTAGGGACACCTCCGACAGTAGAAGACGGGCATGACGCAGCTGAACAATGTGATGCGGTAAGTCAGTCGGTAACTTACGTTCAGCAGGGACAGGAGATCGCATCCCAATGTATGTAACAGGTTGGTTTTGTACAGCTTGAGCTGTCCGGCGTAGTTGGGTAGGTGTGTTGCGGTTGCCATTTCGCAGCGGTGCGTTGTGGTGGCGTGCTCCGGCTGTGTGTGCAGTCTGCAATGTGCACGCTCCGAGGTTGCTGTGAGCTCTGTGTAGTCGTAGGGAGACAGGACTTGTGTTCTGTTGGCTTGTTTGGAGGACACGGGCCCTCATCCCACATGCTTCTCAGACAGTTCAAGGTCAGTGATGTGTGACTCCTTCCAATTAACTTGCATGTGGCCGACATGGGGGAGTGTTTTCTTTTTCTTCCCCGTCCGTTGTGTGCTTCTGTGATATGCGCTATCTGCCCTGTGGTCGGTCTCCTCGGCATGCCTGTGTTGGTCTATTCTTGGACAATGGCTGTATTCACCGGCTTCTGTCGTAGGGCTGTGGTTTCGGAGTTGGAATGGAAGGTCATTCAGTGCTGTCTGCTCTCCCTTGTCTGGGCGGCAGGCTGCCTTTCCGCTCTGCGTTGGGCCTTGTGTGTGGATGTTATTCTTGGGCCACCTGTTGTCGGTCCCCGGGCTCTTTGGTGTTCCGTTTTATATGTCTTGTTCATATGTGCAGGGTGGTATGGGTGTTTCAGTGTGGTACTGGCGTTCCTCTTCCCGAAGGGGCCCTGCTTCTCCTAGTTGGTGTTGCCGCCGCTGTGTGCTACGCCATGTTTGTTACACTGGGGTGTGTCCTGCTGTTGCGTGACTTCACTGACATGTGTGCGTCGGTTGTGTGGCGTTGGGTGTTGTCCGTGAATTGGGCGTTGGGGACATGTCTGTGGCAGGCCTGTCACGTGTCATGTGCGTTCGGGGTGGGGCTGATGTGTGTGCTGCTTGGTTGTGTCCCTGTGTCTGTGTGCGACGCATGCATGGCGCTGCGGTTGGTCTCTGCGTTGTGCGCATGTGTGGCGGCGTCATCGGCGCTTTGGGGCCGTGACGGGGTGGTTGGTTCCTAGTCCCAGGTGGTGTGTACACATGTGTTACGCGATGTTACGATTTGGCCTGTGTGTCATATGTGGATGCAATGGTGGATGTGTAGTGTACACGCGCTGGTGGGGGTTGTCCGCTTTTTCCGCCCTTGCACTGTGCGCTGTTTGCGTGCACTTGTTGTGTGTGTGCCTACCTGCGTCTCCGCGGTACGTTGCGTCATTGGTGGTGCATCAGCAGGAGCATGGGGAGGGCCTGCAGTGCTGGATTCATGCTCGGGGAGCCGCTTCTTCGTTGTCCGTGCTCGGCGTCCGTGTTACCGCTTCGGTTTGTCGTACGGTATCTCTTGGCCGTGGGAGCCGTTTGTTTGCGGCATCGTAATTTATACGCCGGGCGGGACGTGTTTCGTCGGACGGTGTGTGTCAATTGGGCTGCGCCGCTACGTGTACGGGCGCACTTTGATGGCGGACGGTGTTGCTGGCTTGCCGGCGGTGTTTGGCCTACTTTTCGCATCGTAATTGGGCGGGCGTGTGGACTGCTGCGTGCCGGCGGTAACTGGTGGTTTTTGCATCCGCCAGCACGGCGGTTGTGCTTCCGTCCGCCATCGTAATGAGCCCCTAAGAAATCATTATTTTAATAAATTATAAAATGTGATTATTGAATAAAGAAAATCGGCACAAGAATTGGGTCTACTCTCGTCTTTTTGTATGCACGAAGCGTCGGACGAGCTTTTTGTAATATATATATATATATATATATATACATACACCTGTAACAAAAAAAAAATATATATATATATAATAAATTAAAATATTAAAATATTTATTATTTTTTAAAACTACATTTTACACTACATTGAGTACAACAGTAGGGAAAGTGTTGAATAGCGGAGGGGAATAATTTACTATTCCCACTCCAACGAATGCAACAGTAGGAGAAGTGTTGGATAGCGGAGGGGAATAATTTACTATTCCCACTCCAATGAGTGCAACAGTAGGAAAAGTGTTGGCTAGCGAAGGGGCAAAAATTACTATTCCCACTCCAGCGAGTGCAACAGTAAGGAAAGTGTTGGACAGCGTAGGGGTAAAAATTACAATTCCCACTCCATTGAGTGCAACAGTAGGGAAAGTGTTGGATAGCGTAGGGGATAAAATTACTATTCCCACTCCAGGGAGTGCACCAGTAGGGAAAGTGTTGGATAGCGTAGGGGTAAAAATTACTATTCCCACTCCAGCGAGTGCAACAGTAGGGAAAGTGTTGGATTGCGTAGGGGTAAAAATTACTATTCCCACTCCAGCGAGTGCAACAGTAGGGAAAGTGTTGGATAGCGGAGGGGAATAACTTACAATTCCCACTCCAATGAATGCAATAGTAGGGAAAGTGTTGGATAGCGGAGGGGAATAATTTACTATTCCCACTCCAATGAGTGCAACAGTAGGGAAAGTGTTGGATAGCGGAGGAGAAAAAATTACTATTCCCATTCCAGCGAGTCCAACAGGAGGAAAAGTGTTGGATAGCGTAGGGGTAAAAATTACTATTCCCCCTCCAGCGAGTGCAACAGTAGGGAAAGTGTTGGATAGTTGAGGGGAATAATTTACTATTCCCACTCCAATGAGTGCAACAGTAGGGAAAGTGTTGGATAGCGGAGGGGAATAATTTACTATTCCCACTCCAACGAATGCAACAGTAGGGAAAGTGTTTGATAGCGGAGGGGAATAATTTACTTTACCCACTCCAATGAGTGCAACAGTAGGGAAAGTATTGGATAGCGAAGCGGAAAAAATTACTATTCCCACTCCAGCGAGTGCAACAGTAAGGAAAGTGTTGGATAGAATAGGGATAAAAATTACTATTCCCACTCCAATGAGTGCAACAGTAGGGAAAGTGTTGGATAGCGTAGGGATTAAAATTACTATTCTCACTCCAGGGAGTGCACTAGTAGGGAAAGTGTTGGATAGCGGAGGGGAATAATTTACTATTCCCACTCCAATGAGTGCAACAGTTGGGAAAGTGTTGGATAGCGTAGTGGATAAAATTACTATTCCCACTCCAGGGAGTGCAACAGTAGGGAAAGTATTGGATAGCGAAGGGGAAAAAATTACTATTCCCACTCCAGCGAGTGCAACAGTAAGGAAAGTGTTGGATAGCATAGGGGTAAAAATTACTATTCCCACTCCAATGAGTGCAACAGTAGGGAAAGTGTTGGATAGCGTAGGGATTAAAATTACTATTCTCACTCCAGGGAGTGCACTAGTAGGGAAAGTGTTGGATAGCGGAGGGGAATAATTTACTATTCCCACTCCAATGAGTGCAACAGTTGGGAAAGTGTTGGATAGCGTAGTGGATAAAATTACTATTCCCACTCCAGGGAGTGCAACAGTAGGGAAAGTGTTGGATAGCGGAGTGGTAAAAATTACTATTCCCACTCCAACGAATACAACGTTAGAGAAAGTGTTGGATAGCGTAGGGGTAAAAATTACTATTCCCACTCCAGGGAGTGCAACAGTAAGGAAAGTGTTGGCTAGGGGAGGGGAATAAATTACTATTCCCACTCCAATGAGTGCAATAGTAGGGAAAGTGTTGGATAGCGGAGGGAATAAAACAAAACATTACAGCTATTGAACCTAAATGCCCAAACAAAATAAAAACAAAACAATTACAATATTTATCAATTAATAAATAAATATTAATGATCAACTAATGATAAATGTATTTAAAGTATATTACTTTCAACACTCTACCTCAATAAACACAAAAATACACACCTAAAAATATTTACACAATTTCCATAACTAATTTTACATTAATAAATTAATAACAATTAACACCAAATCATTAATTTTTTTTTTTAAATCTTCCCAACATTGACAACTATAAACGCCACAACTCACACATCAAAATTATTCCACAATTAGCATATTTAAAATTTAACTAATTAATTAGCATTAATTAACAAATAATTAATTAATTATAAATATTTTACCTTCCACCATATACTCCTATAAGTGCCACCACCAATGTCATAAAACATGACACAATTAAAATAATGTATTAACAATTAATTATTTATTAACAATTAGCAAGCAAAATAAAAACAATTAATAATAAGTTTATTCACACAATTAACACTATAAAATAACATTAAATAAATATTATATTATAAATATTAATAAATGTATTAAAATTAAATTACTTCCCACCATACTCCCCTATCAACCCACAACGCACTCCTAAAAAAATGACACAATTAACATAATTACCAATTAATTAATAAAAATTAACAACAAATTAATAAATAATTAATAATAAAGTAATTACCACAATTAACAATATAAAATATTAAATACATAAATATAAATTAATAAAAAATATTTAATTATTTATAATAAATTACTTCCCACCCTACTCCCCTATCAACCCACAACCCGCTCCTAAAAGAATGACACAATTAACATAATTTCCAATTAATTAACAACCAATTAATAAATAATTAATAATAAATTAATTCTCACAATCAACAATATAAAATGTTAAATACATAAATATTAATTAATACAAAATATTAATAAATGTATTATAATTAAATTAGTTCCTACCCTATTCTCCTATAAATCCACAACCCGCTACGGAACTAAAACGCAAAATTTAATTAAAATAAAATTATTAACTTCTAAAAATTATTAATACATTTATTATAATTAAATTACTTCCCACCCTATTCCCCTATAAACCCACAACCCGCTACGGAGCTAAAACGCAAAATTTACTTAAAATAAAATTAATAACTTATAAAATTTAACACATATATATTAAAAAACAAATGCACTACTTAGACAAAAAATAGAACACATACATTTAAAATACAGACTAAAATACATAACACTAACTGAAAAAACGATATTTTTAACAACTATGGGGCCGATTCCGATCCTGGTCGGAAACCGTGCCGTCCGACACGTTCCCGGAGCGATTTCCGACCGATTCGTGCCCCTTGGCACCAAGCGAGCGAGTACGGTGCAGCCGCATGCTGACAGACTTGGTTCGGTCGGACTCCCATTGAAGTCAATGGGAGCCGGTCGTACGACGCGTACATGGGCTCCCATTGACTGAATGGGTACGTTGCGCACAAGGGTGCCCCCTGTAGTGGGTACGCGTTGGTGACATCCGCACCATACATGCAAGTATAGGGGGACCCTTGGGTCCCCCCTGTGTCCGACTCATAAGGCTATGGGTGGAGGGGGGTCCGGCACGGACCCCTGAAGTCCGCTTTCCAGAGCGTTTACGTGTCGGAGGCTCCTACTTGATCCGGCTGTCCGGATCGTGCATCGTACTGGCTCGGTCGTAAGACGTCTCCATTGCGCGGTACGAATCGAGTGCGAACAAGTCGTACGGAGCGGTTCGGACCCGGAAATGATTCGGGCGGAGATTTCGCGTTCATTCGCATCGTACTTGGGCGTCCGGACCTCTGTACGACTCGGTCAGAAACAAAGCCTCCGACCCGGATCCGGTAAAGCCGAATCCAATTCGGAGGCCTTCCAACCGAGATCAGAATCGACCCCTATATGTTTGCAAACGATATTAATGACTTCGATATTGTTAAAAACGATATTACTTACCTTAGACTCGATATTCTTGACCACAATATTCTGACAGTCGATATTTTTGTATCACGATATTCTGCACTCGATATTAGTGCAAGTGGACCTAAACTCGATATTTAGACTGTTTACCGAAGGGTGGGTGGGCTCTGGCAGATATACAACATTATTGTTGGATGATTCCGCTGAGGCATGTAAATACATTAATGGGCTTTCAAGCTAATTTAATAAATTGTGATGCATGTATGATCATGATACCAGAGATAGAGAGATGGTAGGTTTCTATATAAGATTGTATCTAAAAAACAGTTTAGAAAGGTGCCATTCATAACATTACCTCAAATATGCAAACCTGTCTGGAAGTGTGCAGAAGATATCATTTGTCATAATTTCCACATTTTCAGCATATGTGGAACCCACAAGAGACTGCCCCATATTATTTTAAGGCTGTGTTTCCTAACTTTTGCAGGATGCTGGAAATTTAGTTTTTGGTGATGTTATGATTCATACAGACAGTCAATACCAATTGAACAGAATTCAGTGATAAAACAGGAGGATCACTGTAAAGATTCAAATAAATACAACTGCATCAATGCATAGCAGGTTTTGTTCTAACATCAGACGCAGATTCAACTAGGAGGGCGCAAATAAATTAAACATTTATATGAGCATCTAATATAAACGTGCAGTCAACTAGAAATCCTTTTTGGAAATTGAAGAATCAATGGATCCTCATTGGAAGCCTTGGCAAAAAGATTTCAAGATCGAGAACTACCAAAACTATCAATAAATTTACTGCACAATTGTATAGTGTCAGCACGATTTAAGTAAAACCACCTCTTCACCATCAATAGGCTATATTGGTCACCACAGAATGATCCCCATTTTCTGGATGGCTTTGCTGATGAAATGCCAAACAGGATGATGATGTTCAAATGTCCTGCTCCTGTCGATCTATACCATGAAGTGAAAGGTGGTTTGTGTCATGTAGTCTGTGGTGGTGAGACAGAACTTTGTATTAGTTTGGTAATATTAGATACCACAGTGGATTTGGGTTCACTTCTAAAACAGTGCATGCTTACATTCACTTTGAATGCTCTGGCAAGAGTCCAGATATGAGTGACGAGGTTGGATAAGGCACCTTCGCTTTATAATCACTGGTGGGCTTACACATTAGGGTGCATTGTGATGGACATGCATAGTAGAAATAAGAGTTAGAGTGAGAGAGGTGACAACCGCAGCAAACTTGATGGGAAGAGTAATCAAGTTTTATGATTTATTTGTTTAATTTAAAGCTCAATTGCAAAAGAAAAGGTATTATTGTTTGAAATAATGTTCCTATAATTATTCAGCCATTTATGGATATATGAATGGATGCACTAGAGCACTCAAAGCCCTAAAACAGGCCACTAATAAAATACCACGAAGCACTACTGCCATAAGGGAAGCACAACATAAATGTAAGCTAGGCCATTAGAAGGGAAACAGGTTATTCGAGCTAAAGCCTGGGAGAATATAAATAAAGCAGCTGATCTGAAAGATACCAGATTCTTCTGGGACGTGGTCAACCGGCCTTTTTTGCCGGACAACCGAACTTCTAGCATTGAGTGCCATGTCCCTGAGGCCAACTGGATTGCTCACTTTTTCTTGATTTTTAATCCAGATAACAAAGTCGGTGGGTACCTAAATGAAAATATGCCTGATTGCCACCCCATTAATGACTAATTGATCTTGTAGACTTAGCTGCAGTCAAAAAAGCTATTATGAGTGCTGCAAATTGTAAAGCCCCTGCCCCAGACGGGGTGCCAATTGATCTGTTTAAAAACAATGTGGAATTCTGGGCTCCCCTTGTCACAAATGTATTGAGGGCTGCAGTGAAAGGCGACCTTAGAGATTTGTGAAGTAATGCCATCATTGTATCCATCTATAAGAAAGGGGATCGCAACTGCCCTGCATGTTATCGCACAATCTCGCTGATTGATTCCACTGTAAAGATCGTTGGGATGGTAACCCTGGGCAAATTGGAGGACTGGGCAGAGGCTAGCTCTTTTTTCTCCCCTGCCCATTATGGCTTTAAACAAGGTCTAGGGACTGTAGAACAAACCCTTAACCTAACTCTCATCATAGGCAAATATGCCAAAGCCAGGAGAGGGGCCATACATATGGCATTTATGGACCTCTCCTGTGCTTTTGACCTCGTAGATAGGTGCATATTATGGGACCTAATGGAGCAGGCGGGTATTGATCCCCATCTAGAGGATCTTGTCAAACGCATCTATTGGGACTCCACAATGAGGGTGCGCTTTACACGGAATGGGGATTGTACAGCCCCAATGAATGTGACTAGAGGGGTGAGACAGGGTTGCATATTGGCGCCTTTCCTTTTTTTTATTATACATCAATTCCCTAGACACCGTTTCATGGGCTTGTTGTGATTATGTCCCTAGGATTGGCATGCAGCGTCCCTGTGCTGCTCTAGGCGGATGACGAGGTTCTTTTAGGTATGACTGCAAATGCCCTCCAAAAGCTTCTGAATAAGTTAATGAGTTATGCTGAGATTAAAACTAGGCCTGGGCGGTGAACTTCGCTCCGTTCGCGGAGTTTGCGGAGTTTTCTGCACTCCGCGGAGTTCGCAGAGTACAGAAAACTCCGCTTCGCGATGTGCAGCGGAGGTTTTTTTCCACCTGCAATCGCGAACGGTAAGTTTGCGATCGCGAATGGTAAGTTCGCGAGCGGGAGCTGCCGCTCGGGTAAAATTTCTACCCGAGCAGCAGGAATACCAGCACAAACTGCAGTTCACACTGCACTCCGCCACCCGCGGAACTTCGCAGAGTTTTTTTGTAACTTCGCGGAGTTCCGCGTAGCAAAACGCCGCAAACTACGCCCAGGCCTGATTAAAACTTAAGGTAAATCAGTCAAAATCTTTCATTATGACCTGTGGTCCAAAACACACCAAGTCAAAAATCTTTTTTATTGGGGGGACACAAATTGAAAAAGTTCCTTTTTTCAACTACCTTGGTATTTTATTGGAGGCACATGGATCGTGGGCCAGATTACTTACCCAAAGGGCTCAAAAGATGCGTGAAGCTGAAAATGCAATATTTAGATTTGCAAAAAGGTTAGGCCACAAGCCGGTATACAAAATGGTCCAACTTTATAAAAGCAAGTGCCTATTGGTGGGCACTTATGGAGCTGGAGTCTGGGGCTGTACTGCCTGCACAAATATTCAAGTAGACGAAAATAGGTTTTTGTGCAGGCTTCTGGCTATTCCTAAATCCTCGTCAAGCCTTATTGCACATCTGGAATTAGTATAGGGTTCATGGAGGACCGGATCTCCATGGCACATCCTCTATTATGGATAAAGCTATTGAGCTCCCCGAATGTAGACTTCTCGTGGAAGGTAATACTAGACTGTTTAAAATTAGATAACATGACTGCTATCCCATGGTTGGTTTATGTTCGAAATACCTTCCATAGCCTGTGGTACAGTCATCTCTTTGAGTTACCGCAAAGAATAACACCTGATCTTAAAATGGAAGTCAAGGGGAGCTATGAAACTTACAAAGAAGGAATTAGACTAGAAAAATCCCTTGATATGCCTACAGTTACAAGATATATGCAGATATTCACATCATCTGAAATGGAGCCTTATCTGAACTGGATGGTAAATCCAGAGCACAGATTTTAGCTCACTAGATTCAGACTAAACATAGTTAATTACCTCTTAGATTGCGCTTTTTACACCCTGCCCTACTACATAAGCACTTTAATTCTCACAAAGAGGGCTTGATCTATCTGCAAAGCTAAGAATCACATGATGTTTGCACTACTGTTCTCAGTTATATCATTGCTGCTATCAAATTGAGAAGAATCTATGCAGTTTAATGATTATCTGTTTTATGATGCTTTTAGAGTGTTATTTATATTTTATGAAGATGTAAATGTTTTATACTATAATTTTATGGTCCTACAATGACCGAATAAAGATGATTTTGATTGATTGATTGGTTGATTGACTGGGTATCCTTATGACACAAGGTGCTGTAAATTGCAGAATCTGAGATGTAGCATCAAGAAGTTGCTACTCTTTGGGGGTCTGGATATGAGCTTTGGGAGAATATGAGGACTTACAAATCAGATTGTGGTAGCAGCCAGAAGGACATTATTTATCACAGGCGGATGCCTTCAGTAAAGCCCAATCACATTATGTTAGATACTGCCCTTGGAACTTTATTTGTTTTCAATCCTTAGTACAATTCCATCTCACTAAGGCATTATGGTATTTTTCTTTTATTAAAGCATTTTTAGATGAGCTTAACCTAGAATGTCATATTCCAACCTTTCTTGTACTTCCCTGTTCAGCAGAAAACACTCGGGCATATGTACAAGGAAGTGGTGGAGTGAGGCGTTAGCCGTCATGGCTTAACGCCTCACTCTGCCACTTCAGAAATGCAAGGCTGCACCATTTTTGCAAGGATATGGTGCAGCCTTGCGTTTCCCCCTGCGCTGGCGCTACACTTAGCAGTGTAGCGCCAACGCAGGCACCCTTGCACCATAGTGCAAGGGTGTCTGCATGCAGGGGAAGATTGTTTATGTGCAGGAAGGTGTGCCTTCCTGCACATAAACAATCTTGAAATGCCATGTTGTCACTTCTATGTGTGCTGCCTAATGCAGCAAACATGGAAGTTACAAAATGTCATTTTTAAGGATTGTTTATGTGCAGGAAGGGTCACCTTCCTGAACATAAACAATCTAAGCTGTTTTACTTTTTCCATGTGTGTTGCACAAGGTAGCACACATGGAAAAAGCAAAAACGAGGCGATATAAAGCATTTCTCCTCGTTTCGCCAAATTAAGACCAGGTTATCCCTGGTCTTAATTTTGGCACTGCCTCCTATTTATGCTGCCCTTGTAAATAGGGGGCAGCGTCAAAATCAATGGGTGTTGCGGTTGATTCGCCCACCGCAACAACCACTGCCCACCCCTTTCACGCTGAGCATTGCGTCTTATTTACAAGGCAGTGTTAAGCCTCATTAAGTGGCTTAACGCTGCCTTGTAAATAAGGCGCAGCCCCTATCGCCACGGAAACGTCACAAAAAGTGACATTCTCGTGCCGAACGGGCTTGTACATATGCCCCAGTTTCTGGTGAATCAGGAGATTCATATGACCCTCAATGGGCGTCATAGGTGATTTGCGGGGGCCCAATCAAGACACTGCCTTTCTCCAGTGCTTACTCTACAGAACCTGGTCTTTCATGCCTACTATTATGTGGACCATCATTCCATGGCCAGTGATTTGAAAAATATACCCAAACTGCTCAATAAACGCAGCCTATTATCTCAGGATCCCCAGGATGAAAAACAGAAAGGACTGGTAGATGTGCCCTTTGTTTTCTGTTACTTCTTTCTGTCCATAGAGAAAGCAACTTCACGACTTAGGGGCCGATTCCGATGTCGGACGGACTGGAGTCCGTCTGACATCGGTCAGGAACTGGAACCGAACGACCTCTTGTCATCGGTTCCAGACCTGCAAGTAGGATGAGACTGAACGCTGTTCGATCGCAATCCTATACTTAACAATGGGAGCATGCATTCCGAATTCCCTCAAGTGCCTGCCACTGGGTGTAGGGATCAACAAGTGCCCCCTAGGCCGCCGTTCGGCGGCCTCGCTCCCATGGGGGCCCTGCTGGGGGCCCCCAAAGACAGTTTTCCACTGCCTTTCTGTGTCATAAAGGCCGGCACAGAAAGGCAGTGGGAAACTGCCATCGTACTCCCTCAGCCGGAAAGAGCTGGTTGGGGGAGTACCGAAGGGTTTCCGGAAGGAGGACGGGCTCCGTTGGAAGCCATCCGGAAAACCGATCCGGATTCCTTCTGAACGGGCAGGTCCGATACGGTTAGGATGGCTCCGACCGAGGGTCAGAGCCATTCTTAACCGCATCGGAATCGGGCCTTTAGTTTTAGAAAAATGACAATGAGCTTTCTATTTTTTTCCAAATAGAAAACACATTATTTTCCTTTCAGAGCGCCTCGGTAGGATCTGCAAAGCAGCCAGATATCACACCAATTTAATATAAATACACATAATATAACGTTGCTTAGTTTTTGCAGTATAGTTCAGATATATGTTATTTTATTTACAACTTGACCACTGCCGGATACGAACATTGACCATCTTCTCAGCTAGAAGCCCCCTTTTCCATAAACCTGCAATTATGACGGGAATGATTTAGCAATTACTTTAGCAAGAAACTGCAAAAGGTCTCCAGGATGGAAGATCAGCAGAAGAGACTGTCAATGTGACTTTGAGGCCATTTATCTTTCTAGCAAAGTAGGTGCATTATCAGTGTCATTCTCGTGCACGTGAATGATACTTTCACCAAAATTATACAAATGCCAGCTGAGCTGTCACTCACCCATTGCTTCTGCTCATTTCATATGTCAACAAACTGTCACCATTTTGTCTGTTGGATATTGATAACATTGAAGTGACTTGGACGGTCTAAGCCTAAAAGAGAATCCACAGTTTTCTGCACCACAGATTCATAGCTGTAAAGCCTGACTGGCACTGCAGGGCATGGGCAGCCTCACTGGGCATCTCCCTCTGGTATTCTTCCGTTTTACTTGTTTGGAATTTTCCTCACCTGAGAATGTTTCACTCATTGCAGATTCCAATTACTTTCTTTGTATCTGGCACTATTTTTGGTTTTTTTGTACCGTGTTTTTGTGTGTTAAATATGTAGCGCATTACTGTACATGCTTCTGCCTTATTTTAGTAAATTGTGTCTGAGAACGTTTGAATTGGTGTGGTTTTAACCTCTGAACGATTGCCCAGATATATGTTCCACAGTGTTAGCATCATCTAATTATTGTACCATTGGTTCTTGTTGGTCTACATATATTCCCAATCATTTGTCCTTATGTTATGTTGCATGCAAATTATAAATCTCCCACCATTGTCATTATAGCATTATTAATTTCCTTAAGATTATCAACCATGTGTCTCTAAATTACTATGTCACTGAACGCTGCGCACAATTTTCTTAATAGACATAGGGGTCGATTCCGATCCTGGTCGGAGGCGCACCTAATACCATTCGGTCGGGAAAAAAGCCAGGTGAATGCCTGTTTCCCGACCGATCCGCACATACGTCCGAACGAGCAAGTACGATGCGCACAACTGCCCAAATCCCGACCCAGTCGTACTCACCCAATACAGGTCCTGTACTCCGACCGAGGCGGATCCGGAAACGCTGAATCGAGTCGCACGGAAGCTAAAATGCAGCCCCGTCCGGCCGGACAAGTACGATGCGCTTTCCGTACGCGCCGAACCCGTCGCTACGCACGGCACGTCAAAGCATCCGGGCGAGGTGCACATAAGCTCCGATTCGCGCCACAAGACGATCCACGGCTACGAGACGAACACACCAGCGACGAGGATGAGGCGAAGCAAAGAGAAAGACGAACGAGACGAACCAACCATGAATCCCATCGTGCCGATCCTACCAATATTCTACCGGAACAGGCACGGACGCGTACGGCGCAGAAGGTAAGTCAGACACCAACCACAAAAACAAACTACACGTACCCAACATATCACACACACACAGAGGGATGCAGAAATACTTACACCAGCAACAGCAGCACCATAGGGGCGGGATGGCCATCACCAATGCCACACATACACATAGGGGCCTGGATGCCCACCACCACTACCACCCCTACTCAGGGGGTGCCAGATGCCTGTCACTACAACCACCCCTACCCATGGGGGGCTGGATGCCTACCACTACTACCACCCCAACTCAGGGGGAGCCAGATGCCTGTCACTACTACCACCTCTACCCATGGGGGGCTGGATGCCCACCACTACTACCACCTCTACCCATGGGGGGCTGGATGCCTACCACTACTACCACCCCAACTCAGGGTGAGCCAGATGCCTGTCACTACTACCACCTCTACCCATGGGGGGCTTGATGCCCACCACCACTACCACCCCTACTCAGGGGGTGCCAGATGCCTGTCACTACTACCACCTCTACCCATGGGGGGCTGGATGCCCACCACTACTACCACCCCTGTCCAGGGGTGCTAGATGCCTACCACTACTACCACCACTACCCAGGGGGTGCCAGATGCCTGTCACTACTACCACCTCTACCCATGGGGGGCTGGATGCCTACCACTACTACCACCCCAACTCAGGGTGAGCCAGATGCCTGTCGCTACTACCACCTCTACCCATGGGGGGCTTGATGCCCACCACCACTACCACCCCTACTCAGGGGGTGCCAGATGCCTGTCACTATTACCACCTCTACCCATGGGGGGTTGGATGCCCACCACTACTACCACCCCTGCCCAGGGGGTGCTAGATGCCTACCACTACTACCACCCCTACCCAGGGGGTGCCAGATGCCTGTAACTACTACCACCTCTACCCATGGGGGGCTGGATGCCCACCACTACTACCACCCCTGCCCAGGGGGTGCTAGATGCCTACCACTACTACCACCACTACCCAGGGGGTGCCAGATGCCTGTCACTACTACCACCTCTACCCATGGGGGCTGGATGCCTACCACTACTACCACCCCAACTCAGGGTGAGCCAGATGCCTGTCGCTACTACCACCTCTACCCATGGGGGGCTTGATGCCCACCACCACTACCACCCCTACTCAGGGGGTGCCAGATGCCTGTCACTATTACCACCTCTACCCATGGGGGATTGGATGCCCACCACTACTACCACCCCTGCCCAGGGGGTGCTAGATGCCTACCACTACTACCACCCCAACTCAGGGTGAGCCAGATGCCTGTCACTACTACCACCTCTACCCATGGGGGGCTTGATGCCCACCACCACTACCACCCCTACTCAGGGGGTGCCAGATGCCTGTCACTACTACCACCTCCACCCATGTGGGGCTGGATGCCCACCACTACTACCACCCCTGCCCAGGGGGTGCTAGATGCCTACCACTGCTACCACCCCTACCAAGGGTGTGCCAGATGCCTGTCACTACTACCACCTCTACCCATGGGGGGCTGGATGCCTACCACTACCACCACCCCTACCCATGGGGGGCTGGATGCCTGCCACCAACACCGCCCCCACTCATAGGATGGACAATGCATGACACAACCAGCACACTACAACCTAGGGAATGCAAGAAAAATACATCCCCCCAACACCATGACAAGCGTGTGTAGACTGTGTCAAATGCCTACAACACTGAACATGACCATGAACACACAATGTGAACCCCTATCACATGTGTCACACATAAATGTGTGTGGCCTCCACAATGCAAGCAGACCATGACCACTGTGGCAATGGGGTCCAAACCCCATCATCACAGTGACCAAAATGTAAGTGTGGGGTCCATAGCTGAAGCACATTTTGAACATTGTGACAATGGGGTCCAACCCCCATCATCACAGTGACCAAAAGGTAAGTGTTGACATTGAAAAAACTGCAACTGCCAAAATGCATGGATGATTCCTGGTCACAGAACAACAAACACATCAGTGGCAAAGTAGTGCCTGTGTCCCATAGCAACATAGATTGGGGGAGGCAAACAGTGCAGTGCAAATAAGACATACCTTTGGCCATGTGCAGACAAACATCACCCATGGGGGCTGACACTGTCAACATTCATCAATGACACAATGACAGAAGTGAGCATCATAATGCAGACCCACATATTTGCACCAATGGGCACACAATTGGAGATATCCTGTGGAGACTGTAGATGTGAGCTGAACAAATACCATACCATGGCAGCAATGGGACACACAAACAATGTTCATAGTGCTGACTGATGACCTAGGAGTCCCAGGGACAGCAGGTCAAATCCACCAAACAACATACAGCCAATGGCACACTAAAGATATGCCAATGCAGTGGTGCAGATGCACAAACACAAACAGGCAGCCCCACACTGCACATCAAACACAACAGGTGAGGGGGGGGTGCCAGTGTCCCCAAGCAACCACACAACACATGATGAGGCCTGAATACCAATTACACAGATGCGCATGCAGTGCCACACAAAAGTAACTCATGGATCCAAATCCCCTATGTGGGCAATCAGGCATTGTTAGATGAGAGGGAGCACAAATCACACATGTCACACAAGCATGTAGGAACAGCAACTGACACAGCAAGACACAGACACACCACAGCACTACCCCCAGGGTCCCCACAATGTGTTGACCCTGGGCTGCATGACAATCCCACTGTGATGACAAAGCTAGATGTCGTTCACACTGTGAACCACAGTCATGTGTCCTGAGCAACAAACTACCATCACACCTACACAAGCACAAATCAATCAGCATGGCCAGTAAGCCAAGGCCAACATGGAGGCAGGGGTCTAGCTGGGCAACAACTCTCATCTGCACACACTCAACACCACACACCTCGACCTCCAACAATGTGCAGCAGTGAAGATCACATGCACTGGTGACATTGCACATGCACCCATGACAAACCCATGGTGGGGGGGTGGTAACTAAGGTGCAGAAACACATCACACATGGCCACTCAACAAGACTCCTGAATGTCTGACACACTGCACACTACGCTGTACATGGACATGACGGCAATACCACACCAACCAATGGGATCCCAGCCACAGTCCCACACCAATGAAGAAGCCAAGGTCACCCACAAAGAACACACATAGACAAATACCAACATTGCAGCCCTGACCCTGAGGAGTGCCAGCAGTCACACACACAACGTGTCACAATCACTGAAAGATAACACAAACTGGAAATTACATGACAGGTGTAAACAACAAGTGCCAAGGGGAATCCTGACTGTGTCCCATCTGCGTTAGCCCACAAACTCAGCCCTGACAGCAAACACACCTATGGGTGACACCCTGATGACCAGTAATGTGCCATGCACCCACATCACAGAGAACCCAGGGAGAAGACTTTGGGGGAACATAGGTCAACTCAGCAAGCATCACAAACAGGAACATCACTAGGGATCCCAGCATGCACAGCAAAATGGAAGTGAACACACACAGACATGCTCACACAACACACACCTTGGGCTCAGGCAATGTCACAGGATTACTCACTGCCATGAGTGGACTCCACTCCTGTGTGAGGAAAGCTGTGCCATATGTCGCCTCAGTAGGGCACCATCATGTCAGCAGAACACTTGGTCACACAGTCAACAATTAGCACGAAATGAAGGCTCCCGTCATATCAGCCTGGTCATGGGAGTGTCAACGAAATCATCAGCACAGATCCAACACACATGTATAGCAAGTTGCACTGACAACACAGATGAGTCCTTCCCCATTGATGCCCAAACTTGCATGTCCAGTGGTGATGGACACACGGTCAAGGAAGGAGACTAATTGAACAATGGCAAGCACAACAGATGTGCAGGGGTGTAAGCCACAGATGTGATTTTGCAAATGTAAGTAGGAAATCCCATTGCCAAATATTAAAAACATGACACCCTCATATGCTGCTAAGGATGACATGGATACACTACAGGATAGGACACATTACCCGTGGACCACATGGGTTCCTGCACAGTAACACTTCATTTTCATGAGACCAAAAATCACCATCACTGCAGCAAGGGCACGGTTAGCATCATCAACATCATGTACATCAGAAGCAAAACCACTAGAGAACAGAAAGTAGCTTTATTCAGCATATGTGGGTTCTAAAGTTAAAGTCCAGAAAAAATAGAAACAAAGGCCAATGGCCAGTCCATTCTGAAAGTCAAAACAGGGTGACAGTGGCAGATGTCACCCTACGCATGCCTACACACCAGGGACAATCCCCTCGGAGGGGCATACGGGGGGGCAGGCCAGGCACCGCAGGGACAGGATCAGGGCTCACCAGAAGGAGGAAGTGAAGGGGTGGTGGGTGCCGGAGAGCCACTGACAACTGCAGTGGAGGTGTCTGACATGGTGTGTGCCGGCACAACTGGGGGCATGACTCAGATGGTGTGGGTGCCGGCACGACTGCAGTGGGCCGTGCAGATGGAGTGGACAGGTTCCCCACTGCAGTGCCCAAGTCAGACGGGGTGGTAGTGGACTCCACTGCAGTGCCTACCTCCAGGGGAGGAGAATGGGGTTCAGGTAAGGTGGGCAGGACAGAGGGGAGGACACCGTCTCCACACCAGTGGCACAGACATGCGCAGCGGGGGGTGTGGTGCCGGAAGAGCAAGTGGCAGGGGGCGAAGGCTGGATCTTTTTGGGGATGGTGTATCTGTTGGTGGGGGAACCTGGGGCAGGGTATGGTGGGGGCACCTGTGGAGTGGGGGCCTGAGGGATGGAGGAAGGAGACTTGGTGCTTGAGCTGCAGGGCGGCGGCGGGGTCTTGCTCTTCCGGGTCCTGGGGGACTTGCGGGTGGGGGCATCAGTCGGTCTGCGCCTGGGGGAGGGTGTCCGGGGGCGAGGGCACTCCCTCCATGTGGGTGGGCTTCCTCTTCCCCCTGAATGCTGGATCAGCTGGATCGGAGGGGAAGAGGCCGAGGTCACTGAGGAAGACCCGCTGTGTCTTTGGGGTTGCAGGTGAGGCAAGGAAGGGGCCTTGGAGGGAGAGGTAAGTGAGGACTGCGCAGTGCTCGTGGATGCGTGTGTGTGTGCTTTGGCCCCATCCCCTGTGAGTGTGGTTTCAGTCCCCTGACTGTGCGTGCGTGTGGATTTTGGCGTGTGTGTCTGTGTGCTGCCTGTGTCTGTGCTGGTGTGTGCCTGTGCCGGTGTGTGTGTGCTTGGGACAGGTAAGGTGCTGGGGAGTGTGGATGGGGCAGAGGTAGGAGGGGTGAGGGACTGTTGGAGGAGGGACACTGCTGCCGTCAGGGAGGAGTCCATGGACCTATTGCCCCTCTGTAGGGCAGACATGCCCGATGAGATGCCCTCCATGAACGACACCAGCTGAGTCAACATAGTGGTGTGTGCATGGAGCACACTCAGCATCGCTGTCTGCCCTACATGGAGCTGGCGAAGGAGGTACACAGACTCCTCACTCAGGGCAGCAGGGGACACAGGGGCAGGGGGTGCGGTGCCTGGCACGAAGGAGACACGCTCCCGAACATGGGAGCCTCCACGGACCTGGGGAATGGGAGCCGATGGGAGGGCGGTGGTGGTGGTGGCGGGGACAGCAACACTAGCTGTGGTGTGGTGGCTGTTGACACCCGCATCCACAAGGGAGTCATCCTCCGAGCTGCTGTGGTCCTCAGCTGAGGTGGATGGTGCTGAGGACTCCTCGGTGTGGCTCCCCTCGCCCTCCGTGCCACTGGGTCCCTCCGACCACTCCTCGGCTGCTGACCCTGACTGGCTCTGCGGCTCCTCCTGGTCCGTGGAGCTGTCCCCTCCTGTGGCCGTGGATGTATCTGCAAACAATAGGGAAACAGACAGACATCAGACACCTGCACCGAACGCACACACCACAGTAAGTACAGCACATTACAGAGCAAGCCCTTAGTTGAACATTGCTAAAAGTGCCCAAACAGAGTAGGGGAAGCCAATTGTCAGTCTGATGGTCAACCATGGCACTCACATCTCTCCTGGCCTTGCACCCATCTGTCTGGTGTCTGTCGGATGGCAATACCCCAGTGTGGACACATGCACCACCTACACAGTAGTTGGACAGTGCAGAGAAGACGGTGAAGCATGTGAACATGCACACATCACAACTCTTGCCACTGAGTCAGTACAGGTGTCCGGATAAAGGGATGCCCAGAGTCAATTTTGAAATGCATGTGATGCATACCAGCGACAGACACCATGATGCACCCATGTCCTGATAGTCATTGTCACAATGGTGTGCATGTAGCACATGTCACTCCCCTGCAGGATCACTCATAGGACGTTTCATGCCATGTCACAGGCATGCCTGCTAAGTCATACATCACTGTCTCCAGTCACATGGGCAGGGCAGCCAGACAACAACAGTCTGCACTGTCACTATAGTAGGTCATGGGGAATGCAAGTCCTGGAGCTGAACAAGTGCACATGTACATCCCCCACACACCACATCATCTGAACCCTTATCTGTCCACGTCATACCAATTGGACATATGGGAGACCTGTAACAGAACCCTCTGAACCTGAGCACCTCACAATCTGCTGTGAATGGGAAACAGCTGCCTGAACATCACATTCGCATAACCCAGTCTGCACGGTCAGGTGATCAAACACCTATGTGTCACACAAGTATCGTCTCCTATGTCACATCTCCGGTGGCATGCTGAGCCCCAAACGAGAAACAGCCCTGACAACGAAGTCACAGCACACTGACACAGAGACAGACACCTGAGGGGACATATCACTGAGCACAACGTGTCAGCTGATACACGTGAGTGGGAGTACAGTGTGTATTGTATGGCCTGGAGTAGGCATGACTGTCCTGCCCCACGTGAATGAGGGATGAGCCCTGGACAGTAGGCAGGTGGCTAAGTATGTGTGACACATGTAATATACACACTCCTGGGGCCCAAACATTGTACCCACCCGCAGCATGGGTGTGTGCCAGATACCCCAGGCACATGTGGTGGATCAGCTCAGCAATTGGACCACATATCAAAGTAACACGCAGATTACATGTCAGAACACAGGCATTGTGTAAGCAATGGACCCACCCATGATGCCCACCACAGAGTTAGGGGAACAAATGCTGTCCCCCACCTTGAACTGAGCAAAATGCAAGGACACAGTACCCAAGTGACTCAATTCCCTGACTGTAAGGGCCACACCTGGGTATCAGGTGAGGAGTGGGCAGTGCACAATTGAGGGACATGGGTCCTGGACCACATGACTGATGTACTGTGGAAGTTTAACTAGGCCAGAGGAGGGCACATAGCATGGCAGACAAAGTTCACAATGCAGTCATGGACTCACCCCCTCCTTGCTGCTCTCTGGCCTTCAGCTGCCCATCCAGATCAGGGAAGACCACCGCCAGGATCCTGAGCATGTGGGGGTCAGGGTCCGGTGTCCGCCCCTCCTGCGAGGAGGCGACAGCTTCAGCTGGACCCGTGCGATCCTCCGGGTCCAGCCCCGAAGGTCCTGCCACCTCTTCTGGCAGTTGCGGATCTGGCGCTTGTAGACCCCCACGGATCTCACTGCCCGGACGATGGTCAGCCATATCTGCTGCTTCTGGTGGGCATCAACCTGTGAGGATGACAAAGTGAAAAATGCCATTACTACACATTCAACATAATCGTGCATTTCACAGTTGGATATACATGTCTCAATCACAGGGGCACATGATGTACACAGGCAGTGCAACGATGGCTATGGACCGTTTGCCAGCAGTTACTACATGGTATCATTGCCTGGGTAGTAAAACCTTGTTTAAATGCACTGTCACTGCACTATACCTGTTCAGTGCATGTTACTACACACTATGGGGGGTGACAACTACTCAGTGAGCCTGCTAGCCAGTGGCGTGCAGACTATAAGTCTTGCTAGTCAGACAACATGCACATTTAGTAAGGCAATGGACAGCACACTCACCTGCTCCCCTGCTTTCCCATACAGCTTGCTGTACTGTGGAAGGAGGCCGTCCAGCAGGGCCTGGTTCTCCTCAGTGCTGAAGGCTGGGGCCCTCTCCACAGTACGTGCCATTGCAGGATCCAGAGGGTGCAGGTACAGCAGCAGTGGTGGTGGCAGATGTCGTCCTGGGGCATGTAGAGCAGGCAAGTGAGCTCTCAGGGGAACAGCCAGCATTATATGTGTGCTGCAGAGGCAGATACTGACCCATGTGTCCAAAGTGATAGGTCCAAGTCGTTTGCATCTTCTGAATCTGACCAATCCATGGAACAGCAGCACTAATACACGCCCACAGCATCCTTCAAAAGTTCAACTTCATGACACCCATGAATTTGCAACATTGTTGTGGGTGACCAACTGAATTCACAGCATCAGACTCGTTAAAGATTTGAAAACGCGTCCGTTGCCAGGCCAGGCCATAGCCAATGTGTGCGCACCGATCGGTCCATTGCTGTACAACGCGTATTGCGCATACAACGCGTACCCGCTCACATTGAATGCAATGGGCCGGCCGTGAACACCGATCGGTCCATTGCTGTACAACGCGTATTGCGCATACAACGCGTACCCGCTCACATTGAATGCAATGGGCCGGCCGGGAACACCGATCGGTCCATTGCTGTACAACGCGTATTGCGCATACAACGCGTACCCGCTCACATTGAATGCAATGGGCCGGCCGGGAACACCGATCGGTCCATTGCTGTCCAACGCGTATTGCGCATACAACGCGTACCCGCTCACATTGAATGCAATGGGCCGGCCGGGAACACCGATCGGTCCATTGCTGTCCAACGCGTACCAGGCATACAACGCGTACCCGCTCACATTGAATGCAATGACCCGGCCGGGAACACCGATCGGTCCATTGCTGTCCAACGCTGCATCAGCGCATACAACGCGCACTCGCCACATTGAATGCAATGGGCCGGCCGGGAACACCGATTGGTCCATTGCTGTTCAACGCGTACCAGGCATACAACGCGTACCCGCTCACATTGAATGCAATGGGCCGGCCGGGAACACCGATCGGTCCATTGCTGTCCAACGCGTATTGCGCATACAACGCGTACCCGCTCACATTTAATGCAATGGGCCGGCCGGGAACACCGATCGGTCCATTGCTGTTCAACGCGTACCAGGCATCCAACGCGTACCCGCTCACATTTAATGCAATGGGCCGGCCGGGAACACCGATCGGTCCATTGCTGTACGACGCGTCCCTAGACAAGTCACTGGCATATGTCACCATGCCTGTCACAGGTGAACATATGCCAGCCACATATACTTCCCAGGGAGTGAGGGGCACACCTACAACACCACAGATTGTCCACACTGTATCCTAAGGCATGTAAGGCTGCATTACCTATTCCGTGTATGGGGTTGAACATGTTGTTCTGTGGGTGTCACTTCGGGGCAGCCACTCCCAGGCTGTGCACGTGTTCATGGGGACAGGATCCTTGGTGTGTCGTGCACATGACCACTGTGATGTGCAAGTGTTCATTCCTGAGCATGTGGCATGGTCACATTTCACGGTGGTGTATGTGTATGTCATGTCACATACCCCCTGAGTCCCATGTGGGACGGTATGTACGTCCCAGGGTGACCCATTGGCACAATAGTGATGGTCCTCCACAGTCTGTGTGCATGTTGTGTTTACAATGTCTCTGATTCCATGTGCACAATGTGTGACAGTCTCCACATCCACGTTGTTTGTGCATGAACTTTGATGTTGTGCGTGTGTGTGCCACAGACGTCCATGTCTGTCCTGCCGAGGCAACAGGGACCACTACCTGTGGGGGTCATGGTTGTTTTGCTGTGGTGTATTCATGATGCACCATATCATGCCAGTGTCCATGTGGCAATACAGGGTCCCTGGGAATCTACCTGTCGATGTGCTGTGATGCCTGGGGCACATCTGTCCTCACAGGTCACTGTGGTGTGTGTTTGGAACGTGGCAGCAGTACATGGGTACTGTGACACAGCCTAATGATATCCCATAGCACAACCTGGGACTTGTTGAGGGAACATGTTGAACTGTGATGTTAGATGTTAGCCATGTAGGTGCCATACATGTCCTTACGGAACGACACACGCATCATGTACTTGTGTCTCGTAATGGTGTATCATGTGATATTGAGTCTGGTCTATGCCACATATGTGGGGTGACTGACAATCTTTCTTTCTTCACCTATGCACTGCAGGGCACCAGCTGTCCATCGGCCATTCCATGACCTTGCAACAGTGGTTGAACGGGACTGCATCCGACGGTACCGCTTCACCAGGCCACTGATTGAGGAATTGGCGGTGCGGTTGGCCCCACATTTGCAACCTGGCCGGACATACCTCACAGCGCTGACCCCCAAGGTGAAGGTGATGGCAGCCCTACACTTCTTTGCCACCGGTACCTTTCAACACACTGTGGCGTCTGCTGGTGGGATGTCACAGACCATGTTCAGCCGTGTGCTCCGCGATGTTTTGGAGGCTATGTTGAGATACCTGAACCAGTACATCTATTTCCCTAGACTTCAACAGCTCACTGACGTGAAGAGTGACTTCTATGCCCTGGGGAGGATGCTGCATGTCATTGGCTCCATTGATGGGACACATGTGGCTTTGGTACCACCACAGGCCCAAGAGCAGGCATACAGGAACCGCAAACACTACCACTCAGTCAATGCACTGGTGGTATGTCTTGCAAATATGAGCATCTCACACGTCTGTGCCCGTTTCCCAGGTTCTGCACACGATGCGTTCGTGATGAGGAGCAGTCGCATCCCGAGGATGATGTCACAGATGCGGAACCAGCGTGCCTGGCTTGTTGGTGTGTACTGACTATGTACCATTGTGTGTGTTCTGCAATGTTGTGTTCCACCCTCTTTTCCAAGTCAGCTAATGTCCAATTGTCTGTATGTAGGTGACTCCGGATACCCCAACATGCCGTGGTTGCTGACGCCCCTCAGGAACCCTGTGACACCAGCCCAGATGCGTTACAATGAGGCACATGGTCGGACCAGGAGAGTCATTGAGCGGACATTTGGTCTCCTGAAGAGCTGCTTCTGCTGCCTGGACAAGACAGGAGGGGCCCTCCCATATGCCCCAGCAAAGGTGTGCAAGATTGTCATCGTCTGCTGCATGCTACACAACCTGGCTGTGCGGAAGGAGTTGCCTCTCATCCTGGATGACGATGATCAACATCCGCCACCTGTGGAGGATCCTGGCCTGGACCACGATGCCAGTGATGATGATGATGATGATGGTGATGTCCGCACACAGCTCATCACCAACTTCTTCAGCTGATTGTGAGTAACCGGAGATGTAATGTCAATGATGTGAGTATGCATGATATGTGTTGGTGGTGCTCTGGTGCTGTTTGAGTGTGGCCATGTGCGACATGACCGTATGCGTGTAGCGATGTGTCCTTACAGGTAGTCTGTACTCCCCAACAGTGTTGACATGCTAACGTGGTTCTGGGTGGGTATCTTGTGACATGTATTGGGCATGAGTATTGCAGTTCTGTCCTGTTCTTCAGTGCTTTTGACTGTGTGTCATTTCTGTCCTTCACAGGGTACTTTCAGAGTTGTTTGGACAACTGTGATCCCCCAACACCGTGATTGAACTTCCAGGGTGGTAGCTGTCGTATCCCTACAGGTGATGTGCGCCACACCCATGGACTTCCTTCCTTCTAAACTTGTTGCCTGTGTGCCCACTGCCAGGTGGGATTACCTTGCATCTGTAGTGGTTACAACATGTTGCAAATGTGTAATAAACCTGTGCTGCACTTTGTGATGTGCGTTGTCTGTGGTCACACATCTGACTGACATTTGCTTCCTGCACCAGTGGGCTAGTTGACAAAGACTGTGAATAGGTGTTGTGTCTGTGCATTGCACCGTATTTCCTGGCAACATCAGTGTAGGCGATGAGTCAGGTGGCCTTGGTGTGTATATGTTGTGTAGCCCTGGTGGTGTGTCTCCCTCATATGCGTCACGTTGCCATGACTCACATGCCTGTGTTGTACTTGCTGTGGCAGTTAGCATGCACAGTGTAATTTGGCAGGTCATCATCTCCATGACAGAAACCACATTTGAATCACAACAGAGGCAGGTATGGTGTATTAGTGTGTTTATTGTCATACATGTGTGCGTATGGTGCACAGGATGGTGGGTGCTGTACATTGTGATTGTAATACAAAGTTCCTAGATGATTTGGAAGTCCTGGTAGCAGAAATGTCCTGAGTAAAGTCCACAGTCATCTGATACATTGGTCCAACTTGTACTCCCCATGTCATGTGGGGGAGTTGTGTTGCATTCAACAGGGTGTACAATTTGCGCACAAAGGTGATTATCCAGCACAGGTTTTGGCTTCCTGGTGGTTGCGCATGGCCATCGGCCTCTCAGTTGCTCTTCCTCGGACGACCCCTCTTCTTTGGGGGGGGACCCTCAAGTGCAGGCTGTTGCGATGCAGGGTACTCTCCGCCAGAGTCATCCTCCCTCACTGTGGCAGTTGCAGTTGTTTCAGCACCAGATGTTGTGGGCACACAGTGTTGAAATGTTGCTGCTCATCTGGCGGAGGCATTGTAATATGTCCCTATGCACCGCAGTCATCTCTTGCAGTGTGTCCCACTTGGACTCCATGCGGGACATGTGTAAGTCCAAGCGTGCATGATGGGCAGCCTGCTGCTGTCGTATGTCCCTGAGGATCCCTACTACCTGGCTGAACTCTCCGGTGCTGGTCTGGTACGCATCGGCTATGCGTACCAGTTGTGGGTCTTCATGCAGTCCAGACCCCTCTGCGAGCAGCGACCTATGTCTACCACCCCTCCCACCACCCCTAGCGACACGTGCAGTACCTGAGGTGGCACGCACAGGTGATCCTGGGCCCCCTTGGGGGTTGTTGGTGGTGTTGGTGTCCATGGCCCCACGTTGGGCAGGGGTCCGTGTGCTGGTGGTGGTGGTGGTCCTTGGTCTGTCCGTGTCGGCAGGGGTGGTTTGTGTGTTGTCAGTCGTCGGAGGGGTGGGTGCAGGGGTGCAGCTGGTGGTCCTGCTGGTGCTGCATGTTGACTCGCTCCGGAGGTGCCAGGTAGGTCTTCGTCATCCGAGGAGGGCAGAGGCTGTTCCACACCAGTGAGCTCCGTTTCCCCTGGATCCTGGGACAGGGACTCCTCAGCGTCTGCTGCTGTGTCCCCATCATCACCTGTTTTTGGGAGACACACACAATGTATGTTATGTTTCTGCAGGCATCAATGGTTGACACACCTGACAGTTGTGACTGTACCTCTGGATGCGGGCCTGTACATTGCATTGTCCTGAGTTGTCACAGTCAGAGGTTGATATTGGTGTAGCACATTGTCCTGCATACTTTGAGCATTTCTATTTGAATGTTGGGGTGTGTACATGGTCTGCATGGGTTGTATTTGGTTGACATCCGGCCCTCCTTCTCCCCCCAGCCCAGTTATCCCACCATGAAGCATGCCACCCTTGCAGTGGGTTCAGGTTGACTCTCAGGATGTCAGTGAGTGGTGTCCTGCTGTTGGTGGTGCCCAGTTCCCAGCAGGGCCTTGTGCTCCCCACAGCAGTACCCAGTGTCAGCCATCTTGTCTGTTCTTTTCCACTCCCTGTGATGTGCGCAATGTTCAGGGTGGTGTTGATGGAACAGTTGTGGTGGTGACCAATATCTGTGACTGCCACTCCCATCAGGCTTTTGCCTCCACCCCCCTTCCCAGCATGCCCATGCTTCCTTCCTTTTGACTCTGCTTCCCTGTGGGGTTGTGTGCCTGTGCTGACAAGATGGCTGACAG
The DNA here is from genome assembly GCA_963921515.1 of Calotriton arnoldi. Classification (NCBI taxonomy): domain Eukaryota; kingdom Metazoa; phylum Chordata; class Amphibia; order Caudata; family Salamandridae; genus Calotriton; species Calotriton arnoldi. Next base: position 177,988 of record CAWUFW010015681.1, read on the forward strand.
TGTTATCCTGGGGTTAGTTTTGCTACAAGTCCCATGTGTGTCCCTGTGCTTCACACAGCATGACCCAGGGTTGTGGTTCTTTGTGGGATATTTGATTTGTGTGTTTGAGGCAATGCATTCTCCCAGGTGAGTTGTGTGTAGTTTGTGTTAAGGGGGTGTGTGTGAAAAGCTGCTTGTTAATATGGTCTGAGGTGTCAGTCCTCCTTCCCACCCAGCCAGATTTCCCACCATGGAACGTGCTTCTATTGCAGGGAGTGCAAGTTGTCTTTCAGGATGTCAGTCAGTGGTGTCCTGCTGTTGGTTGGTGCACAGTTCCCAGCAGGGCCTTGTGCTCCCCCAGCAGTAGCCAGTGTCAGCCATCTTGTCAGTTGTTTTCCACTCCCTGTGATGTGGGCATGGTTCATGGTGGTGCTTGATGTGCGCATTGTGAGGGTGAGCAATATCTGTGACTACCACTCCCATCATGCTATTGCCTCCACCCCCCTTCCCAGCATGCCCATACTTCCTTCCTTTTGAGTGTACTTCACTGTGTGTGAGTGTGACAGAAATGGCAAGATTACTGACAGTGGTGTCCTGCTGTTGGTTGGTGCCCAGTTCCCAGCAGGGCCTTGTGCTCCCCACAACATTGCACCAGTGTCAGACATCTTTGATGTGGCTTTTGACTACCTGTGAGGTGTGCATGCTTGGGTGTGATCTTGCTGGGCCATGTGGGTGGGGGATGTTGGTCTGTGACTACCACTCCCATCATGCTTTTGCCTCCACCCCCCTTCCCAGCATGCCCATGCTTCCTTCCTTTTGACTCTGCTTCCCTGTGGGGTTGTGTGCCTGTGCTGACAAGATGGCTGACAGTGTTATCCTGGGGTTGGTTTTACTACAAGTCCCATGTGTGTCCCTGTGCTTCACACAGCATGACCCAGGGTTGTGGTTCTTTGTGGGATATTTGATTTGTGTGTTTGAGGCAATGCATTCTCCCAGGTGAGTTGTGTGTAGTTTGTGTTAAGGGTGTGTGTGTGAAAAGCTGCTTGTTAATATGGTCTGAGGTGTCAGTCCTCCTTCCCACCCAGCCAGATTTCCCACCATGGAACGTGCTTCTATTGCAGGGAGTGCAAGTTGTTTTTCAGGATGTCAGTCAGTGGTGTCCTGCTGTTGGTTGGTGCACAGTTCCCAGCAGGGCCTTGTGCTCCCCACAGCAGTAGCCAGTGTCAGCCATCTTGTCAGTTGTTTTCCACTCCCTGTGATGTGGGCATGGTTCATGGTGGTGTTGATGTGCGCATTGTGAGGATGGGCAATATCTGTGACTACGACTCCCATGATGCTATTGGCTACACTGACTTGTCCAGCATACACAGAATTCCTTCCTTTCAGTGAGCTTCCCTGTGAGGTGGTGTTCTAGTGGTGGCTACATATCTGACTGTGTTTGTTGGTTAGATTTGTGCCACTGCCTAGCTCTATTTGTTGTTGGGTTTGTACATGTGATGACACAGTTACATATCACTATGAGATGGCATGTATTGTGTTTATCTGACTGACATACACATTTTGGGATGATTCTGTTTTGGTTGGTGTGTATTTGCTAAGGGTGCATGGTTTGACTCTCCCCTTGACAGTGATGTGTGTGTATTGTCGCACAATATTGTGTACATTTGTTGTGTACTCACCAGGCTCTGGGATGTTTTCTAGTCCATATACGCTCACTGTTGGTAGGATGGCCCACACCTTCTCCTCCCAGGGCCTGAGGTATACTGGTTTGGCAGGAGGGCCACTGCCAGTGTGTTGGCTCAAGAGGTAGTCCTTCTTCATCAGCTCCCTGACCCTCCTGCGCACGTCATACCACCTGTTCTGGATGTCTCCCTTTGTGCGCAAACATGGTGATTGTGCGTTGACCCTGTCAACAATCCTCTCCCACATCTTGGTTTTCTGCGCCATGGGTGTTTGTTGGACCAATGTACCAAACAGCTGTGGCTCTACCCTGAGGATCTCATCTACCAGGACTTCCAATTCACTATCTAGGAACTTATGATTCTTCTTTGGGGGCATGGTGATGGGTGGTGATGGTGAGTGATGTGTGTGGGGGTGTGCAAGTGAGGGTGTGTGAGTGTGTGTTTTGCTGGGTGTATGTGAGGGTGCTATTTGTTGAGGTGCTGCTGGTGTGTGGCTTGTGTGATGGATGAGCTGTGAGTGTGTGTGTGGTTGCTGTCTGTTGGTGTTGAGTGCTGGCAGGTAATTTGAATTTGCAAAGGATCATGGTAGGGATTTGTGTCCTTTATATGGGTGGAGTTGTGGGTGTGTCTTTGTTCCCTGTTTCCCCCAGTATTTATTGGCTTTGTAATTGCTTGTTTTGCCTTTTTTGTGTGTTTTTTCCTTAGTTCTTTTTGTGCATGTAGGAGACGTTCTTCTGACCGAGTCGGACCCTGCAGTTGTCTCGTGCGAGCCTCTCAGATTCGTTCACGCTGTGTTTGTGCTATTTTCTGTGCTGCGTACGCGTCGGTTGCAGTGTTTTAGGTTGCTTCGGCTCGCAGTTTTGTATGCGTGTCGGTCGTACGGCTTGGGCCCCGTGCGACTCGGTCGTGTTTTCCACGCGTTGCATCGTACTTGGCGGGTGGGAGTTCGCGGGTACGTTTCGTTTGGGATTCTTCCTGGTGCGTGTCGGTCGGTTCGATTCGCGTGGTTTTCCGGCCGGATGGCTGTTTTCCTCGCGCTTCGGTCGTTCGGCTTGTGTTCCGTACGCGTCTGTCGGGTTTTGCACGCTTCTCATCGTACTTTGCGGGTCGGGCTGCACCGGTACGTGTCGGTCGGAATTAATTCCGGCTCCGAGTCGGTCGGTACGTTTTCCGGCCCGAATCGGAATCGGCCCCATATTATTTACTTTGCTGGACAGAATGTGCTGGCTCACAAGAACCCTTGGAAGAAAGGAAATATTATTTCTGGTCAAATACTGTGAAAGGTCTCCTTTTACAGGCACATTCTGGGTTATGTAGGTTTCTGTTTCATTAATGCTTTTTTATTCTGTATTTATAACAAGTGTATGCCAATGCTCTGTAATAGAAAGTTATGTTGTAAAATATGGCAGCTCTTTCTAAACATGTGATTTCATCAGATTCAGGACTTAATAATTCAAAGTTTACTATTTAGTTCAGTGCAGATGCCCAGCTTCACTAGTATAGAACCCTAGAACTCAAAATCAGCATCAGATTAAGTGGATTTCTGTGCACAACAGAAGCAATGTTTTAACCTTATCTGCTTTGTCATAAAGCTTTTTTTTTTAGTTCTTTAAATACTTAGGGACACAATTCTGATCTTCCAACACAAAACTTTAATCAATTTACATAAATCAATAGTTTGCAATGTTATCTGAAATTGATAATTCCCAACTGAAATGTAACCAATTTGGAGTCCATTTACTCAGCCCCTTCATTTATTCCATTTTCTGCCGCATTAGTTGCCGATCTCTGATGTACTCAGGTGTCATCTTAGGGCTAGCATATTTTCATGCTTGAAACGTTTAGCAGCTGGTTTTCTGTTGATGTTGTTAGAACTTGTTAGTGATTAAATCGAAATGTGCGTTAATAGTAGTTTGTATAGCAATTAATCTACACATCAATTTACATGCGTATATTGACATGGAGCTATTAAAATTGAAACGAATCTGCTATGACATGTTAAAGTGTGTTTTTCCTGTTGTAGGCTAACCAGGCCTCAGTTAGGCCACAGCACCATCTTGTTCAAAATGGATGCAATATTATAATGTTTATTGGCTGTTTACATTTCTTCTTGACACTACGTGCAGCAAGATGTGGATTGTTATTTCTGAATGACACTATTGTCAATCATATGCTTCTCTGTTTATGGAAATAGTTTGTTCTGATATCTCTGGATGACACTCACCTCTTCTGCAAATACAAAATTCTTGTAGTGGGATAGTGCTAAGGTGATAGTGTTATGTGACATGTTATAATGTTAAATTGTGATGTGTTGGACCAATGATCATGCCATGCTGTCTTTGCCGTTTTTGTACTTTCCTATGCAAGAAAACTGTGTATAAACTCTTGAATTTGGGGGTGAGACATGCATTTAAATCACACTATTGCTGCATCTGCATTTACAATTTCAGTCTTGTACTTTTGAATTCTGTTAATAAACCTTCATGGTTTTCTAAACTCAACTCTAGAACTCACCTTTTTCAGACAAGTCCTTTCCTTACTGACTGTATTTTGCCATGCTGTTTTGAACCTTGTCTCTGGGACATATTGCCTCATGATGTGTAGTTTGTAGAATAGTGATACACACCGGGGTCACTGGGCAGGCCCTGGGAGTGCGGTCGGGGCTTCAACCGTCTTCTAGTGATGGTGATCAGGGGACAGGCCTAACTTTACGGCGGAGAACAATAAGGGGACATCCACACAGATACTTAGCTCATGCCGTCAGCCACGTGCGCTGATGTCGTCCTTTATTTTATACCCCCTGGCCCGAGCCCAGCCCAGGGAGTTGCATGTGCAACAATGTACTGCAGTGGCCGTGTGGCTCACTACATCCCATCCAACCCACGGAACTTGGGTGAGTACCAACCAATAAAACTGTATCAGAACATATTGTAACATTAGTGTTCTCTGATATCGAGGATCCATCCCTCTTCGGCTTCTTAGCACATGAAGTCTCGCAGTCTCGAACTGCGTTCAGGATTACTTCTCAGTCGGTAATGCTGGCTTCCCCTGGCATTTCCTTTGGCACCCTCTCGCGGCTCTATGGGTCTCGTGCCTCTCTCCGCTTGTTCCCCGGAATTCTCTTCGTGCCCTCCCATTGGCATCTCTTCCACTCGGGGGTGTTCTTCCATCGGTGCCTCTTCTCCTTCACTCCACCCAGCGAGCTCTGATTCCATCATACCCTCCTCAGGATTCTGGGCCTTCTTGAACCATGACACGTTGCGGGCTATCTGCTGGCTGCCCATTCTCGCTGTGACCATGATCCCATTTATCTGCACCACCTCCCACATCTCCCTTTCAAACGGGGTCCGAAACTTGGACCCAGGATGGCAGTCCTTCACTACGACATAGTCTCCCAGTTTGAGGGCTGATGGGTGGGCTCCCCTCTTTTGACTGGCCCTATCGTTGTTGTGTTGACGCTGGGCCTGAGACTGTCTTGCGTCTAACACTGCCGGGGTCCACTGGTCGCTGGTGCGGATACCGTCTCGCACCGCACTTCTCATGAGTAGGTCACTAGGTGCACACCGGGTGGTGCAGTGGGGTGTGTGTCGGTAGGCTCGGAGGAACTGGTGCAGACAATTTTCCAGGTTGCCCCCTTGATCCACCCCTATCTTCAGCGCCTTGTTTAGGGTCCTCATAAATCTTTCTACATCCCCATTGGCTTGTGGCCACTGGGGAGTTACTCAGCGGTGCTTAATGCTGTGCTGGTTCAGATATTCCTTAAAGTCCTGGCCCTGAAACGGTGGCCCGTTATCTGTCCGTATTTCTTCCGGCATTCCAAGGAGTGCAAACACCTTCTCCAACACTGGTCGAATGCAGTCAAACGCTGTTGATGTGACTACTTCCACCACTGGGAATTTGGAGTAACTATCGACCAGCACTACCGTGTGTCTTCCGTCAGGAAAACTGTCGAAGTCCAAGCTCACTTGCACCCACGGTGTCTGGCTAGGCCCTTCCGTAATGACCGGCACGACCGGTGAGTCGGCTCCTGTTATCAAGCAGGCATGGCATCCGCGCACTTTGTTCTCTACCAGGCGGTCCACTCCAGGAGACCACACCTTGGATCTTAGCCGGGCTTTTGTTTTTTTGATCCCTTGGTGACCCTGGTGGGCAAGGCCCACGGTTCTTCTCCGCAGGGCAGCCGGTATCACTAGCCTGGTACCTCTGAGAATTATGCCATTTTCTGCTTCGCTTAGTTCCTCACGACACCTCCACAGACTTTCCCAATACTCTTTCTCCTCTTCCGTCCGCTGGTCCTTTCCTTGCAGAAACCACTTCCACTGATTGTCATGGAGTGTTCGCTTCACGGCCTGTAAGCATTTGTCTTGTCTGGTGGCCTCTTGGATTTCTTCCAACGACAGCGCCTGGGGGCACGCTTCCTCCACGACCTGCCGCACAAATGACTCCGTTCCTTCATCCACCTCGCCTTTGTTCCCGGCATGCAGTGCGATGGGGTGCCTTGACAGGTAGTCCGCCGGATTACTGGCCCCCGGGCGATACACCCAATCAAATTTGTAATGTTGTATTTGGACCGCCCAGCGTTCAATCCGAGGTGGTCCATTCCGAGCCGTGCAAGTGAATAGCGGTACCAGCGGCTTGTGGTCGGTGACCACCGTGAACGTATGCCCACACAGATAGATGTCAAAATGCTGGCACGCCCAGTGAATGGCTGCACCTCCCGCTCGATCTGAGCGTATCTTGTCTCAACAGCGGTGAGTGCTCTGCTGGCATGTGCGATTGGCACCCACTCATCCTGCGTGGTCTTCTGGAGTAGCACCGCTCCCAGCCCCACTGGACTGGCATCCACAATGAGCTCCGTGGGTGTCCCTGGTCGAAAGTACACCACTGTTGCCCCTTTTAGCAATGCGCTCTTAATGTTGTTGAACGCCTGCGCTTCTCCTTCTGTCCACTGCCATGGCACATCCTTCTTCGTTAGTCTCCTGAGGGGTTCGGAAAGCGTTGCCAGGTGGGGAATGAAGCGACCGCAGTAATTTGCCATGCCTAGAAAACTCCGTACTTCTGCTTGCGTTTGAGGGATGGCTGCGGCTCTGATGGCTTCCACCTTTGCGGGGTCGACCTGCAGGCCCTTCTCGGAGAAACGATAGCCAAAGAACTCCACTTCGTTGGCGTAAAAGTCACATTTGGCTCGGTGTAGCGTCAGTCCCTGCTCAACCAACTTCCGGAGAGTTGCTCGTAGCCATACGTGGTGTTCTTCCAGTGACTTCGAGAAGATGAGGATGTCGTCACTTACGTTGATCACGCCCACCAGTCCTGATAGCGCCTCTCTCACGGCGTCCTGGAATACCTCCGCCGCCGATGATACTCCAAAACTCAGTCTCTTGAACCGGCGTAACCCCACATGCGTCAAGAACATTGTTATGTATCGACTTTTCTCCGCCAATACCAGCTGATGGTACCCTGAGTTCAAGTCCACTTTGGAGAACCATTGCGCCCCATTAATGTCTGCCACAATTTCGTCGATGGTGGGAGTGATGTGTCTCTCTCTTCGTATGCTTTGTTCGGCAGTCTCATGTCCACGCACAGTCTGATGGCGCCCGGTTGTTTGGGTTTTGGCGCTATCACTAATGGTGATACCCACAGCGTCGGTCCTGATACTTTCTCAATCACCCCCTCTTTCTCGAGTCACTCCAGCTCGGCTTCCACCAGCGGCCTGAGATGAAATGGTACCCTTCGATGTCGGAGGGCAACCGGCTTGACGGCTTCATCGACGTGGAGTTGGACTTCCACTCTCTTTAGGCATCCTAGCCCTCGAAATAGTTCAGGAAACTCTTCCAACACCTTGTCGGCTTGTGACTGGTGTATGTGTCTCGCAAACATTACGAGCCCTAGATCCTCCACTGTGTGGCAACTTAACAATGACCTTGCCCGGTCACAGGTAATGTAGAACCTCGTGGGTGTAGCTCTGTCTTTGTGCCTGACTTCCACGTCAACTACTCCTTGTAGCGGGATTGGCGTGTGACCCCCATAGGTGAGTATTTTGGCATCGGTGGGCCTTAACCTCGGTTTTGGTCGTAGTTCGCTGTACTGTGCCGCATCCAGTATGTTTACTGATGCCCCTGTGTCGATGAGCGTCTGGATGCAGTTGTCGCCAATCCATACTTGGCATAGCGGAGGAGGTCTCTTGGTGGTGTTAGCCCCTCGTATGTTTGATACCACAAATACTTTGTCTTCGTCGTCGTCCTCAGAAACTGTCAGCTTCTGGCACCGACTATCCAGCTCTTCTACCTCCTGGACTGCCTTGGCACTTCTCTGGAACTTGGGTCCTTTGAGTCTGCTCGTACAGGATTTGGCCATGCTCTGGCACATCTTTGCGAAATGTCCATACTTGTTACACTTTAAGCACTGTCTTCCTTGTGCCGGGCAGCCTCTCTGAGAATGTGTGGCCAGCCCACAATTCCGGCACCCTTGCTTTGTCTGCCGCTCTTCAGGGTTAGCATTGGGGTTTGCTCCTCGGCTGTACGTCTTCCGGATGGCATCCACCCTCTCCTCCTTGATGTGTGCGGCGTACAGCGGTTGTGTGTTCGCAGATTTCTTGGCCAACGCAACCTCCATTTCTCCAGCTCGAACGTCCGCCAGCTCATGCGATCTCCCCAGGACTAGGATGTCGTGTAACGATATCCCAGGCTGCCGTAGGATCAGCTTGCGCAGTTCTAGCGACTTGCACCCCACGATGAGCTGCGCTCGCGTCTCGAACTGCCGATCCACCCCAACGCACGTGCTTGCCAGCTTCCGCAGACGCGCGAAGAACATGTCAATCGATTCGTCCTCCTTCTGCTTGGCCTGTCGGAGCTTGAAGTGTTCGAAGTCCGGATTGACCTGCGGGTCAAAATGGCGGTTCAGGGCCCTGACAGCTTTTTCATAGTTGTTGCCGTCTCCCGTGTCCGGTAAATCTTGGAATAGGTCGTAGAGCTCGTCACCCCCCATCAGTAGCATGGTGGAATGTTTCACAGCGTTATCCATCTCCCTGGTGGCCACGAAGTAGTTCTCCAACTGGCCCAGCCATTTCCGCCATCGCTGCGCCGCTGTCGCCGGGTCCGCCAGCTGGCTGAATTCTGGGAGGGCTTTCACCACCATGCGCCCTGGTCTCACCCCTGCTGCTCCCGCATCTGGGGGCACAGCGGCTGCTTGTTGTGTCGTCATGATGCGTCCACCTCCCACCGGCGTAGGGTGCCTGGTTCACCTGGGCGCTCTTGCTCCGACACCCGGTATTCTTCCTGGGCCCACCACACCGGTTCTGACACCACACCCTCTGGCCCATGGAGATGGGCGTTGCCGGCCCGTGTACTAATGGCCCTTGCACAGTGCACACCGCGATGTAGGCCAAACTTGCGCGCAGCCACCCCTACTTGCACAGGGCAATGACTGGGGGCCCAGGACTCTGCCAGCGCTGCTGTCCGGGACACGTTACTGCAATGTCAGACTCGTCTTCTCCTCATGCGGGCCTCCTGCATGCACCAGGGCCCCTCGCTGGGCCTCGCACAACCGCCCGGGCAGCCACGCCCTCAGTGAGCGCTTCGGCGCTGTCTCCCGTCAGCTGCACCCGCATGCTGATGCTCCGGCGGCCTCCGCGTCCCTCTCCAGAAGCGCTGTTGCCGGAAAGCACTCGCGGCCCACAAGGATGTCTCCGCCCTCACTGCCCCCCTGCGCCGGCACCTTACCGCATCACTCAAATACCGGCAGGTACTGGGGGTCTCCCACGCCGCCAAGACCGCAGCGGCAGCCTCCACACACAGCCGCGCTGCACAGCGGCCGCCACCAGTGCTGCCGCGCGTCCCTCTCCGTCGGCGCTGGTGCTCGCGCTGATTCTTACACTCCTCGTCGCCAGTGTAGAATAGTGATACACACCGGGGTCACTGGGCAGGCCCTGGGAGTGCGGTCGGGGCTTCAACCGTCTTCTAGTGATGGTGGTCAGGGGACAGGCCTAACTTTACGGCAGAGAACAATAAGGGGACATCCACACAGATACTTAGCTCACGCCATCAGCCACGTGCGCTGACGTCGTCCTTTATTTTATACCCCCTGGCCCGAGCCCGGCCCAGGGAGTTGCATGTGCAACAATGTACTGCAGTGGCCGTGTGGCTCACTACATAGTTAACTCCATCCCGGTCCACCCAGTATCTAAGCGCACCATTAAGATCTAGATTTTCTAGGTTTACTGCGGCTCACACATATGTCTCTGAATCAGATGCAATGCATTTTAAAAGATCAAGTGTGCATGTGGAAAATATTCCTTTGAAAAGCTCACTTTGAAAACTGGTGATGTGCAGTAAATTAATGTTTGGTACAAACATTAGTCGTCCTTACAAACATGTATGTCCAGAAATGCAGTGTCCTTGTTAATTAAGGTAATCCAGTGTTGTTTCAGGTTCTATGGTCGCTAAGAAATATTCATAGCATGCCGGTTCCACAACACAACCTTTGACTTTGTGTGTACATTATCAGTTTGCATCAAGATATACTGGTAGCATTACATATTTGTACCCTAGGTTTTTGAGCTTACACCATGTGCAGTGAATACTAATAAGAGTGCATACTGGTACTGCACGCAAAGTTAGGGTCAGAGTGACAGAATCACCTCCAACCTGATGGATCTCCACTGGCTTAATGTACATGTCTGCATCATCTTGTTTACATTACTAAAAGGCCACAATGAATGACACACCAGCCCACCTAACTTACAAACAACCTATCGTAGATGCATTTCAACACATATGCAGGCAGATAATCGAGAGTCTGGAGCTGAAGAAAAATAAGAAAGGAAAACCGGCAACAGGCCTTCTCCATTTGCATACTTAGGATCTGGAATAATATGTAATGACCATTACAATTGCCCCAAGTCTTCCCCTATTCAAGAAAATAGTATTACATCATAACACCTTAGATAGTTCCTTTCCCTTTACTGATTACAACAGACCCACCACTTTGCAGATGTCCCTGGACAGTAATCTTGGCCACAATCCTAGCTGCTTCCTCTGTGCAGGGCTCTATTGCTCTTCCCTTGTTTTGCACTAGGAGAATACCCACATAGGCCTGTGACAAATGTTCCATTATGGTTGATTATTTTGCATAATTCACACAATTTCGTGATATGCAAATTAGGCAGAATCTCAGAAATTATGCAGAGCAGATATTGCACAATATCTTGTAACCGATGATTGGTTTAAGCAGAAAGTGTCTCACAGGACACAGCTTTAAGTAGAAAATGTGTTGCAATGCATATTACTTCCTCAAACCAGTCCCCTTTATGGTATATCACAGAACAATGTTTTTCGTTTTGGAAAACCTCAGGGTCCTACTTCCTCCTACGCTGAACTGAAGTGAATGGCCCTTGTTTAACATGAAATAAAAACCAAAGCTCCGAAACTAAATGTATGCTTTTTCCCCCCCAGACTAAAGACTTAGGGGTCGATTCCGATTCGGGCCGGAAATTTCTCCGACCGAGCCGGACCCGGAGAGATTTCCGACCGAATCGGACCCGTGCAGTCCGACCGAGCGAGTACGATGCGTCCGTATGTTATCGGACTCGAGTCGGTCGGACTCCCATTGAAGTCAATGGGAGCCGGTCGTACAACGCGTACGCGGGCTCCCATTGACTCAATGGGTGCGAAGTCGGACAAGTGCGCCCCTACAGCGGGTACGCGGCGAAGCGACTCGCGCCGTGCACGCACAGGTAGGGGGACCCATGGGTCCCCCTGTGTGCGACTCGCGCGGCTACGCGTACAGAGGGTCCGACACGGACCCCCAAAGTACGGCTCCGACAGCTCTTTCGAGCCGGAGTGCGCGGCTCGGTCGGACTGCTCGCGGCGCGCATCGTACTTACCCGGCCGGGGAACGTCTCCATTGCGCGGTGCGAGTCGAGTCCGAGCGAGTCGGTCGGAGCGGTTCGAGCCGGGAGCGAGTCGGTCGGAGCGGTCGGGATGCCCGGACGAGTCGGTCGGCGAATTCGCATCGTACTCACTCGGCCGGACCCACGTACGGTTCGGTCGGGAAACAGGGCTCCGAATCGGATCCGGTAAAGCCGAATCCGATTCGGAGCCCTACCGGCCGAGATCGGAATCGGCCCCTAAATGTAAGATGCAGCTGTATGTGGATGGCGCCCCCTAGAATTAGTGACTATCTTGGCATTAAACTTACACAGAATTTGAGTTAGGATCCACAGCTGGAAAGAGTTCAGCTATCCCTGATTCAACAAACGGTGAATATAGCGAAAATTCATAGGAAAACTATATCCAGAAAGGTGGCACCAGCACTATAGATCTATAACGTCAAAGCTCTAGGTGCAGTTTTATGTGGTGCGGAGCAGGGGGCTGCTCAAAATCCAGTGATCTGCCAGTAATCGAATAACATTTTTTTAGGTCCCTGTTGACACTTCCGGTGTCCACCCCGTTGATTCCACTCTACTTAGATCTAGGCCAGAAAAGAATTACTCATAAAATTGTGCTTAGAATGCTTATGTTCTGGCACCGGCTATGGTCTACCGTAGCACTTGAGTCCTATAGGGTGGGCCTGAGCGAACTTTTGACTCCAACTTGTGTGGACAAGATCCTGTGGTTGCGTACCCTGAAGAATTTGCTACAGAAACTAGGCTTAGGTGTATACTGGAGTCAACTAGAAACCCTTAGTCAGATTAATAAATCCAGCCTCAAAGCTGCATCTTGGGACACTGTAGAGACTGATTTGATAATGAACTGTAAAGGATCGCTTTCAGGCTGGTTTATTAAATTTTAAACCGACATCGTCATTTGAAGACACGATAGATGAAATTGTACCCCCGTTAGCAAGGAAACTATACCTGCAGTTTAGGTATGGCTGCCTACCCGTAAATAATTTTAAAGGTAAATAGAGTAAAGCAGGAGACAGGCTTGATGGAAATTGTATTTGTTGCCAAGGTGTACTTAAGTCACGTGAGCATGCTCTATTTTTCTGCCCCTTGTACAATCAGTCTCGATCCAAATGGATAGCCCCACTATGTAGAAATCTGGGAGTAAGTAAGTACAAGGAGACGTATAGAATACTGTAGACAAATACATCTCGTTTGATCGTATTATGTACAGCCAAGTTTTTTGGATCAGGCGTGCCACGTGTTCCCTTGACAGTCCTTAGGCTGCACCGTACTGCAGGGTCTTGCTAAAGCTGGATCGTGTGTTTTGTACTATTTTATGTGTATATTGTTTTAAAAAAAAAAAAAATTATATAGTATTTTATGATGAATTGTTCCGGTCCCACTAATGATGCTTATCGTTTTACTGTGCTGTTATTGTAACGGAGCGTGAATGAGTATTTTTAATGTTTTATGTTTTATTTATATTTGTGTTTGTAAGTGTTTGTTCTATGGCGTACTTTTATGATCTATAGTGATCGAAAATAAAGTTCTTTGATTGATAGAAAAACCTAAGATCCTTAAATGGAAAATCAGATTGAACCATAATTACAAGGTCACTATACATCTGCATATAGATAAACAAATTCACACTCGTTTTTATATAAATGTATTTATTGTAACCGATGATGGAGCCATTATAGTCATTAATGGAGGCCTTTATTGTCACAAATCTTGGGAAAATTGGGGGCATATTAGCAAGACCCACGTTAAAATTATCGCCGTTTTAGCGGCAGGAAACTGCCGCTAAAACGGCGATAATGGGCTTGCTAATATGCGTTATGGAATTCCAATAGAAGCCCAGGTTAGATGTCCTGCACATCTAACCTGGGCTTCTATTGAATTCTATAACGCATATTAGCAAGCCCATTATCGCCGCTTTAGCGGCAGTTTCCTGCCGCTAAACGGCGATAATTTTAACGTGGGTCTTGCTAATATGCCCCTTGATCCTTCAGATTAGCACCCATTACGAATGGTCCAGCAATTCCAACAAGCTTGGTACCCGGAGTTACTAACCTAGTTGTAATTATGTCTTGCTGGAACACAGAACTCCATGATGTTTAACCTAGCGAGTTCACCTTATAAAAGCAGGCAAAGGCTCTGAGCGTAGAACCAGGGAAAACACAAAAAAGCACAGCGAGTCCGATTTCTGCATGTATTTCACAAAAACTCATAATTCCTGTTATTGCATTGACCTGAGAATTACCGGGAACTCATTTACTAGTAATTGCAGGGAAGGAAATTACAGCAATTCTTATGGGCCACTTGTAATGAAAGCATTATACTATTTTGATGTTACAAATGATATAGGTTTAACCCTTTCAATACCTATTGAAAATACACCTTTTCTGTTAGGATATTTAGCAAAGAAAGAATGATTCAGGACTTTTTACCAATTATCTGCTGCTGCTAACCTGTGCAATGGAATAGGAGTGCAACTCTACTGTACCCAAGTAGCTATTGATAGCATCTATTAATCAATCAAGTTGGGGCGGCTTTGTTAGTTTTTAGTGCAAAACAGTGCAACAACCAAAGTCGCTGTGCTGCATTGCACAATGGAAAGAAATCAGTGTAGAGCCATATTTATTAACAAGCATTTGCAATGCAATAGGTCTTGCATTAGTAAAAGTTAAAGGTATTTGGGTCGCGCTGAACTTAGTTTTTGCCCTGCCGTGAGGGGAACTGCCAACTCTAACTTGCCGTGAGGGGAACGGCCAACTCTTTTGCTCCTCCCGACAACTAGCTGCGAGGGAAACGGCCAAAACCACATCCCCCATCAGCCCTGCAGCGGTCGCTTGTCAGTGATGCCGCCTCCAGCGCCCGGAGGCGCCATAAGAGGACGGCGGGAATCCCGCAGCGCGGGTCGCGCTGAACTTAGTTTTTGCCCTGCCGTGAGGGGAACGGCCAACTCTAACTTGCCGTGAGGGGGACGGCCAACTCTTTTGTTCCTCCCGACAACTAGCCGTGAGGGAAACGGCCAAAACCACATCCCTCATCAGCCCTGCAGCGGTCGCTTGTCAGTGACGCCGCTTCCAGCGCCTGGAGGCGCCATAAAAGGACGGCGGAAATCCCGCAGCGCGGGACGTGCGCTGGCGTGCCCGGGCCACGCCCGGGCAAAGCCCGGGCCCGTCTGCACCCGTCCGCGGACGAACGAGGAAGGGCAGGGCCAGTCCCCCTGGTTTCACTCATCGGGCACTACTTCAGATGGCCCCGTATCTTGAACAGACCCCGTAATTACCTGGACAGCAAGGTGGTGAGACTTAATATCTTTAACTTGCTTCAACAGACACTCGGATTTGTGATATCTACCACCTTATTATTTGATAAAGCCCAGCAAATTGCCCAATAATAGAGGGTCCTGTCTTTTAGGGTGGTCCAAAAGAAACTGACAATCGTTTTTTCTTATTATTTTTAGGAGTGCTAACGGACCAGTTTTGACCCCACATTTAATTATTAGTTTTGTCATCTGTTTATTTTATTTTTATTGGATTTTTCAAGGATTTTTAGGAGTGTATTTACCCAGTAGTGACTAGAGTTCTATGTTTTATCCTTCTTCAGGCGTGCATTTAAAAATTTTAAGACTTTAGATTTTATCAGAAACAAATTGATTGTAGTACCGAATACCTTCAGCACCACTACGTTTTCTGACTTCTTTTCCTCAGGCACCCACACCTGGTTATCCAGTCTATCTTGTGTATAGCCATACCGCTTCTTGCACTCTGCACTTTGCATCTTGCGCTTTTGCACTTGCGCTTTCTGCACTTTGCACTTTGCGTCCTGTGTCTTTGCACCTGCGCTTTTTGCACTTTGCATTTTTTGAATTCTGCACTTTGCATTCTGCACCTTGGCACTTGCGCTTTTTGCACTTTGCACTTTGCATCTTGCGTCTTTGCACCTGCGCTTTTTGCTCTCTGCACTTTGCGCTCTGCGTCTTTGCACCTGCCCTCCCTGTATCCTGTGCTCTGTGATAATTAGTAGTGACCTGATAACATCCTTTTTTACAAGTCAAGTTGGTAATTTGAAGGAAAATGGGCAAACGTATTTGTGTCGAAAAGAAACAACTGGCACCCCCGAAATCAAAAATTAAAGCCCAACCTACCTCTATAGACAGGATGTTAGAGAGGGCAATAGGAGTGGTGGCAACAGAAATTGAGCGGACTGAGAGACGATTATCATTAACCCCAAATCTGGAACTCCCCCTGTTAGACCTGGACTCATCGCAAGTTTCAGGAGCCCTGCCTAATGATACCTTTAGGGGCCAAACATCCATAATTGAAGTAACCAGTGCTGAACTATGCAGGGGGGATTCACCTACACGGCCTGTAAAAAAAGGGAGACCAAAAGCACAAGCGAAAACGGGCAAGAAGGAAGAAGGCGATAGGAGAGAAGATGGACAACAGAGACACTGGGATGGGAGGATCAACAGATAGCACTGAAATGGTTAATGAACAACCTGCATGGGTTATAAAGCTAGTGGTGGATTTGCAAATCCAAGTAAGGGCTATTGTAAAGGATGAGCTCAAATTGCTTGTATAAAGGGTTGTTAAGATGGCCATGTTGCTCGAGGACCGGACAGGTAACAGGGGGGTAGTAAATGGGAGAGATGGGACCGAGATTGGTCACAAAGTCCAGGCCACAACTAACACCAGCAGGGCCACCTCTCCCCTTACACAGAATGACCTCCCTGTTATTGTTGCCCCAAATCTAGAGAGACAGTATACTACGAGTCCTAGCAGAGCCAATCCTACATCCCTACATCAACACACCAACAGACAATGGCAACCAAATAGACAGTGGGTGGGGGTAGGATCTAACAAGCGTACAGAAGTTAACAAAGAAAACCCTCCCCTCCCTGTTATAAATTTACCACCAGCCTCAACCCCCTATGTTGTTGTTTTGACAGGTATCCCTGAACTTGGTGGGGGAAAAAACAAATCTTACCAGGAATTAAAAAATAAATGCATGTTTTGGTTAATTAACCATAGATAATTCCGGTATGATGATGCAGGAGAGATCCTAACAACACGTAGAGTCGGCTGGTTGGGCTGGAGACCCAAGGATAAGCAGGGAGATTGCATAGTGATAAATTTTAGAAACCCACGAGTTGCCCAAGAAATTTTAAATAGTGACGATGGGAGACAGATGGGCACTATTAGAGCCCTCCCGTTGGGTTATTTTTACCCCCCAGAGAGAGCCCAACAAGCTAGAAGGCAAATTGGGGGGGGCTGGAGACCCGAAAATCTAAATCATCAAACAGTCACTCCAGACTACTACCGGTCTAGGCAGTCAATCTTTAACATTCCCATAGCAAATAGATTTGATGGCTTAGAAGGAGTAGATTGACTCAAGATCAAGGGCCCAGGGCTCAAAGAACAACTGGGCGAGTCTCAGGCGGGATCTGCTAAATTTGGAGAGGTCACAAGGCAGCGTACGACTCCAGGGGAAGGGGAGACCTGTGGGAGCATGAGCGGTTCCTCAGGGGACAAAAAAGGGGGATGCAATACGGCCATAACCAGCAACCAGATCCCTTCTTTGAATAGTGGGACTGTTAGGAAGATTGCTCCTGGTCTCCGTGGGACATCGCTCCCTCTTCCCCCTGTAGTTGTCGCTTCAGCCAGTGGACCAGACCCATCTAGGCTGCGAGTCCTATCCTGGAACGTAGCTGGCTTAAAAACCAAGCTGGTCAACCCCGAATGGGTGAGCTTTATTGACCAATATGAGATTTGTATGTTCCAGGAGACGTGGGCAAGAGGGGATGTCTCAAAATCAGGCTTTGCTATATATAGCATACCCGCAACACCAGGTGGAAAAGGGAGGCCCTCGGGTGGACTATGCACATCGGTGGGAGTTCATTTAGGCTGTACAGTCAAACAGATAGAAACATCCTCAAATTATATTTTGTGTGTCCTTCTTCACTTTCCGCAAAAGATTACAATCGCCCTAATAAATGTATATTCGAGACCGGTTAGTCGTAGCCATGAGTCAAAAACACTCGATGAACTAACGTCCTTCCTTGCCACCATTTCAGATAATCATATGGTGATTATAGGAGGGGACTTTAATTGCCAGTACGAGCCATTAGAAGGTATGACCAAGGACAGCCCCTGTGAAGAAGATCAATATTGGGCTATCCCAGAGACTACCTGTTCACCAGTAAAAGCCTGGACCCCATTGGTGATCCAGATGAATTCCCTTGTATTAAAACACTCGTTAAGGGCATGTAATGGTAGAACAAAGTCCGATATACCTAGTAAGCACACCTTCAACAGAAATGGGCTAGGCTCTTTATTAGAGTATATCTTAATTGATATAAAATCCTGGCATAGGGTAATTGACTTTAAGGTCAAGATGCGACATGATAGTGATCATAATGCCCTCGTTTTAGAGTTACTTGCGTTAAATCCCGGGAGTGCTACAGGTTTGGATGTTCCAATCGACAATAGGCTGTCTCTTACTAATTGTAGGAAGAGAGTACGATGGGCGGATATAAACCAGTCCCAAGAAATGTTAGGCTCCCTGTATGAAACCATTATCCCGATCCTCATGAATTCAACTAAATCTGTTCCAGCCAATGGCACCATCATTGATCTTCAGATGGTTGCCCTGAATCACACCAGGCTAACGACAACCATGGCCGAATTCTTTTTCCCGATGAAAAAAACCAGAACCAACAGGAAACCGCCTCACCCCTGGTATAATGGACAATGCTGAATGGCCAAAACAGCCCTGATTACAGCTATTAAGGCAAATGACCGTTCTCTGATTAAAATCAATAGAGCGGCCTATTGAACCAGTGTTAGTGAGGCAAAAAAAGGGTGGGAAAGAGAAAAGTGGGAAACTCTGAGAAGCTCCCTGGGTTCCCGTGATATGAGGACTTTTTGGAGAGTGGGTAATACAGGTGCCTCTGAGGCCAAATCGCCGATAGAGTCAAACCTATAGGCAGATGTGTGGAAGGACCACTTTGAGTCCCTCTACTCGAGGGTAGAGACAGAGGACGACATAGTAAAAAAAGGTCACTCCCCACTGGCTGATTGACTGAATGCACCTATGTCTACTCCCAGGGCCATTGATGATATCCCGATAATAACACTTAAGGAGATAACGGGTGCTCTAAGTAAAATAGCATCAGGCAAAGCGCCAGGATTAGATAAGATTCCTGGGGATTTATTCCGTAGCGAACCCACCATCTGGGCTCCATATCTCTGGGTTTTATTTAATGCCATCCTACAAGGTATGAAGATTCCCGATAGCTGGGCTGGAGCCGAAATAATTCCAATCTACAAAATGGGATCCCCATTGCTACCCACAAACTATAGGCCTATAAGCCTTATTGACATAAGCCAAAAAATCTTTGCGTGAGTGCTATTGTTTCGTTTGCAGAGCTGGATGGAGGAGCACAGGATACTTAGCCCCCTTCAGGCAGGGTGTAGAGAAAACATTTCCACATTGGACCAGATCTTCAGGCTACAAATATTACGCAGGAAGATCGTGTGTTTGGAGGGTGGCAGCCTCTATTTAATATTTGTAGACCTGAAATCTGCATTTGATTTGGTCCCAAGAGATAAGCTGTGGGCAGTCCTGCTTGAGATGGGGGTCCCGGTATATTTGGGCCAAATCATGAGGCGGTTACATGAAGGAAATTACACCCAAATAAGATTTGGCAAGGACGGGAAACTTACGGCCCCCATCCCTGTAGGCAGAGGTGTCCGTCAGGGAGGTGTTCTTGCCCCGACCCTTTTTAGCCTTTTCATAAATGGGTTAGCTGATTTTTTACTTACAGAGAAAGACCTCGATGTCCCCAAGCTGGCATCACGCAAAATCCCAGCTATGATGTTTGCCGATGACACTTTATTATTATCCAAATCTCCCATGGGGATACAGAGGGTACTAAATAGATTTGATGCCTTTTGTAAAGAAAGAGGGCTTGAGATTAACCTTCAAAAAACTAAATTTATGGTGTTTAACTCAGCCAAAAGTACCCGACTAAACCCATGCTTAAATGGCAAACCCCTAGAGAGAGTTTCTGCTTTCGATTATCTCGGCATTAGTATCACAAAAGCAATGGATTGGGGAGCACAAATTAAAAAATCGAGCTTGAAATTAGCACAAACAGCAGGGGGCCTAGCGAAGGTGTTTCCAAAATTCTAGCCACAAACCGGTGGGTCCAGCAATAGAAATATATAAGGTTCAAGCTAGGGGAGCGGCATTGTATGGTGCAGAAATGTGGGGTTACTGTCGCTCTGACAGTCTTATGCAGATCGAAAACTCCTTTCTTAGGCAATTGTGTGGTCTCCCACGCAGTTCCCCACTTACGCCGCTTCGACTAGATCTGGGGGTTAGGGCCATCGCGGAAGAAGTTACTCTTAGACCCCTTCTATTCTGGCGGCGTCTGTGGGTCACCCCAGAATTAGTGGAATATAGGGATGAACTACGAGAGGCGATGAGCCTACCGGGGGTGGGGAGATTACCCTGGCTCTGTCACATTCGACATACCCTAGTGAACATGGGACGGGGTAACCTTTGGGACAACCCAGAAGTGGCCTGCCCCATAGTGTCCAGGAAAGAGTTAAAGGACTGCTATTGGGAGTACAAACTGGCCCAACTCCAGGGTAACCCCTCAGTAGGTAAGCTAACTGTAGCTTTTCTAGAAATCAAGGATCAGTATTGTTTAGAGCAGGCACTGAACGACATCAAGCCGGCAACTGCTAGGAAGCTTTATCTACAGTTTAGACACGGGGTATTGCCACTCCGTTCCTTCACAAACAATTGGGTGGGCCCACAAACTCTGGGATGCCCGGCCTGTGACTGTGCTGAAGAATCAGATTACCACGTGTTCTTCTGCTGCCCCGGATATTCTAAAGCAAGAAAACGATGGCTGGTCCAGATATGCAGAAACCTAGGAACCAGGCGTTGTTCTGAGGCTTTTAGGATATTGAGATATGATACTAGTCTCCCCATAGTATATTCGGTGGGAGGCTTTTTATTCTCCATGTGGTGTACCCGTAGAGTATTTTTAAAACCAATTTCTAAAAATGATGATTAAATCCCTGCACACCTGTTTTTAAATGAAGGTATTTTTTAGGAATTAATTGTCTATTTTAGAACTATTTAAATGGTGTATTTTTAGTATAACATAAATATATTGGCATGCTGGACTGATGTTTAGGAGAATCGAATGTTCCATTGGAGAGGATAAAGCATCGACCAATCAAATTTTGTTTGGAAAACTGTATGTATATTTTGCACATGCACTTTAAAATGGCCACTAATGTTCCCTATCTTTAATTGTCATAAGTCTTTTCCTTCCTTCTGTTTTAAAGGGGACTTAGATAGTGATATATATGAATGGCACATCCATTTGGTTAGTTGTCTACATTGGCTGTATTGTATTTTATACTGTTCTAGGTTATATTTGTGTATGCCTTATTTAACATCTCAAGTTGCATGTACAACGTTTTCTGTTCGATTTTAAAGCAAATGAATTTCAAGTCATTTTATATGTGCTTTTATGGTCAAACTGGCCGAAATAAAGTTACTCTTGAATTTTTGAATTGAAGGTATTGGCGTTGTAAATGACACTGTTTTTTAATTATATTTTTTGTTTGCAGTGGAGTGATAATTGGACCTATATATTCGATTACACCACTGCACGAAACAATCAGAAGAGCACATGTGTGTGACTTACCTGACTATTGTTTGGCTGCCAAAATTGGGAGCATTATGTTACAAGCAATCAGCTAGACACAGGGCTGCGAAAGAGGCTTGATATGCAACAGTCGGCTTACTGAGAGCTCCTGCACTCAAAACACCAGGCCACCACATGACCATGTGAGACACAGCGGAAGCAGCCTTTCACCGATGTGAGCATCTGCACCCACAGTCATGAGACTCATGCGACCGTTAGGAAGGAGGCCTGTCCTGGTGAAGGTTTGCTGTATTTCAGCTTAACTGAGGCCAGCATAAAGAAAAGCTTCCAAGCTTAACCCAAGTGGTTGTTTAGTCACAATAAGGATCCTGCACATAATGTGCACAAAAGGTCGACACACTTATGGGACAGAATGGAAGACATGCACATCACCTTGTCATTGAAGGTAGTACTAGGCCGACAACCACTACTTGCAGAACCTATTATAATTAGCGCATTATGGGGAAATACAAAATATACACATATACTGCATCTATAAAATAAACAAAACATTAGAAAAATAAAAAAGTAGGTGTGTCGCCTTAATGCCTGTATAAAGAATAGGAAATATATGACTAACAACACAAAATCAGCCTGCAGGCTAACTCCTAAAACCCCTAGCTGAAATAATAATGACCGAGGGCCGATTCACAAAGGCAATCTGAGATAAAAGTCTAACTTTGCAACTTTTGGTATTCACAGAGGTCATTTATGAGTCATATCTTTACGTCCGCAGTCGGGTCGGAATCTCTGGCTTGGGCCGTAGTCTCCGCACCCGGGCCGTACTCTCCGGCTCAGGCTGGATGAAGTGTAATCAATGGGCCAGAATGCAATTTTTACAAAGAGGAACATTAGGAACATGTGATAAATGGTAGAGGAGGTCAGGAAAATCAGTTTGGGCAGGGAAAAGGGTGTGGCCAAACACTACATCATATCCCAAAAACGTTTGCTCCTTTGCATCATGGTGCATGCAGTCCACAATTTGTGCTCCCCTCAGTGTTGACTGACAGTCAACACTGGCTCAGTCAACACTGAGGGCAGCACAAATTGTGGACTGCATGCACCATGATGCAAAGGAGCCCAGGTGCGGAGAGTATGGCCCAAGCCAGAGATTCCGGCCCGACTGCGGACGTAAAGATACGACTCATAAATGAGCTCTGTGAATACCAAAAGTCACAAAGTTAGACTTTTGTCTCAGATTGCCTTTGTGACTAGGGCCCAAAGTCTTTATTGTCAAAATACAATTGATTAACACTTGGCATTAGTGTTAAAACAACTATGTTGCAGCACCATATAAGCACAAACAACGTAATAAACACCATGTCTGAACTTTATTACTTGCAGATTAAAAACAGCAGGAAAGGGACAAAATTGGCACATGGTTTTAATAACTCACTGAGAAAGGCTGCTATTTTACGATTATAATAATGTAGTTAGTTATTGAAATACACCAGTCACAAAGTACACCAGAATTGCAAGGCCGATGGTGTGGCAGATAGCTGACGAAACAAAACAGACCAGGAGAGCAGCCTCGCCGGTTCAGTGAAATCCTTGACTCTTCAGAAAACGGACTCAGCATGACTTATTTCCTATGTAATTACAAGTACTATAAAGTGACCAAAATGCCCAGAATTCATGCAGTCCAAAATAGCCTTTATTATTGGAATGATTAACAAGGGTGGAGGCATGGGAAAGCAAAGGGGCACAAATGAGCATGAAGGGGATAGTATTTGGATACATTAACCTACCCCGGACAGCAAGTGGGATCGAATAGAGAGTGCGCCTGCACTCAAAAAAGCAGCAGAGCACCTGCGTTGCAGCAGCTCTGACCGGAGCACAACAGATGGTCGTTTCTGACTACGGCCAAATGAAATTGAAGGAGCGTGCCTTAAAGGCACGAAGATTATTAATGGGGCAGTTAAAAAAAACCCACAAGACTGCACAGGCCACAAAGATGGCTTTCATGTCTGCTTCGTAGAAGAACTTCAGTTGATGTTGCTTGCAAAGTTCATCTACATGTTTGCACTTACCGCGTGATTTACTGCCGTTGCCGGAGGCCTATTTGCAAGATTGGAGGTTTTTCTTCTATGAGCTAGCCATGGTGCTCTCTCTCCTGCACCTTAAGTTAAATTGTTAAACTGACTTTTGGCCTTACATGGTTGTCGCCCAGAAAAATATGAAAGCGGGCTAATATGCAGGGGTGCCATGAAGCACGGCACCCCTGCATATTAAACTTATGCACTTGGCAGCCTGTGAAGGGGACGCAATGGCGAAAAAAAAAACAAATAAACGAAGTAGCCCCTAAATGAAACAGACACAGACCTACAGTCTAACTAAACTGTAATTGGTCGGTGTTGCTTGCCATAAAACGAAAGTGACGTAGGGGAGTGCCATCCAATATTGAGCCAGGAAAGCAGAGCAACACCGTAGTGAACCAATTGCAAGCAGCAGGCGGAATTACACTCCGTATACTGATTACTAGAGGTCTTGCAGAAAGCGCATTCGCTCTGCCTAAGCCCGACCTAAAAATGAGCTGCTGCTGTCATTCCCTGCGAAGGTACACAACAGGATACCTAATGCCCATCCACAACCTTTACAACATGGTGCAGAGCTGCTTGTTGATCTATCCTAGAATTTGAACTGGGCACCTTCCCTTTCAGTACAAAATCCTATGTCTAGACAAAATCTACATGCCATGCATTGAATGTGTGCTGTACAGTGTGAAATGTTTGGATAAATGAAGAACATTCTCCAAGTTATCGCCTGAGTGTTGTAATTTTTTACGCAGTTTACAGTCTAAGGGGCATATTAACAAGGGCCAGCGATAAATATCGCAAAGCGCGCTTAGCGCTTGCATATTTATCGCCGGCTATCTCTGGAATTTATCGCCCGATTAGCGCGTTATCAACAACGCGGATCGCCGAGGCGATAAAAATTCCAGAGATAGTGTGGATATCACTGTTTTCCATGGTGGAAAACGGCGATATCCTAGATGATAGGGCCTGTGGTCTTAGCCACAGAATCCACCCCCCATGTTAAGTATGCCTTGGTCAGGAATTTAACAGACGTTAAATTCCTGCGTTAAGTCATACTTAACGTGATTTAAAAATCGCTACCCTTCCTTGTTAATATCGCGAAGCTGCCTTCGCGATATTTTCCTGGTTGGTTTCACAGCCACGCCTACTTTGCATCTCATTAGCGATGCAAAGTTAGGCGTGCTGAAACGGAGCGCTAAGTCAGCAAAACATGCGATAGCGTGTCTTTGCTGATAAGGCGATGAAATTATCGCCGCTTTTCGCCCGAAAACGGATGCAAAAGCGGCGATAATTTCATAGCGCCGCCTTGATAATATGCCCCTAACTCTTTTAGTAGAGCTGGCTTTACGTCAAAAACTATGGGGCATATTAGCAAGACCGGCGATAAAATTATCGCCGCTTTAGCGGCAGGAAACTGCCGCTAAAGCGGCGATAATGGGCTTGCTAATATGCGTTATAGAATTCCAATAGAAGCCCAGGTTAGATGTCCTGCACATCTAACCCAGGCTTCTATTGAATTCTATAACGCATATTAGCAAGCCCATTATCGCCGCTTTAGCGGCAGTTTCCTGCCGCTAAAACGGCGATAATTTTATCGCCGGTCTTGCTAATATGCCCCTTATTTTCTTCCTGGCTACGATATTTTCAATGCCACTCGGATTTAGATGCAACGAATGCCTTGGAAGAATGACCTATCAAAACACACCAAAGAATGCCATTCTCAAATTGCAATCTAAGGGGCATATTATCAAGAACGGCGTTAAAAATTATCGCCGCTTTAGCGGCAGAAAACTGCTGCTAAAGCGGCGATAATGGGCTTGATAATATGTCCTGGAGAATTCCAATAGAAGTCCATGTTCTGGTGTGAACATGGGCTTCTATTGGAATTCTCCAGGGCATATTATCAAGCCCATTATCGCCGCTCTAGCGGCAGTTTTCTGCCGCTAAAGCGGCGATAATTTTATCGCCGTTCTTGATAATATGCCCCTAAATTATTTATTTCTTCCATTTTCGTTCTTCGGAAGAAAATTATATTATACATGTTCCATCTATTTATTTGACTTTTGAGGCTGAGTTCCATATAGGTGTGCTGTTTTTGCACTAAGAAGTTTCTGGACATTGCCAAAATCCATTGTGACAGATACTAATGCTTTTATTTTTTCAAGAATGTCTTTCTTAACTTTATAGACTGCTTCTGTTTCTTTTTGGCAATGGACTCGGTTACCACTATTACATTCGAAACCAGAATCTTAAAGAAACCTGTGTGGCTTGTCCGCTGTGCCTGGTTGAAGGCCAGGCCAGGCCCTGTGGCCAACCAATATACGGCTTTGATCTGCACACCCTGCACAATGGTAGTACAGCACAGCAAAGAAGTATGCAGTAAATCATAAAGTTTGCCAAACTCTAGAAAACTCACAATGGCTGTTGCTCAAATTGCCTCTTTGCCAGTCTGCTTTGCCCATTTCTCACCCCTTACATAAATCTAGCCGACTATTGTCCTATTATGATGCCGCCATGGAAAAAGTATTCCACGAGGTTCAGTGTTTCACCAAGGTGAAAATCCCATAATGGAGTAACATGCTGCCCGTGATGCAGCACTGTTGTGGCAGATTCCGAGCCTCACTAATGGTAGCTAAGAATTTTGCAGAAAAAGAAGCCGTAATTGCTAACACATTCACTATAATTTCTTCTTGGTTACTAATTTGTGAGCCATGTGAGACCATACAGTAATTGTGCTTGTGTTCCACTCCTATAAAATTAAGCATTTACAATCCTATAATTCCATGCTACTTAATCTCAAAGTTTCTTAATATACTGTTAAATTTAAGTCTCTTTCAACTGCTGGCACAATGTATATGTTTAACCAAAAGCTCATGTCCCATTCTGCAATAAACAGTGTTTAATAATATACTGGTTGTTCCCTGTTAATAGTTACAAAGGAAACGATGTTATTCCTTGTTGAGCACGTGCCCTGTTGAGTAGTGATCTGTTATTTTGTAGACAGTGGCTAAATTTGAAGTTTAGTTTTATTTTCTTAGTTAATTAAAAACCATTGCAATACAATGTATTCACCGATGCAGAACCGCTAATTAGCGTTCATTAAAATGTAGCTTTAATTTTTCTAAAACTAACATAAAACAGGCTAATTTATCAATTAAACTTTTACGTCTTATAATTAAAACTCTTAGGGCCCCATGCATCAAACTGAAAACCGGTGCATAAACGGGCAGATTCTCAGAATCTGCCCCTTTGTGACTCGAGTATTTACATTTGGGATGCATCATCCCAAATGCAAAAATTGGAAATTATGATAGCATTTAAGGAATCGCAAATTGCGATTCCTTAAATGCAATGCTAGAAGCAATTTAAAATAGCGAATTCGCTATTAGGGGTTGCAATATACCGAAAAATAAAACAGGTCGGTAATTTGGAAAAACTTTGAAAAATGCACTAAAGTGCATTTTTCAAAGTTACATGTCACACACACACATGCCCTTGGGGCATGTGTGTGCATAACATGGGTGCACATTTCAATTTCAGGGTGCAACAGGGTGTCCTTTGACACCCTTGCACTCTTGAAATTGCATGCGCTATTTGCGAGTACCTAATGGGTACTCGCAAATTGCTCATGCAATTCCATTCATTCCTTAATTGCGACTCGCAATTTGCGAGTCGCAATTAAGGAATCTTTAGGAATCGCTATTTTTATAGCAATTCCTACATGCATAGGCTTTTGCGATTCTTTAATTGCGATTCCTTAATAATCGCAATTAAGGAATCGCAAAAGCCTTCCTTGATGCATGTGCCAGCTAATCTGTCCAGGTACACTAATGGGCTCCGGGTTGAAGCCATCAGTAAAAAAAAATGTGTTCTAAGGGGTTTTTCAAGCTCTGTCTAGATATGCCCTGTTGACGGAGAAGAGTTTTCTAAAGTGCTTTAATGTTTTTGGCCTTCTTCACAGTAAGGGAGATATTCACAAGAACGTGCGATGATCGCCAAAATAACTTCGCTCCGCTTCCCATTTAATAAAACAGAGATCTCATGTACTTTTGGTAAAATAACAAGTATCTCTTTCTTTACATGCTAAAATGCATATAGTCATTTCACAAAAGTGAAAATGAAAATTTAGCAAGCAGTGAGAGAGGTGATGATTTTGAGATCCTCCCTAACCTAGGAGAAAACCAAGCAGATGCCTTGAAAACAAAGAGCACATCTTGCTGAACGATTCGGTGGTGGTCCCATCCTCTTAGGACCACCCCAAGCACAGTTATGGGCAAAAATACAATCCCAACCAAAGGCCCTGCAAAGCATTATGGGACGAGATTAGCAGTGGGCAGTGGATATTATAGTATCCAATATAAAAATAATTCTACAAAGAGCTGCAGTTCAACTGGTCGTTACTAGGTGTCCCTCACGAGTCAAATGCAAAAGCATTGAAATTATTACATCAAGCTGCAGTTCCACTAGTCGTTACTAGATGTCCCTCATGAGTCAAATGCAAAAGCATTGAAAACCTTTCATGAAGCTGCAGTTCAGCTCTTTGTAGAATTTATAGTATTAGCTCTCAGCTCAGGGTTTCAATGCTTTTGCATTTGACTCGTGAGGACACCTAGTAACGACTAGTGGAACTGCAGCTTCATGAAAGGGTTTCAATGCTTTTGCATTTGACTCGTGAGGGACATCTAGTAACGACTAGTGGAACTGCAGTTTGATGTAATAATTTCAATGCTTTTGCATTTGACTCGTGAGGGACACCTAGTAACGACGAGTTGAACTGCAGCTCTTTGTAGAATTATTTTGATATTGGATACTATAATATTCACTGTCCACTGCTAATCTCATCCCATAATGCTTTGCAGAACCTTTGGTTGGGATTGTATTTTTGCCCATAACTGTGCTTGGGGTGGTCCTAACAGGATGGGACCACCACTGAATCGTTCAGCATGATGTGCTCTTTGTGCTCAAGGCATCTGCTTGGTCCTCCCCCTAGGTTAGGGGGGATCCCAAAATCATCACCTCTCTCATTGGCTGATATTTGAATTTTAATTTCAAAGTTTAATTGGTTACATGCTTTTTTAGCATATAAAGTTGCTTTATCAAAGCATTTGTGGTTGCAGTATAGTAGCTGATTCCACTACAGAGGGACAGAGTTTTTGCTTGAATTCTGTGTTTTTAATGGAATGCGTAGTTAACAATTCTCTGCAAACTCTCGCGAAAACACTGCTACCGGGACTGCGACAAAAATCCCAACCCGAACGTGAAAAAAATTGCGATGTGCCCAACTGCGATAAAAAATCCAGTGAGAAGCAGCGCCATGCCTGCAAGTCCCACAAGTCAGGCTGCAAAAAGCACAATAAAAGCGGCAACACAAAACACAAACAACTGCGAAGCACCATGGAGGTAGCCGGAGCAAGCACAGAGGACAACCAGAACCCCACAAGCCCCACGGAGGACCAGCCTGGGACCTCGGGGTCAGGGAAGGGCAAGGAGAAGAAGAGGAAGACGTGGTTCAGTCCGCCGGAAAACAGGATCCTGATCACGGAGGTGATAGAACACCATCAACAACTGTACGTCACCTCCACTGTGTCATTGGCAACAAAAAATACAATATGGCAGTCCATCCTGGACAAGGCGAATGCATTCGGAGTGCTGAGGAGGACAATGAATGAGGTCAAGAGGCGCTGGAATGATGTGAAGCGCAAGACCAAGCAGAAACTCGCAGACAACCAGAAGGCAGCAATGCAGACTGGAGGTGGGAGTCCAGCGCCACAGGAGGAGTTGGATGAGATTGAGGAAATGGTGTCCACAGTCATCAGTGGGGAGACGGTGGCAGGTGTTGGGGGACCGGACACTGCTCAACATGACCCGACACAACAGCAACAGGGTGAGTAACCACCAGGGGCTGGGGGGACGGGGGGAGATGGGCACAATGGCACACATGCACAATTAAGTAGAGCACATCTGCGGACAAACCATGACCAACAGTCACAACTCCAACCAAGAGCCCAATTTACCCAATTCTGCAACATCACAGCACTGCATAAGCACAGAAGTGAAAGCCACACCGCCTGAAAGGGATAAGGGCCAGCCAAATCAGAGCTGAAGGGGCAACTCACCTACAATGCAGCACACACACATAAGATCCAGAGCACCGCAACATTTACAACAATGTCAAACAAACAGCAACACCAGCACAACAGAACAGAGGACACAACTGCTGCCGCTTGTGTGTGGAAAATGGCCATTCGCATGTGGTAGAGCAGGAAACTGTGAGATGATAATGTACTAGTACAACCCCACATCCCTGATAGTGTAGTAATGCATGTATGGCGTGACCCAGATAGGCAGTGAGACACACATTGTCATGCAAATCAACACCTATCACAGTTGAATACAAGTGAAGGTGCGTAGACTTTATTAGCATATGCGTGTCAGTACAGCCAAGATAAGTGCCACAACATGCAGACCAATGCAGCTGTATGTCAGAACATGGAACGTTGCTGAGCGCCGCTGTCCACTCCGGGGAGTGCCGCACCATTCACAGGTGTGTGTTTACCCGCGTTGTTGTCCGCTCATGTATTCGGAGTCCAGGCGAATGCAGCCATGTCCACTGTCGTCGTGGGAGATGTGACCAGAACCCCAAGTTCCAACAAGGTGTCGGGACATGTGCAATGTGTTCCAAACTGTTGTGTCTGCAGGTACGTAGTTACACGTCCATGAAAGCTAGAGCAGATTCGTAGGCAATCATTTCCAACATGAGGTCGTCGTTGACTTCATCGAACAGGACAGCGAGGCTAACCATTAGCAGATCCGGACAGATGTGCTGTGTCCACCCCCTTTCACCAATTAGCACTACAGCCCAATAGGGGAGCGGCACAATGTGGTCACTGCACACGAGGAGTTCTGCAATCTCCCAGGTCCAGCTGCCAGCATGTATGCCAAGCATCCAGGCATCCGATAGACAGGTGTCACGGTGACACTCATGGTCGTGGGCCAACAGGGGGCGCACACACATGTCGAAATCCAGTTCGGCTACCGTCCTGTTGGATAGGCAGACATCCATGGACCATTCGAATATGCACGAGCGACAATGCAACACAGGCTGCACGCAGGTGATGTTGGCAAGGCGGAAGCTCAGCCGGTAACTGATCCGCAGCACTACCAATGGCAGTGCCCCCAGTAAATGCAGCATACGTGCACGGTAGAGTTCCACATGACAGGGGTTGTGCATGTGTCCGGGATGTTCTGCCATTGAGTTAGTGGCTCTGGTTGAAGCGGCACTGTTCTGACCTGCGTCAGTTCTGTGGATGAAATGCCACAGCTCGGAGCAATGAGTTGTTTTAGTGTGCACCGGTTGTACGCCTGGGTTAATGTGGGAGTAAGTGTGAAGGCCGTTCCATGGAAGATAACTTCGAGCAAGGACTTCTGTGTGTGGGGTGTGTATACGTTGGTCTTTCGTCGGGCTGTGCGTAGTGTGGGAGTCGTCATCAGCTGCCATGGTATCTGTCAGGGGGTGCCGGGCACATGCAATTCCGAGGTCAGAGGTGCAGATGTGCTTCCGCCTGATAGCTCAGACAAAGGAGCATTCATCCCTAATGTTAGTTTCTCATCTGCTTGCATTCAGGTACTGTGAAGTGGCTTGTTGGGGGTGGGGTGGGATGTGTGCGACTTTGGGATTCATGTTCGACATGTCTTGCAAATGAGCGGCATCACTGTGTGTAACGTTGCCTCACAGCTGCTCCTCCCTACCACCGTGCCTTTTTACTTGTGTGTGCTGCGCGGTTGCATCACTGGCACTCCTACGGCACACCATTGTCATGACTGTCTGCGCATGTCCACAAGCCTGACAACGACACTGTGATGTTGGCGTTGGAGGTGGGCGGCCACGTGAGTGTAGGCCTGTGGGAAGGATAGGGCAGACACAGACGTAGAGTTCATGCCTGGCTGAATTCGCGCTGCGATTAAGGCTAGGCATTTGGCTCATGCTGCAGCAATACAGATACACACAACACTTGGCATGTATGAGCCAAGACCCCGAGCGGTCTTGCACTCCTTCATTTCCCCGTTCGTGCGAGTCCGCCCTCCGGGTGCTTGATACATTGCAACATTGACAATTGCGGGCCGGGTGGCGCCCACACTGCAACAGAGACACACGCATTAGTTACTTCCTTGTCCAGGCCAGAACTGAACCACACCCAGAGCCCCGGAGAAATCCTTCACACCCCTACGCTGGCTTGGCGTACGCTGCCTCGGTGGTAGTCCGGTGGGGGTTCAGAGGGGGGGTGGTCCTAGGGGTGGTGGCGGTGGGTGTTGTGGCCCTCTTGGGTCTCCGGGCTGCATGTTCATTGTCTCCATGGCATCTGTGGGTCTTCAGATGTGGCTCTGGGCTGGGCTCCCTTTCATACTGCAGGTAGTCGTCCTGCTTAGCACCAGCAGAAGGCAGGTGTTAAATCCCTGCTGCTAACACGCCTTATCGCCTGTTTTCGGATCGCATCGCAGATCTGGCTGGTCGTTGAGAATATCGCGAAGTGGTGTTTTCGTGTGTTTTTGTACTGGAACGCCTACTCTGCATATCATTAGCGTTAGTTGTCTCTCTCATCCGTGGCGATGTTTTTTGCGGCAGCTATCGCTGGTATTCTGGCGATGTGGGGAGTTTGCACCAGCGTGTGAATGGGGCGATAATTCTTTTGCTGCGCTAAAGTGCCGTTAACTCGGCGATGAGTCCTTGAGAATATGCCCCTAAGTTTCCTGAGCTCCCTGCTTCTGTGGCCTTGATCTTTTTCTCCACACTCCTGAAGAATTTTACCAACGCGCAGTTGATTGTGAGGTCGGCAAGATTGACATACCCAACTCTGGCCTCTCTGCAAGTTCATATCCCTCTCTTAAAGCACTCCTTGCATAGTATTTACGGGCGTTCATCTAAGGAGGCTTTGCAGAGGCACAACACGTGAATGGTATCTTCAGGAGCTTCACCGCAGGGCCTACATTGTTCCTTGTACTCTATTTTTTGCCAAGGTGGGTAGTGCTCTAATACTGGCATTACCCCTTGCCTGAATTATAGAAAATGCTCCTTTGTCTGGATGCTATAAGTTGTTGCTAAATAGCCTTGAGGGGATAGCTTCTTATAATTCAACCATTCATATCTCTGCTTTGCCAAAACCTTCTTGTCCTCCAATAGAGACATTGACTAAGATATTGCTCAATCTTGTTGACAAAAGTCAGAAATCTAATTCCATAAGTTTCCTCTTGTGGTTGAAGCACATTTCTGACTCTCCTTGACATTCTTACTTCATCTTCTCACAATTAACCTTCCAATATCTATAAAATCTTCATGAATAAATGGCATGGAATAGTGCATGGCCACACTCAACAGTTTTTTTCCATCACATGGGAAATATATTTCCCTTGGCCAAGAAACCCCTCCAGTGCACCCCTCTACCCACCCTTTGGAAGGCACTTGTTTGTGTTTCTAACCAAAGTAGTTATTCATATATTTGCAGAGTAAAAACGACCTGCAAAATGTTTGTGAATTACCACAAATCAAAGACTTATGTGTCTTCTTTGTATAATTTGCATGTTGGCCCTCCTTTAACGCCTGCTTTCTTTCCATTGAGTTTAAGACCATGAAAAATCAAACATATTAGTACATTATTTGCCATTATTAGTGTCCTTTTCACTTTGACAATTCCACTAATATTGAATATGTGAATCAGGATGTGGAATTTCAAATCACCAAAGGCAAACATTTGCGCCTGCTTTGTGCACCCTCAGGGCACCTTGGTATTACAGAAGGGGGCCCAGATGCTTGTACGGCTCCTTCTGTGATCAAACAGTGCTGGTGCACATGTAGCGCCAGAGCTATGAAGAGAGTCTATTCCTTCATTTGCATGGGGGCATGGCACCATGCAAATGAGGTAATCCCTTTCACTCTGCACACCTGCCACATAACCAATGTGGACGCAGAGGCAAACATGCCTTTAGGAGGCGCACTGAACATGCGCCTCTTAAAAGCAGCCCTCTAGAAGGACATGCCTCCCAGACATTCCCCTGCAGGTGAATGCAGTCACTCACTGCACCTGCACCTGCCTGCAAGGGGATCTCTAATCCCTCTTAAAAGTGCAGGTGGGTTTCCGCCTGAACAGAGAAAACATGGAGCAGCTTTTTAAAGAGCTGCTCTGTATTTCTTTTAAATGCGCTGCCCCCTGGCGGCAGCACAAGTTCGCGGCTGCCCTGAGAGCAGAACATTCAACATGATACGGTACACTTTCGCTATTTGCACAGTGGTGCAAACAGGAAAAGTGTGCCCTATCTGTAGTAGGGCCCAAGGTGGGCAATAAAAACCTTTATGAATCAGGCCTTCAGCCACAACGAATAAGATGCAGGCAATGTTCAGGAGAATGCCCTGCATCTGTAAAAATGCTCACCTGCTCATCATACGATCCGCGGGTGATGCGTCAGGGAAAACTTGCCGCACAGGGACGATGCGTGGAAATCCGGGTTGCGTCGGTGAACGATGCGGCGGCATCGAGCGGTGCTGCATCGGTTTCTTCAGCCGCGATCCCTCGATGCATCGACTCGTGCAGCAGCGGCAGGCACTGCATCGGTTTCAGCAGCGGCGGGGAGATTCTTCTCGCACCACGGCGTTGCATCGAAAAACTGTCCCAAGAAGTGCGATGCGTCAATTTTCTTGTTGCTGCGTTGCTTTACAGCTCCCAGCAGCAGAAACAACCTCCAGAGGCACCACACAGTCACAGGCACTCCTGGCAGATCAGAACTTCCAGCAAGGAAGTTCAAGGGAGCTGGGGGTGAAGTCTTTGTGTTCCTGAGACTTCAAAACAGGAGGCAAGCTCTACTCAAGCCCTTGGAGACTTTCCTCAAGCAGGGGACACAGCACACAGCAAAGTCCTTCTCCTTTCCTTGGCAGAAACAGCAACTGCAGGCCAACCCCAGACACACAGCAAGGGCAGTACTTCTCCTCCGTTTCTCCAGCTCTTCTCCTTGGCAAATGTTCCTCTTGATTCCAGAAGTAGTCTAAAAGTCTGGGGTCTGGGCCCCTCTTTTTATACAGTAAATCTCTTTGTTCTCTCCGGCGCCGGGGCTCCGAGCCCAGTCCAAACCCGGTCTGGGGGGCACTTTGCAAGTGCACAACATAGTCCATTGTCAGTGTGAGCCCTGGCTCCAGACACACCACGGGGGGAGCCATCATTGTGGAAGGCAGACACAGACGTATTTAGGTGCAGGTGCTACTCCTCCCACTACTCCAAATGCAGGCCAGGCCTATTCAGCCTAGCGCTGACTCATCCAGACTCCCTGGAGCCACTGCACATCCCCAGCCCCGTCACTCCAAAGCCAGACAGTCAATACACATACTAGCAGAGGCACACAGGATGGCTAAGAAAGAAAATACCTACTTTCTAAAAGTGGTATTTTCAAACACAGAATGTAAAAATCACCTTTCCTAAAGATGCATCTTTAGATTCTGAGTTCAGGCATACTAAACTTTATTTTCCTATCTGGTCCCAATGGTAAGTTATGATGTTATAAATGAACTCCCATTCATTCCTATGGGGACAGATAGCCTTACAATAGTGAGAAACGAAATTGGCAGTATTTCACTAGCAGGACATGCCACACACATCAGGGCATGTCCTACCGTTCTCATACACTGCATCCTGCCCACAGGGGTACCTTGGGCCGACCTTAGGGGTGACTAACATGTAAGAAAAGGGAAGGTTAGGGCTTGGCAAGTGGGTGCACTTGCCAGGTTGACATGGCAGTTTACAAACTGCACACAGGCACTGCAGTGGCAGGCCTGAGTTTTCTTTTCAGAGCTACTCATGTGGGTGGCACAATCAGTGCTGCAGGCCCACTAGTAGCATTTGCTTTACAGGCCCTGGCACACTCAGTGCACTTTACTTGGGGCTTATCAGTAAATCAAATATGCCAATCATGGATAACCAATCATAATAACAATTTACACAGAGAGCATATGCACTTTAGCACTGATTAGCAGTGGTAAAGTGCACAGAGTCCTATAGCCAACAACCACAGGTCAGGAAAAAATAGGAGGTAGAAGCAAAAAGTTTGGGGATAACCCTGCAAAAAGGGCCAAGTCCAACACATACCATAGGCCTGCTCCGGGCAATCACAGTTTAGCCCCTTCGATGCTCATGCCGAGCTCAGCTCGTCATGCTGCGCGGTCGGCCTGTGCGCATGACGAGCTGAGCTCGTCATGACCACACCCGCGATCGGAATGTCCAGCACCTGGGCGGAATTCCGATCGCGGCGAAGCGCTTGAACATTACCTAGGAGGACGAGTAGGGGGTCGAATATTTATGAAGATAATGAAGAGCATCACCAAAAATGGTGGCTTTTTAAAGACTGCTGATGTCCTTCAAGCAGTCAGATGATGTGCTACTAAACAGACACTTGAAAGATGACTTCGTTCAGTAGATACAATTGTTCTATAGATGTTTCCAAGTATTCACCATAGACTTACATTAAATCCTTTCCAGATTGTATTAGGAAACTCTAAAGAATGTATTGATCTGGTCCAAAAATGTAAAGCTATAGAGGGTGATAAAGAGTTTGGAGGAAACAGGAAAACTGCTGTGAATCGGTGGTTCTCCTGCCCACCAAGGAGGGTGAATGACAAAATATGCAATAGTGAATCTTCAGCTCGCAATGCCATTGGAACCTCTGACCGGCAATACATCTGCTGCTTTAGGAGGTTTATTTTGGAAAGATAACAAAACAGGCTGAGCTGATCATAGTGATGTTTCTAACAGCCCTCATGCATTTTTGGTAACAGCGCTGCCACTTTCTTGGTGGTATATTCAGAATAGGGCAGACAGGCTACTGTGGGTGGGTGGATGTGGGACAAGGGGTGTCTTTTGCCACCCCAGCGGTTTGGCAGTCATCCACAATATTCTAAACGATCCACATAGTTTCTAGGAAATAGATACAGTAAAATATCCAGCACTAATTTGCATTACATCTCCACCTCATTAAAACCAAATAACTAATATGAACTGTTATGAACCAGGGATATAAATGAAACCTTGAGTTCTCCCAGTTGTTCTCCTAATACCAGAGCGGGATCAAATCCTACTATTATGCTACACAATCACTTATCGCATGATGTAATTCTGTGCATTATGTTCCAGCCACACATTAGTCAATAGCAAAGGAACAGATGGAGCACATGTGCATGACCATGTAGTCTAGTGACACATTGGCTGACTGGTTGACTGACTTAGGAGACTGGCTGATTGGTTGACTGGCTTATTAGACATATATGGTGCAATGATAAAGCAGCAGCACTGATGGACAGGAGAAAAGTTCCTTTTTCCTATGATCTGTTTCAATGGTGGTTTCTCTCTATCAATCAGAGCAGGTCCATGATCCTGCTGGAGCAGGAATCAGTTCACAAATTAGACATCAAGGTTTACCATCAAACGGGCTATTTCCCACTGTGTTAAATGATCGGCATTTGTTCAATTAGATCTTTGTCGTTATTTTAGAGAAGAAGCAAGCAATGCATCATATAAATTATCATCACAATCATCAGTTTAATTTTAGTCAATAAAGAGAGTTGGTACATGTTTAAAGGGTTTTATTATTCAAATCTTTTAGTAGATCATCTTTATTGTAAATCACAAGTTAAATACAGATTAATCTCAATAGTCAATATATGCCAGAAATATAAAATCAATATTGATTAATCAAGTCATATAATAAATGCATTAAAAGCGCATTCCATAAAGGAAAGAAGCCCTATTCTTAGAATCAGGTAAAAATGGAGTTAGTCAGAACCCATAAAGAATTCCAGTCCGAGAGAATGAGAGAAAAGCATAAAGCTTCAGCATTTAAATCAGCTCAAATAGATCAAAAATATGGAAGCAAAGAACATCCAATAAAGAGAGGTTCAAGAAAACGCAGTAATGTCTCTAAGCAATGTGACATAAAGTCTGGGTAAAATGGAGAAGACATAAGGGCAAGTGGTAACCTACTCTAAGAACACGCTCTATTATAGACTACACATTTCATGCAGCTTTTGCAACATGTTGCTTTTTTTGTCTCCTACCAGCCAATCAGCATCTGATACTCGCCTGGGAACAGGATCACTTCTCATCTTCTCACACAAATACAATAGTTCTCAGACAGCAAAGCTACGTTTGCAACTATTTTATCTTGTGGCCTTTTTCTCATTCAGGCTTGCTTTCCCACATATACTCTACATCTTTAATCTTCTAATATCTAGTTTTTAAACAATAGTTTATGTCGAAGTCGAAACATCTGTACTAATGAAAAAGAAAACATTTTGCAGAATCACCATTGAAGGAGAAAAAGAAGTTGGTTAGAAAGTCAATTTCACGTTTTAAACGCTTAATTTCAATGTATGAACTCTTCATTACCCTATTAAACGACAAAAACTAATCATGTGTAAGTATACCTATAAGTAGAAACATTTTGCGGAAATACTTGAAACTATGAAAGCAACTTATTAATTATTTTAAAAAGCATGATCATAGAGAGTTCAAGAATAAAACTTTTTAATGCAAATTTAGTTAGCATTTTCTATTCAACCTTGATATAAAGCAGTTTTCAAGCAGTGCTGCTTTAATAATTTTGAGGCCTAGTAGGAGTAAATAAGACAGCTTACAGTCTTATGAATTCTAAGTACATTATTTTCATCAAAGCTTGCACATTAATTCTGCACGTTTAATTACAACCAGTGATATAAAGCAGTTTTCAAGCAGTGCTGCTTTAATAATTTTGAGGCCTAGTAGGAGTAAATAAGACAGCAGAGCGGGTGCGCTGCCATCATGCCAAAGGGGCGCCAAAGGAAAGACCATCTGCTCCTGTCTGCTTCTGGTCTGCACCCAGCATCAGGAACCCTGGCCGTCCGGCCACCCACAGGTACTCCACCGTAGAACTCAGAGACCTCGACCCCAGGCGCCACAACAACGAATGCTGCATCGCATCTCCTTGAATAACGGTAGGACCATTCACCTGCCAATGCTGTCTTTTCACCGGTAACCCAGGACAGGCATCATTCATGGAAACAGGCGCAACTCTCACTTTGCCGAGCTCGACCGCTCCTGAACCACTCCAATGCCTTCTACTGAATGCCCGATCTCTCTGCAAACACGGCACCAAATTCTGGGACACCATAACCACCCTTGCTCCCGGTGTGATCTTCATTACAGAGAACTGACTCAACCCCTCCTCCACACTGACATCACCACCCCAATGCCCAATGACTACAAAATTACACACTGTGACTGCACCAACAAACACAAAGGAGGCATCGCCATCTTTCACATAGAAACTATCTGCTGCATCATCAACAAAGGCGACACCACACCGATCACGGAACACCTCAACTTCCAACTCTACACTGACAGCAAAATGACCATCAGAGGCACTCTCGTCTACAGACCCCCAGGACCACGCCCCAGCTTTTGTGACGCCATCACTGACTTCATCGCCCCGCTAGCCATCAAGTACAATACTACATCATCCTCTGCAACCTCAACTTCCACCTCGACGACCCCACAAACACCAACTCCGCCATCCTCCTGGAACGCATGAGTAATATCCGCCTCACCGAGCTTGTCCCCAACCCCACACACAGCGCAGGACACACACTTGACCTGATCTTCACGCCCAGCGACAGAGTGAAATAGAGTAACACCACAGAACTCACCTGGATTGACCACACCATCGTCCACTTTACCATCACAGGATCACCATGCACAACCACCAGGCCTCCCAACTCCTCCATCTGCAGCTGGAGCAAAGTGACATAGACCCAATGGATGCCCGCCCTCAACACTACCAAGCCCGACCCCACAACCAACCTAGAACAGGTCGTCAAGAACTTCAACCCCTGGATCAACAACTGCACCAACCAAGTCGTCTTCATCAAACCATCAAACCTTCAGACCCTCCAAACAAACCAGCTGGTACTCAGGACAATGAAACGAAGTTGCAAATAACTAGAGAGAGAATGGAGCACCAGCAGAGACACCATAGACCGAGCCACCTTCAAGACAACCCTCAACAAATCCCACCGACACCTCAAAGATGCAAAAAAAGACACCCAAGCAAACCGCAGAGAAGCAAGCGGCAATTACACCAAGGCACTCCTCAGCATCATCAGAGAATTCTGATGCCCAACTGTCACCGAGAACACTATCTGCCCTTCACAGGAACTCTGCGATAATCTAGCAAAACATTTCCCCAACAAGATATCCACCATCTACAGGAACTTTGAACCCCAACCCTCTGATTTCTACAGCCTCCTCACTCCTAAGGCTGCCACCACTGACCATCCTCTCACTGCATGGGAACAGCGCACCACACAAAACACCACAGCCATCATGAACTCCATCTACTTTGGAGCACCCATGGACCCCTGCCCCCACTGCCTATTCAATCTTAGAAGCAAGGATATAGGCCTAAACTCACCACCATTCTCAATGCATCCATCTCCACAGCCACCTTGCCTGATGCATGGAAACATGCAGAAGTCAGCCCTCTCCTCAAGAAACCCCCGCCAATGCCAGCAAACTCCAAAACTACCACCTATTATCATTGCTCCCTTTTCCTGCAAAAGTCCTCAAGAAAGCCATCAACTGTCCGCTCACCGAACACCTGGAGAGAAACAGCCTGCTCGATGCCTCTCAATCCGGCTTCCGCACCAGCCACAGCACTGAAACTGCCCTGACTGCCGTAACTGACGACATGTGCACCGTCCTCGACAGGGGAGAATCGGTGGCCCTTATCCTCCTCGACCTCTCTGCAGTGTTCAACATCTTATCCCACCACATGGTCATCAAGAGAGTGAACGACATCAGGATCCAGGGAGGTGCCCTAAGATGGATCACATCATTCCTCATGGCACAAACTCAGACAATCCGCTTACCTCCCTTCACCTCGGAAGCCAAGACCACCATCTTTGGCATCCCTCAGCCTCACCCTCTTCAACACCTACATGACACCCCTAACCAACATCATCAGAACCTGTGACCTCAATAACATATCCTACACCGACGACACCCAGCTCACCCTCTTGCTCTCAGCAGACCCCTCTACCACAAGGACTAACTTCTACAACTGCATTAAGAGTGTCACAAACTGGATGAAGACCAAATGTCTGAAGCTCAACCCTGACAAGACCAAAGTGATGATCTTTGAGAACAACGCCTCTCTGTGGAATGACACCTGGTGCCTGCCCAACTCAGACCTTCCCCTACACCAACTGACACGCCCACAATCTTGGCATCATCCTGGACAGCAAACTCACCATGAAACAACAGATTAACGCAGTCTCCTCTGCCTGCTTCCACACACTCCACATGCTCCGAAGAATTTTCAAATGTTTCCCCATCGGCACAAGGAAAACCCTAGTCATCAGCTGGCTGAACTGCGGCAGCGCACTGTACGCAGGAATCACCACCCAACTCATGAGGAGACTCTAGATGATACAGAACTTAGCGGCCAGGCTCATCCTCAAACTACCAAATGATCTCAAATCACTCCTCACCTCAGGAAAATCCATTGGCTCCTTATCCGGAAAAGGTGCCAATTCAAGATGTTGGCACACGCCTACAAAGCCCTCAACCAAGGAGCAGCATACTTCAACCACCGATTGAACTTCCACCAACCCTCCAGAGACCTTTGCTCTACCTCCCTCACTCCCTCACTCTCGCAGAGACACCGTGCATCTGCCAAAGCCACAGTAGAGGCCGTTCATCCTCATACTCCACCGCGAAGTAATGGAACAGCCTTCCCTTCCACCTCTGGACAAAATCCTCTGGCGGAATTCAGGAATAAATTCAAAACCTGGTTTCTTGATTGAACCCAACAACCTAGTGCCTGGATACCCTCCCGGTTGAATAGCAGCACTGTACATATACGTATTGATTGATTGATTGAGAAGAAAAGGGCTTGGGGTCCTGTCAGGATTGTCAGACCAACTGTTATCCACCCATTCCCATCGCATAGTATTGAGAGTCCCTTCCTTTTCTTCCTCTGAGTAAATTGAATATGTAGTGACAGTCTTGTTTAAAACATACCCAAACAATACAAAGGAACTGTTAGCCAGACTAGAGACAAAACTAAACTCACTCATTGATGCCTGTTAGACCTGTCAGCCTAAGGGTGGTCCCCAAACCTCTCCCCTCCTGTTTTGCTAAATTTGTTTTTTGTTGGCTTAGGACTCTGTGCTCTTTACCACTACTAATCACTGCTAAAGGGTTTGTGCTCACTCACTGAAACATGGCA
This sequence comes from Calotriton arnoldi, assembly GCA_963921515.1. NCBI lineage: Eukaryota > Metazoa > Chordata > Amphibia > Caudata > Salamandridae > Calotriton > Calotriton arnoldi. The sequence continues at coordinate 219,604 of CAWUFW010015681.1, forward strand.
AAATTGGCTTACACCTGATTGGCATATTTCTTTTACTTATAAGCCCCTAGTAAAGTAGTCTATCAAATGCCCATGGCAGATAAATTAAATGCTACTAGTGTCTGCCGCACTTATTATGCCACCTATTTAAGTAGCTCCTTAAAACATGTCTCAGGCCTGCCATTGAAGCCTGTGTACAGTATTAAACTTCCACTTCGACCTAGCAAAATAAGCTCTTACCAGACCTAAAACTCCCTTTTTAATACATATAAGTCACCCCTTAGATATTCGCTAAACATCCCATAGGGTAGGGTGTAGTATATTTAAAAAGTTTGACATGTACTTTTAAGTTTTGCATGTCCTGGTGTTAAAAACTCTCAAATTCGTTTTTACTACTGTGAGGCCTACCTCTCCCTTAGGGTAACATTAGGTTACCTTTTTACATATAATAGGAGACTTTTGTTTGTGAACAGGAAGAAATGTCATGTTTGACGTCTAAGGAATTGTACATTTAAATCCTCTTTAATTGTAAAGTTGAACTTTCAGTCACAATTCTAAAAATGCCACTTTTAGATAGTTGGCATTTTCTTGTCCTAACTATTTGGTGCCTGTAGCCTGTAGCCTGTTTCCTGCGTCAAAGGACTCAGCGTAGATGGCAGTTGGCCTTTGTGCATTCCTCCCAGACAACCACACAATAGAGGGACTGAGTATTGGCAGTATGGGCCGGCCTGGCTGGATGGGGGGGACAAAGCTGTGCACCGCCTACTTGTACTCAGCTGCAAGTAGCTGCCTCAGCCCACGCACAAAGAACTTCATACTAGCCCTTTGTTCCCCAGACATTCTGTGACCATGGCAGGGAGGAAGGACATTTCAACACCATCTGTGGGTAGGGGGAGCACTAGGAGTTTCTTCCACTTCAAAGATGGCACCAGGTATAAAATGTGTGATCCTCAGACCAACTCTTCACTTCACTTCTGGACCTGTAGAGGGCTCTCAGAGGACTGTCCTGCTGCCCGTGGCCTGCTGTGTTCTTCAGAAGACTGCCCTGCTGCACCAAGGGAACTGCTCTGCTGTCTGAAGCCTGCGCTCTGACCTCTGAGGACTGCCCTGCTGCTTGAGACCTGCTTTTTTGCTTGAACCCAGGACTTCCAGGGCAAGTTGGCAGGCCTCCTGATCAGAGCCTCAGGGATAGAAAAGACTCCAACCAATTTGGATCTGCACCTGGACACTGCCTGAGTGTATGCTGGCCCTCTAATTGGTGACCCTTCAGTCCTGGAACCTTGGAAGTGGTGCTAAAAGTGCCCAGATAGCCCAAATCAAAAACTTAAGACAAAAGTGCCCTGAGAGGAGACTGAGACATACTTGCTTGGCAATCCACACAAGGTGCATCACCGATCAACCTGATTTTGCGGTAGCTCCTGCGACGTTCTCCTCTGCAGCAAATTCTGTGCAGCAGCTCCTAGCAGGAGGGGTATCCTGCCTCGTTGAGCACTTGTCAGCTGCAGCGAGCAGCTTCGTCCCATTGGAAATTTTTGACAAAAAAGAGACTAAGGTCCAGATGTACAAAAATGTAGAACTGCGACTTCCTAATTGAGATTCTTACTGATTCGCAATTAAGAAATCACAATTCCTGATGCAAGAAAACGTACATCTTTGAAATAGCAATTCCTAGTGGGTCGCAAATCGACCTACCTCATGGATATTAATAAGGTAGGTCGCAATTTGCGACCCATAAGGAATCACAGCCATCATACGGATAGTGGCCCACTGAGATTAGTAGAACACCATGTCTGAGATTGCTTTTTAATAAAGGATTTTTTTTTTTAAATGAACCCCATTTACCATAAAGAAAAACAGAAAAACAGAATCTGTTTTAAAAGAAAAAATGAAACGTTGAAGTTTTATTTTCAAGAGTAGGCAGTGGTCTGTGCCTGTTCTTAAAAAATATTTTTTTAACATTCTCAAAGGGGATGGGGTTGCCAGGGGACCCCTTCAAATTTGCAAATGGGTTACCACCAGTATTAAAGTGATGGTAAAGTATTACTGTTTTTGCAACTGGAATTTGGTTGCAAAACAGTAATACATACCATAAGGATTCGGTATTTGGAAGGGACGCCCTAAACACACCCCTTCCAAGTACCGAATTGCTAACAAAAATTGTGATTTGGTAAAATGTTACAGAATTGCACTTTGTCCTTTTGTAAATTTGAAAAAGCATTTTTGTGGTTTCAAATGGCCCAATTCCGACCGCAAAATGCATTGTACATTTGGCCCTAAGTTGGAACAAAGAAATCTTCACTGTGACTTCTTATAGCGCCTCCCAGATGACCACGCCTTCTCCTTGGACACTGCCAGCTGCCTTGCCTCAATGAACTTTACCTTTTCCAGCATTTTTCTTTAAAATTTCTTCTAATTTCAGAGGCAAGCGGAGACCAGGCCCAATCCACCTCATGTATCTGAATAGCGATCAGCCATAACTTTCGACTTTACCCCTGTCTCTCGTGACTAGATGTCCACGGTTGACACTTTGATCTTTTATGCGCTAAATCGCTCTACAAACATAAAAAATTCATAACTCCGATTCAATTGATTGGATTTTTGCTGATTTGGTGTCAAATAATGTATTTAAATTTTCCGTTTAGCTGATTTTAATGTCTATATGGATGAGCCCAACAACAAAGCTGCCGTGGAGCTTGAAGAGGTTTTCTGTAACCTCAATCTAGTCTTGAAGTTTGTTGGCTCTACGCATAAATTAGGTCATACTTTAGAACTGATTATCATGAATTGTGACTCTCTTACAGTTGGCGAGCCATACCTGGTGACTTGGGGCCTGAGTTAGATCTTGGCGGAATTGGTCCTGCCATCGCTTTTCAGTTGGATTCTCCGTCTGCTCTATTTAGATGCTGGAGGGTCAATGGGCGAAAGACTGTCGGAGTGCCGCCATCTCCACCAGATTTTTTCACCTGCGTTGACGGCACCATAGGCAAAAATGGCTGTCTGAGGTAGTCCAGCCAATTTGTCCGCCAGGCCAATCATGATGTGCTTTCCTGCTGACGTAACTGTGGCGAGGAAATCTCCACACCTGAGTTGGTGGTTTGGAATTGATATAAGGTATAAACTCACCTTTTTCACTTTTCCCACTTCCATTTTCGACATGAATCCGATCGTCCAAGTCCTCCCTTTGTTGCAGTTTCTTGACCACAAAACAAATCAACCCCGTCATCGCCGAAATCAAAGGTAAGCCTTTTTTTAACTTGTTTCCTTTTGAATTGTCTGTTCACAATAGCTATGGAGTTGTGCATTTTTGAATCTCTCGTACAAGCAATGTTTTAGTAATGTGCAATGCACATGTGTGTAATGTTGTAGTTTAGGAATTGTAAAAAAAACACAAATGTATATTTTAACTTTAATGTTAAATTTAGTGCAAGCGGCACCATGATAAATGTACATGTAATCAAAATTAGACATTAAAGAAAAAATCTAAACGTGTTCCTACAGGTGTGTTTAATTATTTTTTGTAAACTATCAAATCATATACATATGCATTACACATCATTGGAATATTTTACATTTATTTAAAATGTAGAAATTGCCCTAGGCAAGGCAAAAGTCTGTTTTAAAAAAAATGTAAAATCAATGTTAGTTCTCAACCTAAAACATCCCAGATATTTATTAATGGCACATTTCCCCAGGTCTAGTGCATTTTCGATACATAAATACATATTAATTTACTATACAAAAGTTTAAGGTGTAATGCATATGTGCTTATTTTTCATTACGTATTAAGTTAAAATAAACACACCTATATTAACACATTAAAAGAATAGTCAGAAAAGTGTTATTGTTTGGTGTAAGTGTCCATTATCATGGTGAATGCTTGCACCAAAATTTCTATGTCCATGAAAATATTTTTCTCACTAATATTTGCACTGTACACATATGTCATTTGAAAAAGCTTTTGTCGTTACTGTCTAAAATTTAAGTAAGAATAGGTATCACACATTTTCATTATTAACATTGTTGATAATCAATGACTTGTAAATGAATATTAATGTCAAGACAAACTTTGTACAAAGTAACATTTTATTAATAAATGAGATACTTCTCTCAAATATTTTATTTTAAAAAACCCATAAAAGAAGGAGAAACATGATGCACAGCAACAGCCTGTGAGTTTGTTGCCCAGAACTTGCCTCCTAAACAAACTGCCAAAGGGTGACCTCCTCAGGAAGGGCCATCTAGTGGACACAGAGCAGGCACCTCAAGGATCTTTCTTGGGAGGGGTGGGTTTAGGTTTGACAGATGTTAGGGACAGGTAAGATATCAATTCAGGAGGAGGAGTACAGGTAGGAGGAGTGGGAGAGGATTTGGTTTGGGAGGTAGAGGAAGCTGGCATTAGTGATGTGCATGTGTCTGTATGTTTTGCAGTTGCATGTGGGTCGTGTGTATGTTAAGTAGGTTTGGATGTGTGTTTTAGTGGCATGTGTGTGGTGTTCTGGTGAGTGTGTATCTTTGTCATTGGTGGATGTTGTTTTGGGTGTAGGTGTGCTTGTGTGTGAGTGTGTTTGTTTGAATGAGTCTGCTGTTGAGGTGGTTGCTATGGTTGTGGTGGTGTGTCTGCGTGTTTTGCAGTTTGTTTTATATGTTTGATGTATGTGGTTTGGCAGCTGTGTGGTGTTCGGGTGAGTGTGTGCATTTGGTGGGTACTGTTTTGGGTATAGGTGTGCTTGTGTATGAGTGTGTTGTTTTTGATGAGTGTGCTGTTGAGGTGGTTGGTGTGGTTGCAGTGTGTGTGTGTATGGTGTGCAGTTGCATGTTTTATTTGGTGTATGTTGTGTATGTGTTGATCCAGCGCTATCAATAAAATTTCTTCTCCTATATGCTTTGGACGTCCAGGTACAAATATCCCTTTTCCACAACTTATATCCATATGACGGTGGGGCCCATAACACCGCATAAACATTCACTCTCTCATATACTCCCTGGATTTCATCCGTTTACTTAGGAGAAAACAGTAAATGATTTGCTGGAAGGAGACGGGATACCCTTTAAAACGACATAATACTTCTCAAACCTTAAGGTATTCCGCTCATTGGTCGATGGACCAACTAGTAGGAATCAGTTGATGGTGATTAAGACCAGCTCAATCACTATAAACTTTTATATTTATCATTGAGCTAAAGAACCACAGACTCATTGTTTTAAAGATAATAAAGTTTATCTAATTTTTAGAAGCATGAATAAGTTTCAAATTTATTATTCAGATTAATACATTTATCATTATAAGAATAAATTTAAGTTGCAGTGCATACCTATTAGATGGAAAAACAAAGTTCGTCACAGCAATGAATTCAGATCACAGCATAGAAACTCCCGAAAGACTGTCTATCTGTCCTGTAAAAACAGGCCTTCTCGACGGATCACCTATATGGTGTTTCCCGCCACAATCCAGTTCTTTTCCCTTATAGTATTTAAGAATAAAAAGGTCTAATAATATTAAAAATGGAAAAATCTATTAAAGCAAAAAGGTTTCTCCATCAGCAGCGTCCCGTGCTCAATAAAAATATAAAACAGCGGCTCCCGCAGCAACAACACCGGCAAAAAGCAGTAGCATCAGTAGGAGTCCCCCCTCAGAGTAGGTCTTCTTATACCCTAAAACTAGCTTACTAAGTGAAAATGTTACATCTTTGGGGGCGAGATTCTCTCTAATTGGTCCATTTGGGGTCAGTATACATCTCATTATAAATATCCTTGCTCCAACCAGTTCTTTGTGGAAAGTTCATACTTCTGTCGTTTCTCACGGGTTCATGACATTACCCATCCGCACATTGGTCTCTATCTGTATCCTTTTTGCTACTTTAAGTTGGACAGTTCATTGTTCCTTCACGTATTCACTGCAACTTCTCACGCTTTTCGCAATGTCCTTCTTTGGCACACGTTTGTATAATAAGGTCATCGCAGCCTTGACCAAGCTTCCATACTAGGCTTTGGGACGGTCACATGATCCCTCTGTTCACAGCCTTTCTCATTCGCGGAAACCATTTGCGCCTGCGTACTCTAGCTTGCTTGCCTCTGCAGCCATTTTACATCGTGGCACAACAGGCCTAAGCGAACTATTTATAAAGATAAACAGAACATAGTTAAGAATAAAGAATATAAGCCTTTTCGTTTCCCTCCCATCATTCTACGTACCCCAATTACGTGTTACCTAGCAAAAGCGACATATAAAGCTATTTCTTACTTACCAACCGCTTTACTTTGCCACCACACAGTTTATTTTCAAGCACAAATCATGCAATTATTATTTTAATTGGTACGCAAATTATTAGATTTATGTTATCCACGTTAACAAATGTAAGTAAATTAGTTTGCACGGATATAGCGTGTTACCCATAACCCTTATCCTGACACATACATGGTTGGTTATTTACTAAGACGAACCTGTGTGTTAATTATTCAACGTAAATATTAGGAGGTAAAATTTTTTTTTGTTTACCCTGCTCCATCAACTCCCCCCTTTGGTGATTTTTAATATCACCACAAAAACCCATGTTATACAATTTTGTCAGATAGCATATTTCTGGTCCAGTTTGTTTTTGTTAGTTTACACAACTGTATCCCTTTCATCTTGTCTTTGTTTTCTTATACATATTTTCTTTTATTTCTTCTAGCTCTATTTCACCCATCTCTCTTTCTCTTTCTTTATTTATCTTATTTTCCTTTTCTATTTTATTCTCTCTTTTTCTTCTCTTTATACATACAATAATCAATTTTAATACTCGGACTATTAGTACTATTATGGTCGCTATTATTATGATTTTCCCTATTACTAATCTACTCATTCTAGTGAACCAATTTATTACTGAGGAAAAACTCTTACCAAGTTTTCCCAATGCATTTTCAACCTCCAGTGGAACAAGTTCTTTGTGCAAATTGGTAATATTCTTAATATACTTTTGTATATTTTCACTTTTATCTGGAATGTAAGTGCAACAATGTTGGACTTTCAGCATTCCACAGACTCTACCCTCTTTTGCCAAAAGAATGTCAAGGGCAAGTCGATTTTGCATCACCATAGCTCTCATGGCAACCATTTCGGTATTTACCATCAAGAACCCTCCAGCAGTATCTGTAGATAAACGATCTACTACTGTGGATAACTTCCACATTTTAAATGCATTCAAAGATATTCCCACTGCTGGTATCAATGCTCCAAAAACATCACCTACTATTTCTGAAAAGCTCTCCCTTTTCCTACGTGTAAATGTCTTTACCATTTCGTGTGTTCCCTTTTCTGTTCTATCTACATGAAAAATCTTTGGAAAGACCAGGCCTAAGTAACATGATCCATACCAATGGTCCGGCAACCTGTAATAAGCTCTGTTACCGCAAATATAATAGATCCCAGGAAATATTGGATCTTTTCCCCCTTTGAATCCCCAACCTCCTAAAATGTTATAATTGTCTTGGCAATCACTGAAACCCACGAAATAGTTGTCATATCTTGTTCTATTTCTTCTAATGCACAACCTTCCCTGTTGGGGCCAATCCAGAGACATAGCTGCATTTGTCTTTTTCTTGTCATGATTTTCTTCCTCAAACGCCCAAAGAGGTGTTTTTGTCTCTTCTATCACTTTTCTTTGAAATTTTACTCGTCTATCCTTGACCATTTCTAAAAACACCTTTTCTTCATTCCTTAACTCACAGGTAAGGTTGTTTTTAACTATATCATCTAATGTTAGAATTTTATTTTCTATGAAATTCACCAAACGTTCTTGCTTCTTTCACTTTGTTTAGTTCAGAAATTATAGGCATCTCTGCAAAAATCTTATCTATATCAGTATAATAATATTCTAATCTTCCTGTCTTGTAAAATAGACTTGCTAAAACACTACATGTTATTCCATACGTCAAAGGAAGGTGATGATAGGTCACACCTTCTGCAACAGACGCAGGCAATTGCATACAAACGTAACAATCTCTCACATCCATGGTTTCTACATACTCATATAATAATTTAGTAAAAACATTTTTTGAAAAATCTGTTATTGATTTGTCCTTATGCAACTCTGCACTACTTTTTAATATAGCTGTTTCCTGCATGTTAGCTCCCTTTTCTATCTCTGTGTTATTCTTTAATATAGACGTCTCTTCTACAGCTAATCTAATTGGAATGGTGATTGCTAAAATAATCCATACGGTCATTAATAATCCTGTACAAAAGAAGCACATCTTACACCATCTACGTAAGAACTCACATCTACATGTTCTATTTTTAGTATCTACCATTTCTAAAAACACCTTTTCTTCATTCCCTAACTCACAGGTAAGGTTGTTTTTAACTATATCATCTAATGTTAGAATTTTATTTTCTATGAAATTCACCAAACGTTCTTGCTTCTTTCACTTTGTTTAGTTCAGAAATTATAGGCATCTCTGCAAAAATCTTATCTATATCAGTATAATAATATTCTAATCTTCCTGTCTTGTAAAATAGACTTGCTAAAACACTACATGTTATTCCATACGTCAAAGGAAGGTGATGATAGGTCACACCTTCTGCAACAGACGCAGGCAATTGCATACAAACGTAACAATCTCTCACATCCATGGTTTCTACATACTCATATAATAATTTAGTAAAAACATTTTTTGAAAAATCTGTTATTGATTTGTCCTTATGCAACTCTGCACTACTTTTTAATATAGCTGTTTCCTGCATGTTAGCTCCCTTTTCTATCTCTGTGTTCTTTAATATAGACGTCTCTTCTACAGCTAATCTAATTGGAATGGTGATTGCTAAAATAATCCATACGGTCATTAATAATCCTGTACAAAAGAAGCACATCTTACACCATCTACGTAAGAACTCACATCTACATGTTCTATTTTTAGTATCTACCATTTTGTTCTATTACCTACTTTATAGTATGTATAGAAAATGTGTCACCACACCTCAGAAATGACCTCGTAGCCACCCTACGCTCTCACTTTGTCTCGTTTGGTACTTCCTTTAGTTCTTTTCAGAACTCTTTCTTGTCAAATCCAGTGTTTTGTCCAGTCCGGTAGAAATTTGTTCAAATTTCTTTAAATTTGTTGCACTTACCCTTCACCCATTAAATTGTGGCTTTGTTCCGGGTTCTCGTGAGTGATCTCTTCTTCTTTGAAATCAGTCAACGCAATGTATAGCCATTCATGCGATTTATATTTTAGATTAGCTTTCTTCACTCTTTTTGTCTTCTGCAAGTGTTTTCCTCCTTGTCTTTCTTGTTCCTTTTGACTTGTTATTTCATTTACTTGTTCTGCATTCTTTCCATCTAACCTTATGATCTTGTATCTCAATCTCTTAACTTCGTGGGGCCAATTGTCTCCTTTTCTTGGCTTTTTTGGTTCACTTTCTTTCTCCTCTCTTTCTGTTCTCCAAGTTCTCTTTCTCGACTCTAGTTTCTGGTTTCTTTCGTGTCCACTTTCTTCTGACTCTGTTTCAGTCCTTTCTTTATTGTCTCTTATCTTAATTTTTAGAATTTCACTTCCTTCATCTGTTTTAGATTTTCCTCGTGTTTTCCTTTGATCACCTACTTCTGTCCCTCCTCGAGGTTCTTCCGAATTTGTGTCAATCTCTCTATCTGTTTCTGAATTTCCCTGTTTCTTTGTTCGCCGATCTGTCCCTATTGCTCCTCGGGGTCTTCCGATTCTTCTACCTTTCTATTTGAAACTGTCCCTTCTTCTTCTATTAATATAATTTCTGAAGGATCTTCACCATAACTTGTACTTGGTTGCTCACTGTTACTATCTTTTTGCTCAGTTTCTTCTTTTATGCTATCAAATTTCCAATCTCTTTTCAGATTTTCATCACAGTCAGAATGCTCTGTATCAGATGCTGAACTAGGGTCTGATATTTCCAGATGTCGACTCACATGTCGATCTTCAGATTCTGGAACTTTTGCTATTTCCTCCTCTCCTCCTGTCGTTACACTTGTACTTGGGTCTTCCAGATGTCGACTTACAGGTCGATCTTCAATTTCTGGAGCCCTGTTTGTCTCTTCCTCTGCATCAGATGCTGAACTGGTATCTGATATTTCCAGATGTCGACTCACAGGTCGAGCTTCAGGATCTGGAACTCTGATGGTGTGGCTGGCGTGTACCCAGTGTTTTACTCCTGCACATTTGACTGCAGTTGTTGTTACCAGGATCACTTGTCGTGGTTGGTCCCAGCGAGGAACCAAACAGTTTCTTCTTCGGTGGACTTTTATGCGGACCCAATCTCCTGGATTCAAGTCATGAGCTGGTTTTCTTTCAAGAGTGGTCGCATCCGGTCCAACCTGATGAAACACAGAAAGTACCACATCAGCCAATCCTTTGCAATAATCCAACACGAGATCATCAGTTATAGTCAGCAGTTTGTTGACAGGTACATGTGCTTGCCTCATTGCTCGTCCCATGATTATTTCGTGGGGACTAAGTCCTGTCTTTCTTTCAGGTATACTTCTGATAGTCATTAAAACCAATGGCAAGGCATCTGGCCATTTGAGTCCTGTGGCTTGACACATTTTCCCTAGCCTGTTCTTTATTGTTCCATTTACTTGCTCTACTATTCCAGAAGCCTCTGGTCTGTATGCACAGTGCAATTTCTGTTTAATACTAAGTGCTTCACAAATCAGTTGAATCAATTCGTTTTGAAAATGTGTTCCTCTATCTGTTTCAATCGTTACTGGAAAACCATACCTTGGAATGAATTCTCGCAGCATTAGTTTAGCTGCTGTGATTCCATCATTCCTTCTGGTCGGGTATGCTTCCACCCAACGAGAAAACAAACAGACGACTACAAGAACGTATCTTAGTCTATTGCTTGGGGGCATTTCTATAAAATCCATTTGCATTCTCATGAAAGGACCTCCCTCTCGTCCTATTGTTCCTAGACTCACTACTGTCTTTCTTCCTGGATTTAGCTGTTGACAGATAAGACATCTTTGACAAAGACTCTCAGCTATGGCTCTGAATTTTGGATTATACCATGTTTGCCTAAAAGTCTGATCATTGCATCTCTCCCAATATGAGCTTGTCCATGGTACATCCGTGCCATGTCAGAAATCATGCTGTCAGGCATAACTGGTCTTTCATCTCTGTAAACCCAAACATCATTTTCCTCCCGTTTTCTGCATCCTGCTTTTATCCAGCTATCTTTTTCCTCATCTGCTGCTTCCTGCAATTGTCTCACCTCATCCCATGTCTCGACAGGGTTAGTAAAAAGCAACGGACATGAAATATGCTTTCTCTCTCGGTTTCTGTTTAATGAGACTACATTTTTGGCACAGTACTGAGCTATTTCATCAGCAAACTTATTGCCAACAGTTATGTAGTCTTCCCCATTTTTATATGCATTGCACTTTACCACCACAATCTGTTTAGGCAGCTGTATCGCCTCAAGCAACTTTTTCACAAATTCACCATTTCTTATTGGGGTTCCTGCAGACGTCAAGAAACCTCTCTGGGACCAGATCTGCCCAAAATCATGAACCACTCCAAAGCCATATTGGCTATCCGTGATTACTGTGACTCGGACATTCTTTCCCAATTTGCATGCTTGAATTAGAGCAATCAACTCCGCTACTTGAGCAGAACGTATCCCTCTCAAACAAGATGCTTCCATTACAGCAGCTACGGTGCAAACTGCATATGCTGCACTCAGAACTCCATCATTCGTTCTCAAACATGAGCCATCCACGAACAGAATATAATCTGATTCCTTTAAAGGCTCATCCCGTATATCGGGTCTCGGTTTTGTACAATATTCAAGTACATTCAGACAATCATGATCAACTTCATCCATTTCAATCACACTCTCTTCATCTGGCAATGATGTTGAAGGATTCACATTTATGCATCTGTCAATGGTGACATTGTCTGCACTCAAAATTACTTTTTCATACCTAGTCAGCCGACTATGTGTCATATATTGGGTTTTGGTTCTTGTCAAAAGAATTTCCACAGAATGAGGGACATATACTCTTAGTGGATATCCCATCACAATGCCTTCACTCTGCTCCAGACTTACACAAGTAGCAGCAACTGCTTTCAAACATCCAGGCAACGCTTTTGCTACTGGGTCTAAGACAGCTGAAAAATATGCAATGGGTCTTTTCATGTTTCCGTGTCTCTGCACTAGGACTGAAAACGCACACCCATCTCTTTCACTACAATACAACTCAAAATCTTTTTCATAATCAGGCATTCCCAATGCCGGGGCTTCACACAGCTTTGTTTTTAGTTCTCTGAATGCTTTCATTTCCTCATCATTCATTTCAAAAGGATCTTTAACATCCTTCTTTGTCAATCTCAGTAATGGTTTTGCAATCAGTGAAAATCCACTTAACCATTGTCGACAATATCCCACCATTCCTAGGAACATTCTTACTTCTCTCTGTGTCATTGGAGCTCTCATTCCTTCAATTATTTTTATCCTTTCAGTCGTTACCTTTCGCACTCCCTTTTCAATCTTGTGTCCCAAATATTGGACCTCTTGTTGACAAAACTGAAATTTTGATGGGGACACCTTATGTCCTCCTTTTGCTAAATGATTCAGCAAAGCAATTGTGTCAGTAACACATGCTTCCTTTGTTTTTGATGCCACCAATAGGTCATCAATATACTGAACCATCACGGATTTCTCTGGCATTTTTAAATCTTCCAATGATTTCTTTAGAATCTGATTAAAGATCGAGGGGCTTTCTGTATACCCCTGAGGAATTCGGCACCATGCCAAAATACGCTCTCCGAACCTGAACGCAAATAATGGCTGGCTATCTGGATGTAATGGAATAGAGAAAAATGCATGGCACAAATCAATAACTGTGTACCATTCTGCTTCGCGTGGAATCTGGTATAGAATTACAGCAGGGTTTGGTACTATTGGGCAGCAAGGCACAACAATTTTGTTTACCTTTCTCAAATCCTGTACAATTCTATATGTTCCATTCGGCTTTTTCAGTCCATTATAGGTGAATTACATGGGCTGCTCATTATTTCTCTCAGAATTCTTTGTTCAATCAATTTATTTATTACAGGTGTTATTCCTTCAATTATTTCTGGTGTCAATTTATACTGTGGCGTATTTGGGTAACTTGTTCCTTCTTTTACAGAGATTTTAACAGGGTCTACTCCTTTCATTAACCCTATATCTTCACCCGTAAAATCCCACACTTCCCGTTTCACCGTTTCTTTCAGTTCATTTGGGATTTTCTCTACGTCAAACACAGGGAACAACTCACTCACTTCTGACTCTAAATTTACTAATGTCATTTTATAGAGTACATCTTCATCTGGGGTTTGAAATGCAATCCCATCTGGAGTACAATAGATGGTGCAGTTCATCTTGCAAAGTAGATCGCGTCCTAATAGGTTCACAGGACTGCAATCACACACCACAAATCGGTGCATATCACTGAATGGCCCAATCTTTACCTCCACTAATTTGGTAAGAGGCGCCCTAATTTGCTGATTCGAAACACCCACGACTTGGATATTTTCACCTGAGAGAGGAAGGTTTGGAATTTCCACTAATCTAACAGTAGAACGGGTAGCTCCAGTGTCCACAAGGAATGTTACATTTGCACCATTCACTTCTCCATCCACAAATGGACCTGCTTGATCTACCTCTAGAGTTGCGCCAAGCACGCACTCTTCCTCCTCTCCTAGGCACCGTCATAAACTTTCATCCGACTCATTCCCGTCCTGTCGTAACCAGTATTTAGATATGGCAGCTGAGTGCGGCAATTGTGTTACCTGCTCTCCTCCATAGAATCCTGTTTCTGCACTGTATCTCTGTGGATTTACACTCTTGGGAAGTGGTGGTTGAGGCACCTGACTCTGCTGAGTAACTACCTGTGGTTGCTGCAGCTGTTGGTAACTCACCTCACTCTGCACCTGTGGATTTAATGATTGATTTTCCGCATTAGTTTTTGGAGGGAATTTACACTCGTTTCTCCAATGTCCTAACTTTCCGCAGTTGTGGCATGGCCACTTTTTCTTTGCCTCTTCTATACTCATTTGACCCTTTCCTTTACCTATATTTGGTCTGGATTTCATCTGTCCTGCCTCATTAACTTGATTATTCAATTGAGCTTCTTGTTTTTCTGCAACTTTCACCTGTGCCCACATTGCTTTCTCTTTCAATTTACGCTGTCTACTCTCAATATCATCACTGCAGTATTTAGCATATCTCAAAACCTCGTCTACCATGCTATTCTGCCAACAAATCATATGTTGCTTAATCATTTCACTTATCTCTGGTTTTAACCCATAAACAAACCTATATACGAAATGGCTCATGTCCTTTTCATTTAGTGTCTCGTATCCACTATACTGTTTAAAAACTAACAGTAGCCTTTCATAGTACGCATGTTCAGATTCTTTACTCTCCTGTGTGGTTCTGTCAATCTTTACCCAATCCGTTTCTTTGGGTGGGATTTTATTTTTCAAAAAGGTAATAACTTGGTCATATTTCCTCATCACTTCTGGTCCTGGCGCTCCTGTTTTAGCGTCTCTTGGATATTCTACAGTTGGCCAATCAATAGTAATCTTACATTCTGTCCATAAATCAGCTGGTACTACTATGTCAAATAATCCATCCAAATCTATCCATAACACCTTGGAAACCTTAACAAACCTCTCCACTTGTCTGTACCATTCTACTGGTTTTTCTCTTAATTTTGGGAAGTCATTTGTAAATGACAGTATATCTTGTCTAGACCATGGGACATGCACATAACTACCTCCTGGAGTTTCTCTCATCGGGTACTCCCTTACAATTGATTCCTTGTCTGTCACCGCAAAAGCCAAAGACGCTTTATCGGTCGTTTTCTCATTCCTTTTAGTCCACCTGCTTCTCCATCTATCCACATCACCCCATTTTCTCAGCAAAACAATTAATTCTTTTATTTGGGTTAACCGTCCTGATGTGTTCAAATTTTCTATATCTTTCTCGCAAAAATCTACTCTATATGGTTTCTGCAAACTTCTCACTTTTACAAATTCTACTCCTAGTTCATTTGCTGTTTCTTCTAATTTGTCATGTAAATTTCTAGCTCTCCATGTAATGCTCTTACATAAAAACATTATCTCATCATCCTGATAAGTTTTCAATTTTTCTGTACCAATTGTCCCTAAAATCAATTCTTCCATATCTATTTTTAACCTAATTACATCTAATGGTTTTGATTCTGTCTCTTTCGTTTTCAGGGTTTTCATCCATTCATTCAATTCATCCGGAGTCGGACCTACAGGTGTACTATTTAATTCTATCCAATTTTTACTCCTTTCTGGTGTCTCTGACGCAGACTCATTTCCCATAGGAATCCTCCTAAACTCATTCTCATTTACCGTCAAATTAGTAGGTGGGCTTGGTCTATATGAACTAACCAGATTTCTTGCCCTTTCATTGTCTAATTCCATCCCTTCTTTTCTTCTTTGCAAATTTGAATTCATAGGAATGACTAAAGAATGCTCTTCTATCTTCTGATTCACAAAAACTGGTATTACTGGACCTATTGTTACGGGTACAGTTACAGCTTCCATATTCATTGTCAATTCTCTTATCTTTTCAGTCAATTCTCTCGTGGTTTTTGCTAATTCAGTTGTATTGTCACTTTCAACTTTCTCGCTTTGTGGGGTTCTCAATTGATTTTGTGACCTATTTATCTCATCTCTCCATTCGGGATTTTTATTCCTCCCAGTTTCCATTGGCGGTGCATTAGGTGTCACCACCGCAGAATTCTGTTGGTATGGAGGTGGGTTTCTGTTTAAAATATCTTCCAGCAATTCATCTTCCGTCTCACTACCACCATACCCGTACCTTTCAGTAACTAAATGCTTCTTTTTCTCTGTACATTTTCTCTTTGCTTCTTCCTCAACTGTAAAAGCTGGAAACAAACCTCCTATCATATTAGCATATCTCCAACGCTTTATTCTGTCCTCATGATTCACTCCCCATAACCTTCCGGGTACAAACTCATGATTTCTTAATCCTCTGAATCTTTCTCGTTCATACATCTCATCTTCCCATTCACTTAAAGCCTCAAACTGTGTTGGTCTAGGTTTAGGCTCAAGCATCGTCATCTTCTCTCTCAAATTCCGAAGTACAGCTACACTAAATGAACCATTCTCAGGAAATGCTAATACTCCATCATTTTGAGTATATTTAGTCCAATTTTCTAACCATATGCAGGTATGATATCCGTACTTCAACATCATATGCGAAGCTGGTGACTTCGGCGGAGGAATTATTTGTCCCTCTCTAGTCACTACCTTTTTGTCTTTCTTAAAAAAGTTCTTAACTTTCGCCATCCACGACGTTTTCTCTCTACCATACTCATAATAAGCCATAATTCACGATCTCTTTTCCTTTCTCAAAGTCCGCAATTCAACACTGTTCTCTATGCGTTATTTGGACCTATCACAGTGCGACTCACACCAACGCTCCAATCCAAAGTTTCTACGTCACAGCTTATTCAACCAATCCTAGCGCGACTCACACCAACGCACCAATCAGAGCGTCTTCTGTATAACTAGTGCACTGTCCAATCCCAGCGCGACTCACACCAACGCACCAATCAGAGCGTCTTCTGTATAACTAGTGCACTGTCCAATCCCAGCGCGACTTTTGTCAACGTCCGTTCTGCTCCTGACCCCTCCTTTACAAAATGTATCGGCAATTTATTTTTCAACTGTTCTTGGTTAGTTACGACATTAAAAAACACATTTCCATTGTCTGATTTCGCTAACAAAGTGACAGTTTTATTCTATCTCGCAAGAATACAGTTTCGTTCGATAAGTGTAGCACTTCCCTCTACCTTACCCTTCTTTCAAGCAAGGGGTAAACCCGTTTCTCTGGGGATAAAACACATGTGGAGACTACACTGCTCCTGAGAATTAAGGCCAGAGTTTCACAAGAAAACCGGTTGCTATTTCACTCACACACCTTTGATACGGAAAATGTCCCTATCATAACACAACCTGTGTTATCACCAATATGAATTCAGACAATGCACTATTCCGTGTGACTTCTCTTGCCGCACGTGTCCACTTCCTACTTCCCGAAAGCTTCAAAACCTTTGACTTACATATAACGTAATACCATACAACATGAAGTGTTATACATAAAAATAATCAATAATCGATAATCAATAGTCACCAAACTAATCTATAGTAACCATAACTCTGCTACCAAGAAATCTGATCCAGAGCTATCAATAAAACTTCTTCTCCTATATGCTTTGGACGTCCAGGTACAAATATCCCTTTTCCACAACTTATATCCATATGACGGTGGGGCCCATAACACCGCATAAACATTCACTCTCTCATATACTCCCTGGATTTCATCCGTTTACTTAGGAGAAAACAGTAAATGATTTGCTGGAAGGAGACGGGATACCCTTTAAAATGACATAATACTTCTCAAACCTTAAGGTATTCCGCTCATTGGTCGATGGACCAACTAGTAGGAATCAGTTGATGGTGATTAAGACCAGCTCAATCACTATAAACATTTAAACATTTATATTTATCATTGAGCTAAAGAACCACAGACTCATTGTTTTAAAGATAATAAAGTTTATCTAATTTTTAGAAGCATGAAGAAGTTTCAAATTTATTATTCAGATTAATACATTTATCATCATTATAAGAATAAATTTAAGTTGCAATGCATACCTATTAGATGGAAAAACAAAGTTCGTCACAGCAATGAATTCAGATCACAGCATAGAAACTCCCGAAAGACTGTCTATCTGTCCTGTAAAAACAGGCATTCTCGACGGATCACCTATATGGTGTTTTCCGCCACAATCCAGTTCTTTTCCCCTTATAGTATTTAAGAATAAAAAGGTCTAATAATATTAAAAATGGAAAAATCTATTAAAGCAAAAAGGTTTCTCCATCAGCAGCGTCCCGTGCTCAATAAAAATATAAAACAGCGGCTCCCGCAGCAACAACACCGGCAAAAAGCAGTAGCATCAGTAGGAGTCCCCCTCCCTCAGAGTAGGTCTTCTTATACCCTAAAACTAGCTTACTAAGTGAAAATGTTACATCTTTGGGGGCGAGATTCTCTCTAATTGGTCCATTTGGGGTCAGTATACATCTCATTATGAATATCCTTGCTCCAACAAGTTCTTTGTGGAAAGTTCATACTTCTGTCGTTTCTCACGGGTTCATGACATTACCCATCCGCACATTGGTCTCTATCTGTATCCTTTTTTGCTACTTTAAGTTGGACAGTTCATTGTTCCTTCACGTATTCACTGCAACTTCTCACGCTTTTCGCAATGTCCTTCTTTGGCACACGTTTGTATAATAAGGTAATCGCAGCCTTGACCAAGCTTCCATCCTAGGCTTTGGGACGGTCACATGATCCCTCTGTTCACAGCCTTTCTCATTCGCGGAAACCATTTGCGCCTGCGTACTCTAGCTTGCTTGCCTCGGCAGCCATTTTACATCGTGGCACAACAGGCCTAAGCGAACTATTTATAAAGATAAACAGAACATAGCTAAGAATAAAGAATATAAGCCTTTTCGTTTCCCTCCCATCATTCTACGTACCCCAATTACGTGTTACCTAGCAAAAGCGACATATAAAGCTATTTCTTACTTACCAACCGCTTTACTTTGCCACCACACAGTTTATTTTCAAGCACAAATCATGCAATTATTATTTTAATTAGTACGCAAATTATTAGATTGATGTTATCCACGTTAACAAATGTAAGTAAATTAGTTTGCACGGATATAGCGTGTTACCCATAACCCTTATCCTGACACATACATGGTTGGTTATTTACTAAGACGAACCTGTGTGTTAATTATTCAACGTAAATATTAGGAGGTTACATTTTTTTTTGTTTACCCTGCTCCATCAGTGTGTATGATTGTGGTTTGGCTGGTGTCTGGTATTCTGGTTAATATGTGCGGTTGGGTTTGTTTTGAAGGAGGTGGTTGGTGTGGTTGTGGTGGTGGTGGGTGTGGTGGTGGTTGTGGTGGTGGGTGTGGTCGTGGTTCTCATGGTGGGTGTGGTCGTGGTTGTGGGTGTGGTGGTGTTTGTGGGTATGGTGGTGGTTGTGCTGCTTGTGGGTGCAGTGGTGGTTGTGGTGGGAGTGTTGGTGGTTGTGGAGATGTGGGTGCTGTGTTAATAGTGTGTGTATGTTGTATGGGTGTTTGTTTGTGTTTCTTTGTGTGTTTGTATTTAATTGTGTGCGATTGTGCTGCTTGGGTCTGTTGGAGTGAGTGCCTGCAAATATGTGGGCATGCTTGGGATAGGGCTAGGACTTTGGAATTGGGAGGATGAGTTGGGGCAGAAAGTTTGGCAGGTTGGGAGGCTGCGGTCAGTGAGGAGGCTAGTCTTTGCAGATTATCTCTGCAGGCCAGCCATTGAATTATAAATGGCTTCCTGGGGCCGTATTATAGAATATGGCACACTCTCCTCGTTAGCGCTGAGCGCACTAAAGATGTGCCCTGCGCAAACAAGGAGAGTGCTCTGTATTATATTGAATCCCCTTGCAGACAGGGGCAGTGAGTGACTGCACCTGTCTGCTAGGGATTCTCAGGGGGGTCCATAGGACCCCCTTCCCCCCTTCAAGAGCGATGCTAACAGGGGGTGCACTGACAGCTTCTTTGACTCTGCACCCACGTCTATATTACGGCGCAGGCGAAGAGGCAAAAGGATTCACATATTTGCATGGAACTATGCCCCCATGCAAATGTTGGAACACCCGCTAGTAATAGCGCTGGCGCTATATGTGCACCAGCACTATCTGTATTACTAAAGGGGCCACACAAGTGTCTGCGGCCCTTTCAGTAGTACCAAAGTGCCCCGGGGGCACTCAAAATGGGTGCACATGCCCGTTGCGCCTCTGGGGCATTTGGTATAAAATGGCCCCAGGTATGCTACCATTTGTTGCATTTGGAAACTAAGGCCCTGGATGCCATTCAGGAGTGCAGTCTGGTCTACAGAGATGGTGTGTAACAGGTCCATAGCCTCCTTACGCAGCACAGCTGGGATTACAGGGGCAGGTGGGGTGAGGTGCCTGTGGCGAAGGAGACCCCAGCCCTTTTAGAGGGTCGGGTTTGGCCAACTGGGGAGCAAGAGGGAAGGTGGAGATAGGTCTCTGGGTGGCGGACAAGGATGCGGTCGGTACAGTTCCTGTAGGTTTCACCATCACTAGGGACTGGTTGCTTTTGGAGGCCTCCTAAAATGATGATGAGCTGGTGGCCTCCGATCCAGTCCCCTCAACCTCCATGCCACTGTGTGCATCGGTGTCCGAGGTCTCACCACCTGAAACACAGTGGCCAGCTGTGTCCTCACCTTCGTGACCAATGTCCCCTTCACCTGCTCCTGAAGATGCTCAAAAGACATATACAATAGTTTAACTGTATCTGTGGAAATAGGACTGATCATGCAGTTTTCTCTAAAAACATTGTCCGAATTTTCATATGTCACCTGTTTCAAGGCTTTCAAACTTTGGTTTAAGTTTATCATTATCTCATGCATGCAGAGAACATCTTCAGAAACCATTTGGACATAGTTTTGTAAGTTCCCATTATTGCTCCTATATTATTTCTGTTCTTTTCTCTTCACCATTTGCAAATCTTTCCAGGAACTGTTTAACACCTCTGAATAGGCCTGATTGGTTGTTTTGAATATTGAACTTATGTCACAAAATCAATTTAAAGTATAAAACGCTTAGTACAATCGATGTACAAGGCAAAAAAAGCAGATTTCTCATTAATTTGTTAATATAAAACTATAAATCAATGTGGATTAATATTTACTGAAATGTTGTACCAATATTTGTCTAAACTGAAAGCCGGTTTCTTTTGTTTGGCCATTGCACAATGGTAACACTTACTTCATATAACTTAAGTATACTTCAAAATGATGTTCATGTATTCAGCCCTTAATTTGCTTATCAAGGTATCATGCCCTATGTATTTAATTATGCTGTTGAAGAAATTCAACATTAATTTTTGGGTATATTCTAATTACTTCTACAGCATAAGCAAATGCATAGGGATTGACACATTTCTAATCCACTTTAGTACAGAGCACAAATAATTATACTTTTGACTCTAAATGATCTTAAGTTTTTTTCTATTTGTTTTACCATTGTGACCAAATTTTAAAAATATACTGGCTTTCATTTTAGGCAAAAATTGGTACAACATTACAGTAAATTTTAAATACACTGATTCACATATATTTGTCAACATAAAACAAAAATGCTAATCGCAATATTGAAATTGTTCAACCTTGATGAATGTATATAAGCTCCTAATGTGTCATTTGTTGTGCCTGATTTGTAGTTCTCCATATGGAATACTCCAACATATATGTGATGGAAAATTCCATATCAGAAAGGTCCCTTTAACTAATCTAATTTTTGTTCATTATTGATTTGTCATCTGCACATAAAAAGGACATAAAAATGATGTTTTTAGGGTTACTGTTTCACCAATGTGTTCACATTCCTGTCTGTTTTTTACAAAAATGTATTCCTATCAAAATCTTTTTGCGAAAAAGAGACTTGCTTCCATGCACGTTTGCGAATGAATACGACATCATGCAAATCTGTCACTTTAAACACAAATTTGACTGTGTTTTTAAAATATGATTTCAATACAAAATATAGCTATTTCTTTCCATTTTCCTACTTATTTTGGCTTATATGCTCACTATAGTTTGTTTATAATACCAACTCACCAATGTGAAGTTTGGAACATCCACTGTATCGTAAGTGTTTTTTATGCTATGTTAACTGTAATAGGGTTGAAGTAACATCCCTCACAATTGTGACAGACCATTACACCTGACACAATTTTAAATTGTGGCCTGTTTGGTACAACTGTCCCTAATAACATCAAACAAACGAATGTCTAACTTTTTTTAGGCAGGCATGTGTCTTCCCGAAACAGTCCTTCGGTAGTGATCAGACATACAGTGGTAAGTAAGAAACAAACCATACCATCATACACCTTGTGCAAAACATACATGTTCCAGAACTCTTCTTGTGCATTGGACATGTGTCAACCTTTATGTTGATGCCTTCATTTGCTACTGTAACAAAAAATAGTAATTTAACATGAAAAACTCAACAAAGAACTGACTCCCTTGATGCTGCTGTTGGTCTCTCAACTGCCCATCAAGCTGGTGATAGGCCACTGCATGTATGTGTGGCATTAGGGGGGGGGGTCAGGATGTTGCGCACACACTTCCCATATCGGGATTACTGGCTGAGCTGGACTTCAGATGACTCTTTAGTCCAGCGTCGTGGGTCCTGCCACCTATTCCTGCAATGGATGCTACGTCGCTCGTAGACTCCTAGGGTCCGCACCTTCTTGGCAATGGTCTTTCAGATGGGTTTCTTTTAATGGGCATTGAGCTGCATAGACACACAAGAAAAAGAAAGAAAAAAATATTTTTTTGTGAATTTTTGTTTGTTTGTATTGATGTAACACATTGAGAAATGAATCACAAGCATTAGTGAAAAGCTACAACTGTATTTACAATTAAATACATAATTGTAGTAACCTGTTGAGTACCCTTATCCCTTGTCATGTCCTTATCTTACTAATCCAGGCCACTGACATCATCTAGGCCAGGGGTCTACAACATTTTCTGTAGTAAGAGCTACTTCTTATCAGTGAAAATCATCGTGAACTACTGCAGGCTAAACAACTTGGGCATTGTTACCAGACACCCCCACGCCAAGCTTCATTGGCTTTAAAGCTAATGTCCATAGAGCCAGATACCATGGTTTGAACAACATACTCTGACTAAGGGCACTATGAAAGGGCTGCCATGTGTGCCAGAGAGAGCGTAGTCTTCGGTGGATGTATGAACATGTGTGCGCATGAATGGGACATATTTGTACGGATGACTGAGAGCTTTTGTCGTATGTACTTGGAGCACAGTAGATACATTTCACCATATGTGGCACCATTACATGATTAACACAAACATACCATTTTATTTTTTTCAATGGAAGACATTTAAATGTGCAGAAAAATATTCTGCCAAAAAGTTCATAATATGGAACATTTTTCTGCACTTTAAATTTCTCTCTTTTAAAAAATGGCTGCATTTTTCCATTATACTTATGGCACAGGGTGTACTGGCCACTAGGAGTAAGGGGGTCTGCTGTTTGTAAATGCGACACTTTGAAATGGGAGAAAATTGAAATGAAGAGTTAACATACTCATTAAGGTAAATGTCCAGTTGTTTTTTTCCCATTTAAAATCATTCAGAAACATCACTCTGGGCCAGATGTCCGGCCCATTTTTGCATGCGCAAACGGGTTAGCGACCCGTTTGCGCATGCAAAAACTAATAGGGACATGTACAAACCCTATTTAGCGAGTCACAATGTATTTGCGACTCGCTAAATAGGGTTTGCGACTCGCATTTAGGAAGGGGCGTTCCAAGGGCATCCCTTCCTAATTGCGACTCGCTACCCTATTTAAGAATGTTTTGCGACCGCAATTGCAGTTGCAAAACACTCTCAATTTACCGCCCTCTTCAAGAGGGTGGTAATGCACTTGCAAATGGGAAGGGGTCCCCAGGGGACCCCTTCCCCTTTCCAAATGCAGGGGAAAATATTTTTTGGGGCAGGTAGTGGTCCCAGGGACCACTACCTGCCCTTCAAAAATGAAACGAAAACTTTTAAGGAAAACTGGCTGCATTTTTAAAAAAAACTGATTTATTGAAAAGCAGTCCTAGACATGGAGGTCTGCTGAGCCCAGCAGCCCACCATACCTGGGAGGGCCAGCCATTCCTAATGGGGTCGCAAATTGCGAGTGCCTCATGAATATTGATGAGGCATGCAATTTGTGACCCCATTGGGAATCGCAAACAGTGTCTCTGACACTGTTGTACATGGCATTTAGCAACCCGCAAATTGAACGCAATTTGCGAGTCGCTAAATGCCCAGGTCGTACATCTGGCCCTTAGTTCACAGCTCCAATATTGAGTTGACCACGACTTTTATTTCAGAGTTACATACCTCACTGCTTCAATTGTTCACCTTTGTGACCCAGACCCAAGAATCTGACAGCGCACTGCTCATTATTAGGCCCTGCTATCCTCAGCCTGATGATAATAATGTAAAATGAACACAGCCTTCCCTTATCTTTTAAAGGAAAATAAGACTGTGTGCTATTTTAAAAATTAACTCAAGGCTGTGACCCTACTCTGAAGGTGTCTGTGAGCTACTGGTAGCTCACAATCGACTGGCTGGAGACACCTGATCTAGGCTGAGGGATTTGTGGGATAATACAAATAGCAAATATCAATTTTATTTGGTTTTAAATACACATATAATGTATTTACTAAATTAACATGATGTTAATTTTGCAGAATTCATAGGAAATTATCAAATCTACATATATTATATAACAACACACACCAAATAATATATAGGGGGTCGAACATATAATACATACTAATGTTGTGGTATTCTCTAATTATAGTGTGTTTAAAAAATACACACCGTTATAGTTCTAGGTAATTTAAAAGAACTGAAACTTCTCTTCAGTCACTACACTTCACTCAGGAACTAAAAGGGACATCCTAGCCTATAAGTAAAAAAAAAACAAGTTAGTCAGAATTACATATTCGTTTTCAACATGTACCTGTTCCTCTGGTGAGCCATACAGCTGGCTGTATAGGGACATGACCTCCATAGTCAGCAACTCCAGCTCCTTTGGCGAGAAGGCTGGGGCCCTGCCACCTGCTTTCCTGGGCATTGTGAATACCAGAGGTCAGAAATAGCAGCAAAAGTTGAGGAGATGTTGTTGGCTGCAGTGTTTGGAGGCAAGTGAGCTTTTTTTGAAATGCCACATACATGTACGCAACATACGCGATCGTCAACGGGGATGGAGACATCCAATGGCTTTCATACATTGCTATCACACACGTTAGCCTATGGCTATGTCTGTCATGGAGTATCACACCCACTACCCACTCAACTTCCACCGCTGCCATCTGATAGCAAATGTCTTGACGGCGAGGTCAGGTACCCACCATTTTAGATTGTGAAACATTGTGTTTGTGAATGTTAAGTGCATCACCACCACTCAAAATGGTGGCTACTTTGTTTACATATACAAAATGCTAATGTTTTTCATTTGTTTTCACAAAAAAGTGTTATGTAGTGCAATAATGTGGTTAGATGCAATATTTTCACAGTGTTGTTTATTCTGTCGTTGACCGAATTTTCAATGACAAAAATTAAAAAAATATGAATGGGAAAATAATACATTGAAAATGTATTATTTACTCATTTAAAACAAAAAATATTTACATGTAAAAATGTCATTAAAAAACATATTGTTTTGTATAATTATGTAAAAAAAGTATATTTATGGAAAACTTGATTAAATGTGTGTTTTGATTTAAAAATATGTTAACAATCATTTACAAAATTCAAGGTGTAAGGTTCATTAAATTTGATTTAGACATCTACTGAGGTCAACAAATACGAAAGATGTATTTTTAAAACATTTACCATAATACACGTTAAAACAACTTTCAAAAACTCTTTAAAAATGTATACAATTGATGGCAGGCAAATTCATCAGGTGGTGATTTACATAACTTAATTAGATTTTGGGTGGAAAAGACCATATATCTAAAACAAATGGGCTTTAGATACCGACGCCGGGCTTCTACCAGGGTTGGATTTTGGCAAACTATCAATACGTGTGGTGGATCTTGTATTCCTCCCTTACACAAATCACAGAATCCTGTTGAGTTTTCTGAGTTATCCCATTTGGCTGTGTATACTTTCAAGGTGAGGATGTCCAACCGCAGTAAAAGAATACAGCGCTGTACCCTGTGTTCTAGTGAGAAATATGTGTATAGCTCAGGGGATTTATATTCTATGTTTTTTACATATTGTATATAGTGTTTTATTTGTAAACAATGTTCTACGTCCAGTTCATAGCTTATTCTTGGAGTCAGGTTGTTGAAAAAGAGCTTCAAATGGGCTGGTGTCCAAGTTTGTAAAAGTGCTATTGTGCAGTGAGATAGGTTAAGATGTATATTAAGGTTTTTGTTAAAAGTATGCAGCGACAACTCCTCTCTAAAAGTTTCCAATTTTAAGATGTGCCTTAAAGATCCAGGATTGGCATGTAGAAGGTAATATGCCCATCTTATTATGTTGGAAATAGCCCTAGCATATATGCTAGTTAAGGAGAACTCGAGGCGGAGTGTTTGAACCGGGACAACTTGGCTAACTTTTAGCAGTTTTTGTAAGAGAATCCCTCTCGCTTTTACTGGTTGCCAGGATTTAATGTGTATATACTCGAGGGCATACGTTAAAATGGGAGGGATTTTCATACGATAAACCTCTAGCATAGGTTGAAAATGCCTGTTCCCGGAAGAAGAGTATAAATTCAACAATGCCCCTACATCGGCGTCTGCCTTTCGCCCTATGTGTTGTAAATGGGAGGAATTTTGTACGGTGTGGGAGAAAATTCGCCCCAAATAGGTATATTCTTTGACGGACTCTAATGGTTTTCCTCCCAGTGTCCAATTGAAGGGGCGAAGTCACTTTTTACCCTTACAAGGTAATATATTGGTTTTTGAGGAGTTTGGGACAAGAAAGTTTTCTTTTGCGTAACCATTTAGTGCATTTAAGTTTCTTTGTAGTCCTACCGGTGTAAGAACTAACATCACGATGTCGTCAGCGTACATTAAAAGATGAATGTCACTCAGTGCAAATTTCGGTGGGAAATTATTTACTTGAGTAAAATACTCCGGGAGGTCGCTTAGATATAGAGAGAATAACATGGGGGAAAGGAGACAGCCTTCTTTTAATCCATTCAACGTGGGTATTGATCCAGTTAAGCCCTTTACTTCCCCCATTTGGACTCTACACCATGTTGCTGTGTGGAGAGATATAATTATTGTGAGTAAATCATGTGGGATTCCTAACCTCACCAATTTCTTCCAGAGTATTGGCCTGTCTACCCTATCAAATGCAGTAGTAAAATCTATAAAAGCACAATATACAATTTGTAATTTTGACACAACATATTTGTCGAGGACCGTTTGCAAAATTGCAATGTTGTCTGTCACTGAGTGTTTTGAGCGGAATCCTGCCTGGGTCATAGGAATCACTCCACTGGAAAAGGCCCAGTTCTTAAGGTGGTCCAGGACACAGGCTGCAAAGATATTTCCCGTGGCATCTAGTAGAGCGATTTGACGATAGTTCTTTGGGTCTATTCTGGAGCCTTCTTTTAAGATGGGGACCACGATACTCCCCCGCCATGATTTTAGGATTTCTCCTGTTGTAAAGCAATGAAGAAATAGGGAGAATAAGAATTCGCTCCACTTATCTGAGTTTGATTGGAGAACCTTAATCGGGATATTGTCCGGTCCTATTGCTGCTGAAGTTCTTGCGGCCTTTATAAAATGAGCTATTTGTTTAGTTGTTGGGGCTAGGGTGTCAAAGTTAGATTGATCCTTCCTATGAACCTGCCAAAATGACTTTTCTACCTTCTGTGAGTTAAGTTTGTACAGGTTATGGATATGTTTTTCCCAGTCCGATGCTGACACTGGGAGTGCTTGTATAATTTTCCTTATGCCCATTTGTTTGGTGGCTATGCTCCAGAATGCTTTACTATTTTTGCTATTTACTGCCATTTGAATATCAGCCCAATTTTTGTCTTTTTGCTCTTGCCATTTTTTCACCTTTTCCCGTTGCCGAATTTTTTTCAGCTTTTTATTTCTTTCTGCCTTGTCCCAGAGAAGTTTTGAAATTGCAATCTTATCAGACTATTTAATATTTTTTTTTGTGTTGTATTTCTTTATTGAATGTTCAGACAATTTAAACAGTTTGACATAAAAAATAAAATATAGATGAACATACATCGTTCTAGAATATATATATATAGATACATAATCATTACAAACGTATGATGTATCTCCAAAACGTCTTGGCACATTAATCCTACGCATAACAGTTCTCCACAGCAATCTATAAATGGGGTATCACCAGGGATAGGGGAGGGTGTGGGGGGAGACCCATAGGTAAAGACAAAACAGAAGAAAAGGGAGTGGTGTGTGTATATACATATCTTCATAGGCCTGTTTGTTTGCCTCCCCCTCTATCGGTTTGGATGGGAAAGGATATCTTCTCCAGGTTGGCTCCCTACCTCTCTTCACCTCCCAGGTTGTTTGTAGAGCAATGTGTCTTGCTTTGTTGGTGCCCTGTTTCGTCCAGAGGGTCGACTCCAATGACTAGTATGTGTATGATGCGCGGGGGGAAGGTAGGGGGGGTCTCTACTAGGTCTCGCCGTAATGACTCCGACATAATAAGGGTCCGTTGATGGTGTGAACGTACGACCATTAAGCCCTATGGATCTTGGCAGTATGACGATATTTGTGCGGGCATTGGTGTGTGTGAGGGTGGGGGGGCGTGCCAGAGGGGGGAGAGGTATGAAATAGGTGGAGGGGGAGGGGGAGAAAGGAGCTGAAAAAAGTACTGATGGGAAAGGAACATTGAGCAAAATCAATTTGTCAAGTAGTAAAGATAAAAGAGGGAAAAAAAAAAAGAAGAAGAGAAGGAAAAGAGAAAAAGAGAGGGAGCAAGAAGAGAGTGTGCCGAAGGGTGAAGGTGAGGGTTGAGGGGATATGACGATCTGTAGGGCAGGTGCAGCATTCTGTTTATTCAATCACCAGGGTCCGCTGCCGATCCATCTCCATCCACGTTCGGCGCCTCTACGCGCATAAAGGGTGTCCATGTCTCTAGAAAGATCTCCGACTGGTCTTGGAGATTATATATGATCCTCTCATGGGATCCTGTATCATAGCTGTCAGCCAGGACTCTTGTGTCGGGGGGGGTCGCTGCCCTCCATTGGCGCAATATGCAAAGCTTGGCCGTGGCCACAGCTGTTTGAAAGAGGCGGCGTTGTGGTCTGGATAGGTCCAGGAACCGCTGTAAATCGTGCAGAAGTATTTCGGGGGGCATAAGGGGTAGAGAAAGTGTCATGGTAGCACTCAGGGTCCGTCCCACGTATTCCCAGAAAGCCTGCACTGAGGGGCATTCACAAATGATATGTGTTATGTCGCAACAGGAGTTGGGACCTCTCCAGCAGTTGGCATGGGGGAGGAGGCCCGCCCTGTGCAGTTTCGTGGGCGCCCAATACCAGTCTTGTAAGACTTTCATCTGCGTCTCCCTTGCGCCTTTATCCAGGGCTTCTAGTATGTCTGCCCATTCATCGTCTTCATACGTGATCGCCAGCCGCTCCTGCCACCTGACGTGCAGCATCTGTGCCAGGGGGGCCGGGAAGCAGTGCGACGCTAGCACTCCATACAGTCCAGACATCACCCGTTTGTACCGTCCCCAGACAAGGAGAAACGCAGCTACCGGAGATGGTGGCAAGTTTCAGGGGGGGGCCCCCAGGCACTGCCGTAGACAATGTTGTAGCTGGGTATATCTCCAAGACTGTGTCATGGGGAGACCGAACTCCTCTCCTAGTTGTGCCAGCGGTTTCAGGGAGCCGTTGCAGATAATCTGATCGATGGAGCTTATACCCGCTGTCTGCCACACCCGCCATCTCAAACTCTTCCCTCTGATCAGAATGGCTTCATTTTCCCATAATGGGCCCTTCTCATGCAGGCGTGGATGCACCCCCAGTAGTTTGTGGGCCCGATACCAGGCCATGCATGTGGCGGACACAATCGGATGCATTGTACCGCTGTTCCCGGGCTTCGCCATGTATATAACAAAGAGCCCCTCCTCGGCCGAAAGTAAGTGTCGTTCCAGCGGGACCCATTGCGGCAGGTCCGGGTAACCTGGCAGGAAGTACGCCAGTTGGGAGAGGTGTAATGCCAATGCATAGAGTTCTACTGATGGGAGGCTAAGCCCCCCATGAGTGCGTCGGGCCTGTAGCTTGGATTCAGCAATGTGCAGCTTTGCGGAGCCCCACACAAACAACCGTATCTTGGAATCTATCTGCCGCAGGAGTGTGAGAGGCACCTGTATCGGAAGCATCCCCAAGGTATAATTGAAACGCGGTAATGTTACCATACGGACTGCCTGCACTCTACCCCACAATGAGAGCCCCACGGCCTTCCATTTTTTGAAATCTTGCTGCATCTGAATTATAAGCGGGTTAAGATTGTCCTGGACCATATTTACTAGACCTTTATTGACAAGAACTCCCAGATACTTAAGGCTCGAGTGTTGCCAACAGAAGGGGAATCCCTGTATCGCCGCTTTCGTGGTCCTGGCCGAGATGGGGAGTGTCTCACTTTTGCTCCAGTTAATCTTATAACCAGAGAGGGAGGAGAAGTTGTCAATAATCTGGAGCAGGGACGGAGGGAACGGGGTAAGTCTGTGAGGGTTAACAAAATGTCATCCGCGTATAGATACAGTTTGGATTCGCCTATCGGGAGTGGAACTCCCGTGATGGTCGTCGAATTACGCATGGTGGCAGCTAGTGGTTCCATGGCCAATAGGAAGAGGAGTGGCGATAGGGGGCATCCTTGACGTGTCCCTCTGCGTATGGGGAAGGGGTCGGACACAAATCCACCACAGTTCACTTGTGCCGTAGGATTCCCGTAGAGGAGGCGTACTTTGGCTATAAATTGAATCCCAAGACCATAATGTTCCATCACACGGAAGAGGTATTCCCACTCGATACGGTCAAATGCCTTCTCTGCATCAAGGGAGAGAGCAATGGCGTCCGCCGGGAGGTCTTTGGATGCCCACGAGAGTGGGCGAGCATGCGCAGGTGGTTCCTGGAAGAGCGGCCCGGGACAAAGCCCACTTGCGAGGCGTGTACCAGGGATGGCAGAACTTTGCGTAAGCGTGCAGCTAGTATACTTGCCAGTATCTTTATATCGCAAATTAATAGCGAAATAGGCCTGTAGCTCCCGCACTCCAGGGGGTCTTTCCCGGTTTTGGATATAACAGCTATGACTGCCTTATTGGAAATTAGGCCCAGGGAGTCTGATTGTTCTGCTTCACGAAATGCAGCGTAGTGACCACCTCTTGCCCCGCCAATCGGTAGAACTCCGCCAGATATCCATCTTCACCAGGGGCTTTATGATAGGGAAGTTTCGCTATTGCTGAGTAGATTTCCTCTTTACTGATCTCCCCTTCCAGCAGCTCCCTTCCCTTATCCGAGAGGCGAAGGAGCTTTGCCTCCCACAGAAATGAAGTCAGTCTTTTGGCCTCTATTGGCGGGCCTGGGGTGTACAGGGTCTTGTAAAAAGAGGCAAATTCATTTGTTACATCCTGAGGTCGGGTTAAAGTATCGCCCGCCGCTGACCTGATAGCCGGGATAGCCATGGACGCCTCGTGTTGGCGAAGTTGAGCTGCCAGGAGCCTCCCCGCTTTTTCCCCGTGTTCATAGTGCCTCCCCTTCATTCTCTGTAGCGCATATTCCGCTTTGGTGGTGAAGAGGCTATTTAAAGCCATCTATGCCTGCTCCAAAGCCTTGCGGTGCTGTGGCGTGGGATGTGTTGAATATTGGTGAGCATATTTCCGTATGTCGGCTTCCATCGCTTTTTGTTTGTCTTGGTTCTGCTTGTTGGCTTGAGCCGAGTCCCTCATAAGTCTGCCACGTATGGTGGCCTTTGCTGCCGCCCAGAGAGTTCGGCTGGAGTCAACTGATCCCTGATTGTCCATTAAAAACTCTGTGATGTGTGTCTGGAGGAGAGATTTACCAGTAGGGGCCCGGTAGCGCTGGATATTCAGTCAACAGGGCTTGCGCCCAGGACTGGCCAGTCCTAGTTTCAGTGAGAGGAGTACGGGGGAGTGGTCCGAGAGAGCCGCCTCCAAGATTGTGGATTCTCAGGTGAGCTGTACTACTCTGTGGGAGGTAAGGAAGTAGTCCAAGCGGGACAGTGTATCGTGTACCTGAGAGGCAAAAGTGTATTCCGTATCTGTGGGGTGACTCAAGCGCCAGTGGTCTATCAGTCCGTTATCTTGCATCACATCTTCCAGCAATGCCCTGTCAGCTGCATTGCTCCTGTCTAGTGGTCCGGTCCTGTCCAGGATCGGGTCCCTCGCTAGATTCCAGTCCCCGCCTATAAGGAGTTGGGTAGTATTTATTTCCGACAGTACTCTATTTAACTGCAAGAGGAACGCCTTTTTCGCCCCTGTTGGAGCGTATATCGACCCCATGAAGATATGCTGATCACCTATCTTAAGCTGTGCGAAAACATATCGGCCATCAGTGTCCGTCCAAGTCTTTGTCACTGTCGCTGGAAGGGATTTCCGGAGGAGAATCGCCACTCCGCACTTGCGGGGTGGACCTTCATTCCCAGGAGCCTCCACCTGTATACTGCTGTGTTTCACTCTCCCTACCCAGTCTTGCCGCAGCTTTTCTGATTCCACAGCATCTAGGTGCGTTTCCTGCAGCAGAGCAATGTCCGCGCGTTTGGATTGCAGATACGCCAAAGTCTTTTTTCGCTTTATATAGTGCGTGAGACCATGGGCGTTCCAAGAGATCACTCGCAACGGGCGTGGAGAAGGCATAATATTCAATTTGGCAGGTGCGGATCCAGGAGTCTCCCGGAGGATTATAAATCGTACTGTGCGGGGTTACGGGCACGAGGAAGTTTCAAGGCAAGAGGGAGTAGCGACCCGATTGCAGAAATCCAAAGAAAGAAGAGTGAGAGCAAGAGTGGAAGAAGGGAGAAGATCGAAAAGAAGAGAAGAAAGGGAAGAAACAAAGAGAAAAAAGAGAAACTACAAAACGATCGAACCAAACAAAACAAAATAAACACGAAATAAGTAACAAAAGGAATGAAATAGAGGAGAAGGGAGGGAGGGGGTGGGAGTGTATGGGGACCCTCTGGCACTACCCTGATGGTCTAGGTCTATTAGGTCGCTGGGGCTGTCGTCGGGCTATATGGAGACCTTTAGGGAATGGATATTGCGAGGGGGCCTCAGTCGACGGTGAGGCGCAGCAGATAAGTTCTGTTTTACCACAGGCGGGTGGCAGGGCAATCGGGAAAGGGTAAGGGGAAGAGAAAAGACAACTGTAGGGCACCGAGAATAGGGCACCGTCTCGGTTCCGCTCCACAAGAGCGCTTATCTATTTACCGCGGGTCTACACTTGGCAGAGCGCCACTCCGAGGGGGCACTAACCTTCCATAGCGGGGTGGGCCGGTGCTGCGAAAAGTCTCATCTTGGTATATAGAGGAGGGATCAGAGGAAGAAAATGTGAATGGGCGGCAGACCCGGATGACGGGGGTAAAGATGATGTGGGGCACCCATTGCACGAGGGGGCATTCCCCAGCTCCTACATGCGGTGACACGCGAGGGGGGGGCCCAAAGGTCTATCCATCGCACAGGATCTTGCCGGGCATAGATACGTGAACTGAGGCGCATATCGGTGGGGACGGTGTATACTAATAATAATAATGATAGTGCGGCTTCCTGGAGGGGCGTATGTACTGTGTGTGGTGTCGCAGGTCCTTTTGATGTGCCTATGTGGTCATGTGCGCAGAAAGAGGGTGATATTGGGGCTAACATAGTCGGTTAGGGCAAAGGGTGGGACTAACATATGTGAATAGAAGCAGTATTACCACAGTGTGCTATTGTTCCAACATTGAAATCTTCATTGGTCCTGGTGCAAAACCTAAACATATCTACAAACTTTCGTGGCTCAAGTATACAACCTATAAGAAGAAGGTAGAACAATATAACCCTTCAAGGTCTAAAACACCCCTCAATACAATACAGTATTTAGGATACTCAGCTGTCCGTTGATGGAGCATCGTCCCACTGCTTCGTCGGTTGCAGAACCAGCTGTAGTGGGGGTCCTCAGCTCGGGCCCTCCAGTACGGAGTCTCCACTCCTCTGAGTAGGCCCAAGTGTTGGTTTCAAAGGTGAACGAGACTTGTCCCTCTGTGACTCTTGGGCAAAGGCGGCCGCAGCATGGAGCGCGGAGGCTCTGTCTTCTTGCTTACGTGCCTGTCTGTTCTGTTCTCTACCACGTCGCCATAATCCTCCAGAGGTCTTACTTCGTCTCTCCAGCAACAGAGCTAGGTCTAACATTGGGGAGGGTTCTGAGTCTCCCGTAGACGTCTCCATGCTCTATCCCATCACATTGTCCAAGAAAAGACGTAGGTCCTCTGGGTTGTAGAAGTCCTTTGAGTTACCGTCCTTGGTAACGTGAAATCTCGCCGGTTCAAACAGGCCATATGAAGGTTTAGCTGCCGAAGCCTGGGCCTGACAGACAGGAAAGCTTTGCGGCGATCGTTCGTTTCCTTCGAGAAATCGGCGGCCATCCGGATGTTGTAGCCATCGTGGGCGAACGAACATTGAGTATGCGCTGCTGCCAGTATTTGCCTTGTCTGGTCGTGGTGCAGGAAACAGGCAATGAGCAGCCGTGGCCGTGTATTGGAATCTTTGCGAAGCGGTCCTATGCGGTGGGCTCTTTGTATCTCCAGGGCTGGATCGAAGGTGACACCAATAAGCTTCAGGAGAATGTCCTTCAAGAACGCGGCGGTATTTGGACCCTCAACGGATTCCGGAAATCCCAAAAAGCGGACGTTGTCCCTGCGGCTGCAGTCCTCCAAGTCGATGAGCTTGCTACGTAAGAAGAGGAGTTCTCAATCTCTGTCTGGTATTGTATTCAGTCGGCCTTCTACCGCCGTCAGCCTCTGATCTAGCGCCTCCGCATGAGAGTGGAACCCAGCCAGGTCCGCTCGTATGGTAGGTCATCAGCTTTCGCGGCCATCGTGCGCGGGTGTTGCTTCAGCGCCTCCGTGAATAAGAGCTGCCTGGAGGTCTTGCTCCCCTGTTTTGCCGTGGTCATTCGTGCCCCAGTAACAAGTTGCGCCTTTACCTATCCGGGGGGGGGGCGTATTAGAAGGACGTCAGAAGGAGGCTGCGCCGTCTTCACTGATGCTGGCCACCGGAGGCTGAGGGCCAGGTCTCGGGTTCTCAGATGATGGGCGGAGCCGGGTTGATGATCAGGGTCTCCCTGGGGTGATATTACTGTCCCTGAGGCGAGGGGGGAGCAGGTATGGTGACGGTGCCCCCCGGGGTCGGTGCCAGGCACCAAGAGCTATCTCAGGTTCCCGCAGGCTGCGCTGGGGCGGAGCCGGGCCATCTATATGGCACTCACCATTGATGGTGGGCAGACCTCTATAAGCGCCTGGGTGGGGGAGCAGTACTTGTTGGGGTGTGTAGAGGGTACTCCTGTATCTCCGGTGGGCATTCACCGCCGCTCTCCCTCCCCTCCACCCCGCAGAGAGAAGAATTCCACATGCTCTTTGAGGATCCAGGGGCTATGAAGCAGGCACTACTACTGGCAGGGGGGGGTAGAGTCCGTGTTGTAACGTGGGTTGAGGCGCCACTGGGTGCCAGGAACAGTCCCGGTCTAGCCGTTCCACGCTGCCGGGTTAATAGGTGGGGTCGAGCTGCCACTTTAGGCCGAGGTTGAGGGAGTTCCTCTAAGCCCAGAAATCGTCTACTGGCCTGTTGTCCTACTGCCCCCTCTGCTCGTGACACAGACGTGGCAGTGCTACCGGGGCGGGGGGTAGTCTCCGCAGCCGCGGGCGCCACCAAGCTCTAGAAGTGGCCCCGGCTCTTCAGGTCTGCAGTGGTAGATGTGGTAATGGCGCCGAGCATTCACTTGGGGCCGAGGGCACGTCACTAGGCCCAGGAGTCAGCCGTAGGATCGCCTTCCCCATCACCCGTTCCTCAGGCAATGATACCGGAGCTGGGAGGGGCAGTCTCCACAGTCCCGGAGGCACCACCAGGCGTGGGAAGCAGCCTCTGGCCTCCGATGTCCCACCGCAGACACAGGAGGTGGGCCCGGCAATCACTCGAGGCCGAGGATGATAGCACGCCTCCAGGCCCGAGAGTCCTCCGACGGTGCGCCGTCCTAGCCGCGCACTCTCCAGCCACGTCGACAGCACAGGAGCATCCGGAGTAGCCCCCGTATTCAGGGCCGCCGGGTTGGTAGCACAGATCCTCCTCCGGAACGCTGCATTCCCCGCCTGGAGCCTCCCTCGGAATGGAGCTCTTCTCCTAGGCGGCCATCTCGTTTCGTGGCCAGACCACGCCCTATTTAATTTTGATGATTGGAAATCTGTGCTCTTTCCTTTAAGGTAGCTCTTTCCCTTGTCTTGCCTGTTTGAGAAATCCTGAAGGGAAACAACGACAGAGGACACTGTATCTTCGTAGTTTATTATAGGGTTTACTTCTTTATTAGAGGAATCTAAAAGCGTTGCATTAATTGTGGTGTTCGTTATCTTGATTGCTTTAGAGTTCCAATTGATCCTCCTGTTTTTTTTATCTATATTGGCAAGACAATTCAGCAAACTTAATGACCATGGGGATGTAGATTGCAATAAGACTTCTATTTTCAGGGATAAAAAAGCATGATCGCTTTTGTGTGTACCCTGTACATTCAGTGATTGCACTTTCTCAAAAAGGTCCATACTACAGATTACGTAGACTAAAATAGATAAACTGTAGGTACCTAATCTAGTGTAGGCAGCAGGGATGTCTCCTTCTACTCTTCCATTTAAGATAACTCTGTTCATTGCGGACACTTGAGACAGTAGAAGTTTCCCTCGTTTATTAGCTTTTATCTTTGTTGGAAATAGTGGAATTGGGATAAAACATGCTTTCTCTTTTCTATATTTTCCCCCATTATCCAATAAAGCATTAAAGATTTTCCCATTGAAGTCTCCGGCAATTAGTACTGATGGATACCCTTTAGAGGCCGTTGTTATTTCTATATTCTCAAATATTTTTCCCAATAGGGGGTTGTAGAGGGGACCCGGCGGGATGTAGACGTTGAAGATTAGCAAATCCTGGATATTGTTCGAGCTTTCATTTTGATGATTAATCTTAATGCATTGGACATTCTGGAGAAAAAATCAATTACCTCTAAATCCCAATAGATTTCTTCCCTTAGGAGGATTGCAAGGCCTCCTTTTGCGTGACCCTTTGTTGTGGCCTCAGCTGTGATATCGAACACAAAATAATTTCTTTGAGTAAAAGTGTCTATTGACCATGTTTCTTGTAGCAGGAGTATCAATGGGGAATTTTCTAGAATAAGAGCTAACTTTTCTCGACTTTTCCCCGCGATATTCCAAGAACCGATTGTTAAACTTCTGCTATAAAGGAAGTGTTTGTGCGTTTCCCTTTTTGTTGCTGTTCAGATTGCTGGAAATCCAGAACCAGGGATTTTCATTTGGTTGTGGCTCTGTTTTTTTTAGAAACCCAGTTCCAGATTCGTCGCTCACCTTCATTGATCGATATTGTTATAGTTACTTCGGACATGTTTGTTTGAGTTTCTGGAGACCGGTTCATATAATTGTACTGATAGGGAAACTTACTCTCGTTGTTATCCTTTGGACAATTGTACTGTGTAGCCCTTGTATTAACTTCAGCCACATCAAATCCATTTTTGTGGAGGATGGCTCTCTCTTTTAAAATGATAGATGGAATAATGTTAGACCAAACCCCCACAGTTGCCACTGTTAGAGTTTATTCGGGAAGGCTACTAGTTTTATTTCTGAAGTTGTGAGTGCATGAAGTTGATGGATCTTCTGCAGTAAGTTTACTATTCTCCCATGATTCAAAGGAGTTATGGGAATAGGTTGGTTAATTCCAAAGTACGGGAAACGATTTGATCG
Organism: Calotriton arnoldi; assembly: GCA_963921515.1. Taxonomy (NCBI): domain Eukaryota; kingdom Metazoa; phylum Chordata; class Amphibia; order Caudata; family Salamandridae; genus Calotriton; species Calotriton arnoldi. Next base: position 257,248 of record CAWUFW010015681.1, read on the forward strand.
CACTTTCCATGTGTGTTTCTAGTAGAGAATTTAGATTCTTTATTTTCAGTGTTTACTCTTTCCTGAAATTCCTTTGATTCTTTTATTGAAGAATTTGATGCCAGTGGGTTTAATTTTTTCTGTGCTGCTTTAGTTTCGTATGGGAGAGAATATTGATCTATATTGTGAGTTATCTCCATGGCTTTCGTAATTTGTTCATTTCCCTAAACTGTTTGTTCAGGTGTTTGTGGAAATTTTACTTTCTTAATCGATCGTCTCGAGATTCTGCACTTTACTCTTTTTTTGTTATTTTTCCACTTGAGGATGATTCTCTTTTTCTTTGGCTTGGATATAGGCTTGGATTCTTCTATACTTGAGGATCCCAAAGAGTTGTTATCCTCTTTTTTAGCTACTTGATCTAATGACCCTTGTTGACTTTTCTGTTGAAGATGGGAAATAAGGGAATCGCGACTTGAGGAGCACTTTCTATCCTAGATTCCTCAAATAATTTACGCAGTGAGTAAATTTCTTCATCGTTTAGATGCTTGCTTTTCCTTTCTTTTTAAGTGAATCCCCCAGTTTGAGTTGCCTTTTGCGCTTTACCTGTGAGATGGTTAATGGATACCAGTCGTAAATTAGAACATTGCTCTTCTCGAGTCACAATATTTTCTGGACATCTTACTGTAGTTTGGGAATTTTGATTGATTTTTTTTTTCCTCTTTTTGTCCACTAGATATTGTAATATTCCAGTTTGCATTTCAAGGATCATGTCCGAATTTTCCATATTCTTCTCGAGGAGAGCCAATATGGATTCCAAGATTCTCTGTAATGTAAAGAAGGCGTTAGATATGGGTTCTCGCTTGTTTGGGGATTGCAACGTGTTGAAGAACGGGAATTCTGGGGATCGTGAGAAGTTTTCCGTGCAGACTGTGTCGTTAGTCGGAGTGCTATTAAGCGGTTGCAATGTGTGCTTTGTTACTGTAGAATCCACCTGATGCAGGCCCGGTGAATAATTTATATCCGGTAGAGTAAAATCAGTTTCTAAAATTGAAGGCGGAACTTCTGTTGCTATATTTGGATCTTGGTGGGATTGTTCCTGGTCCTTCCCATTCTCTGCAGCTTTTTTGTATTCAATTGCCTGTTTGCTTTCTTCTTCTAGTATCAGCTGTGTGTCATTATTGACCATTAGTTTTGTTTGGACACAGTCTACGACCTCTGTCTTGGAGTTTTGCTCCTGTTGGATTCCCAGCTCTACCAGCCATTCTTGTCGTGTTAGTAAAAAGTTTTGTTATATCTACAGTTCCCGGAACTACTCCAATATGGGATGCTTTGTGTTTGCTCTTTGTCGTAGATTAGGCCGTGCCCAGTCTTTTCATATGAACTGTTCGGGATCTGAGTTTTTTATAAGCCATATGTGTCAAGTGGTGAGGTAAGCGGAAATGTCACCTGGTTTTTCTTGAGGGGTGCTTTTGCAGACTTTCTTTCTTTGCCTCCCAACTGCTGCAGCGATGTTCCATTTTTTCCTGCTCGGAGGAGTAGCTGAGCACGTGTTTAGGAGGACAAGCACCTGGAGTACTATGGACGGCAGACTAAGAGCAGCTTCCCCTGTGTACCGGCTACTCCTGGCTGTTGCCAACCGGTTTCCTACTGCCGGGGATAGGTGCAGCTCTAGCCTCACTTGACTCCTTGCCTCCTTAATTACCAAAACCTTGCTACCTCTTACTAGCACTTCAAACCCCTGCGGCGATGCCTTATTATGATGAAAGCTGGTTGCTGTGCGCTGAACTTTGTAGGTATGGGCTACTCAAGGCGGGGGTAAGGCCGACCCCCACGGACCCCACAAGCTCCCTCGGGTTGACCCTGGCTCGTTGTACAGCTTGCAGGGGAGTTTGCTCTGTGAAGTTGTATTAGCAGATGAGCTAGCTCCTGCTAATTGAGGTTGGGGTAGACTCGGCCTTACCATAAGAGCTAAAGGTGATACAGGGGACCTATCACGCTCATTAAGTCCCATTGGACAGCTGCAGCCAGTAACAGTGCGCCCCTACTGCTGCTGCTGTCAGAGAAGCCAGGGACCCGCTCGCCCAGACTGTAAGACGAAACTGAGGTCCCAAAGGCAGTAGTGGTAATGGACCTTCCGGGGGAGGGGGGAAGGGCGGGAAGGTCAAATTTACCCGAACCTAGCCGCGAGCGGGGCACACCGGGGAGCACCCACAAGCCGCACCCAGCACTAGCCAGGCCGCCTCGGCGGGTCTCCTGGGGGCACACCCTTTAGCGGCAGCTGAGTACAGCTGCCACGCTTGCACTCCGCCCCTCCTCCCCTCCCTGTCTTCCTACCTTACAACTGACGTTACCTCGCTGCCGGCGAGGTATATATCACAGGATAAATGCTGGATCCCGGTAAAATTGAAACGAGCACCGGCCAGCCGGCAGTATGAAACAGCTCCACTGCAGTCCACGGGCGGTTCACAGCTACATCGTCAATGTCGATTTTCAGCAGTGTCGTGGAATCGGTCTTGCGGGCCTGCGGCAGATCTCTGCAGCTCCGCTCTCTGCCTGGTTCGCCTGGCGGGTTCGCGTGCGTGCGTCACCTCCGCATCCGGGTTCCAACCGGTTCTCTGTGACTTTCTGACAGACCATCCGTGAATCCAGCCAACATTTTTGTTGTTTTAAATGCAGACATATGAACCCAGGGAGAGTGAAGAGATGACAGCCACACGTGTTCAGACCATTTTCAGACCTTACCACCATGGAAGAACGGGATATTATCAAAAAACTCAGGATGATTAGGCAAACAATTCTTGATTTATGTCATCAGCTTCAGACAGATCTTCTACCTCACAAAAGGAATATCACACTAATAACAGCAATAGTCACAACCATGGCAGTACTATATTTTGTGGCCTCTGGATCATTCCAATACATTGTGGCAGTATCTGGTGGAATGAAACAACCACCTTTCAGTGGTGTGCTAATGATGAGACACATCAATAATTTCATCCTGTTTCCACTAGACAAGCCTTTTGCCAATGTGAAGGGAGATTTTCATGCTTTGGGTCGCCTACCACATGTGGTTGGAGCAAATGAAGGCACACATATTGCCTTAGAGCCAACACACACCAGGTAACAAGTCTACCACAATCGAAAGAACTTCCATTCAATCAATGTGCAAGTTGTCTGCTTAGTGCTTACCAGATTTGTACATCACAAGCGTTTGTGTGCATTTTCCAGACTAAACCCATGATTCCTTTGTGCTACGGAACAGCTGCATACCCTTGCAAATGTCACAACTTGGAACTAAGAGGGCCTGGCTTGTTGGTAAGTATAAACTGTCAATATATTGTTTGGTTTATTTCAAGTTTAATAATCTCAAATATTGTAAAATGTTTTGGCTAAATTGTTTTTTTTTCTTGTAGGAGACTCAGCTTATCCTAACTGACCATGGTTGTTGGCACCGCTGAGGAATCCAACAACATCAGGGGAAATCCGCTTCAATGAGGCCCATTGAAGAACACGGAGGCTGGTGGAGTGGGATTTTGGGCTCCTAAAGGCCAGATTTCAACGTCTGGATAAGACTGGAGGAGCCCTCCTCCACTCACCCAATAAGGTGTGCCAAATCACCATGGCCTGCTGTATGTTACACAACATTGCCCATCGATGGAACATCCCATACATTGCAGAGGATGGAGACCATGAAGAGCCACCGGGTGAGGATGTTGAAATGCCAAATGAAGATGATAGTGGTGAAGAGGAAGGAATTGACTTACGTCAAAATGTTATTGACTTTTTCACATGAGTGTGTGAATATATGTACAGTTTATTGCATTAAATATGAAACCAATTTTTAATCTAATGAGGATGACAGTATGTGCTGGAACTTTTTTATAGAAAGGGCAAGTTAATGAAAACACAAGGTAAAGATCTTTGTTGTTCAAAGGGTTTACACACTAAGTACTCTGTTCATTCCATTGTTTATTTTTGATTGTCCTTAGAAAATGTGTACTCAAAATTAATCATTTGTTATGTGAAAGATTTTGTAATGTAATCAACTAATTTTTTTGTTTTTAATCTATTTTAGGTTCCTTTACCATCTTCATTTGAGCATTTCAAAGTTGTGACATTTGCAGTTATATGCTGCAGTTGCAAAGTACAAAGGGACCATGGGTTGATCCTGTGAAACACACACATAGACTTTGGGAGTACATATCTCGTACAAAGACAACTTTCACAGTGTTGAATTGAAGTTTTTAAGATTGCGCTAGACGTGCTTTCTGTGGAATGTTGGAAGCAAGCCAATATATGCTGCTAAAATTGCTCTAACCACATGTCATGATTGACACAAGCATACTAATCTCCTTTAACATTTGCAAAATCCTCATTTTGTGTTAAGTCTCTGAGGCTGTTGATGTGTGTTATCACTGTAGAAAGAACTTCTTGTAGCACAACACTTAAAGTTGTTTGTGACATTGCACCAGATACTGCAACCCTGTATTGGAATGATCCTGTGCCCACTAAATGGAGTACTGCCATGATTTAGACAATTGGTGTTATTGATGTGGGATTCTTACTGTGGGCTACGGCATCTGGCTCCAGCTGATGACATTAATCAATAATAGTTAGCTTATTTAATCTGATGTATTTGGTTATATTCTATTCTTCCATAGTGGCATGCGCTGGAACTGTAAATGAGAAAAAGGCACTACGTATTTGGGTTATGCATTGGTTGTAATGTTTTAGAAAAAAATGACAAAATGTATTTGTTCCAATTTAATAAACTTCTAGTTATTGATTTGCGGTTTTTGTTATTTTTGAAAAAATAAACCAATTGAAAAATGAATTAAACAACAGTCTTTGACTTTGTCAGTTTTGTTTTATTCAACATAACCCAAAAAACAAAAACAAAAAACACAAGGGATTAAATAAAAAACAAACCATAAATTAAAACAGTCATTCATGGTGAATGAAACTATTATTGCAGAGCCAAAACTGTTTGAAGTTCAATGTCCAAAATATAACTGACATCAGAAAGGTAAATATGTCCAGAAGATAGTCCACAGAGAGAATGGTAGTCACACACCAGAGGAAATTCGATTTAGCATATCCTTTGCTGGTGGTGGTGGAGATGTTGCCATCCTCTCCTAGTAGCCCACCTGAATGTCTCCTCCTGGAAGGGGATCCACAGTTGCAGGGACTGAGGTGGATGCAGCTGTTTCCTCTTCTGGCAGGGCCTCCCTTCATGTGGCTGTGGCAGATGTAGTTGGACCAGGTGTAGTTGGACCACAGAAAGGGGAAGATGTTCCTGGAAAAGCCCTGCACATATGGATGAAATATCATGCAGCACCCCAGTCAGCTAGCCGAAATTGGAGTTCAGATTCTCCATCTGTACATTGTGCTCCCTCTTCAACTGCTTCATCTCCCGGAGCTCTGTCAGGACCTGGCCACTCATGTCTTGGGACTGATGGGGGGATCCCAAGACTTGGTTGATGGTGGCCTGGGCAACAGTGAGTCCAGTGGCCTCACTTTGCTGGCCCACAGATTTCCTCCCATGACCCCTACCCCACTATCCTGTGCCCTTGACTCTGTGCCCCATCCCACTAGTTCTTAGCTGAACTGGAGGTAGTGGTGGTGGTGTATCAACAGCAGGCAGGCCTGGGAGGCACAAGATTGGTGTGATGTTGGTTTGGACACAGGAAGTGGAGTTATCCATAGGCTGAGGTGTGGTAATAGCTAGGATGGGAGGCGGAGGTGTGGGCCGAGTGTGACCCATTGTAGCTATCTGCCCAGACAGACCAGATGGACTAGGCTTCTTCATGTCAACCAGACTTGCAGGAGTGTAGGTCTCACTGAAGGCTTGATCCTGGTCTGAAGGGGAGGTATCTTCAGTGGTAGAGGGTTGTTGTCCACGTACTCTGGCTGTTTGACCTATTATGAATGAATAAAAAATAAAACAATTAAAAATCTGGGTTATACATCTAATTATTTTGAAGCAAAATTAAGAAGCAACCTAAAAGTAAAAAATAAAGGATTATAATGATTGTACATGTCAGTTGTATTATAATAGGGTACACAAACAGTTTAAATGACACACAAAACTACTTCAAAAAAGTAAGTGAAAAGATATCCTCAAATGCAATAAGATGATTAAAGGTATACATAAGATATATCAAACATTTCACTCAACACAGTAGAGAGGTGAAATGTGAATTAAACCATTCCAAGGCCTAGCGAATAATATTCTGACAGTTGCACAACTTAGAAGGATGTATAGCATTAGTCATCATAAGAGCATTGCAGAGTACATTTCCACAAATATAACACTTATTAGCAAACAATATTACATACCTTAAATGTTTTTAGTAAATCATTTTTATTTGTGAAACAAATAACATCAATTTAATCATATATCAACAATAGGACAACATACAAAAATTAAGCACAAAAACATTTCAAAACATAGCATAATATAGAGATTGATCAATACTTTGACATATGTGAACATATGATAGGAAAGAGAGAATTAGCAAGATAAAGCAATGTTATTTTCACAAAACAAAAGCGAGGCATTATGGGAGTTGTAGTCATTTCAATTAAAGATTAGCAACACTTGCAAATTTGTATGTTAAACATACCTAGTGAAATTATGCTGTTAAAAAGAACAAAAGAACAGTCATTTACAATATAACAAATATATGCAATATGTTATTTGGTGTAAAAACACTTACAAGCAACATTACATCATGTGAAATGTTATGGAGATTGAAACATGTCATTATATATGTATATATATGTATGTATGTATGTATATATATAATGAAGTCAAAAGAGGCCGCAATGAAATCAATGAGCGCCTAAAGAAGTTTGAAGATGGTATTAAAGAAAGAAAGGTGTTTAAGTTTGCACGTGATAAGAGGGATTATGAGGCGGGGAGGATATTCACGTTCTCCCAAAAATTTGACTCCAATAAAAGACAAGTATTGGTTGACAAAATATCCCTGCTGCAAACACAACCAATCCAGCCTACCGATTCGGTTTTCACGAGCTCGGATATCAGCTCTTTATCAAGCAATTACGAATCAGATGGCAACAGTGAATCTGGAAGTGCCATGGCCACTGCCTTACTAGTATCGCGAACCCCTGCTGAAGAACTGAATTTTTTGCGAGAGGCCCGGCGCCAAACCCTGCGACCCCGGAATCCTCAGTACAAGCAGGGAGAAGGAGAACAGAATCGAGGAGGCAGAGGCAAAGCCAGAGGAAGGGTAATAAGAACCAAGAAATGGTAAATTTGGACATGCCCTAACAACAGCGGAAACACAATTACTTTCGCTAGGACTGACATTTTGCCCTGAGAGTAATTTTAATTACACTCAATCTCGAATTGACATCTACAAATTCATCAGGAAGCTAAAATTGATCAAATTCTTTCAATTGAAGAATTCCACGAAAATTGTGAGTGAGGCAGCAATCTCTGGGAATAGTGGTTTGAATCTTCAGGCATCGGATTCTGAAATGCTGAAACTTCTACATGGCTTAGCCACAGACACTGACTTAGGCTCTAGATCTACTCAAGATATTCTATTGGATACTGGTATTTCCACCAGTAGCCCGGCGATGAGTCCATTTTGTCCTCCTTCCACTTTTGTACCCATAATGCCGAAAGATGCCATCGATGTTTTTAATGATATGGTTACAGAAGATTTAAAGCAATTGAATAAAACAGTCAAATTTAAACACCATAAGATGAGACATGTTGAATTACAATATCATAACTTAATTCACAAGTTAAAGAACAAGAAAGATCTCATCATTAACAAAGCTGATAAAGGAGGCAACGTGGTACTATGGCCTAGAGAACTCTATATGGTTGAAGCTATGACACATTTAAATGACACTGAATGTTATAGGATGGCATCTTTTATAGACCTAAAAAAAGTTAAAGATTTGGTTTCTAAAGAATTGTTTCAATGGAAGAGAAGAGGTCTAATAAGCAAAAATGAATTTTTATTTCTCAAAAATGACCATCCTATCACGCCGATATTATACTTCATTCCTAAAGTTCACAAGCACATTATACCCACTCCAGGAAGACCTATCATTTCAGCGCAAAGAAGCCTATTGGAACCTGTTTCGAAATTTGTGGATTATTTTTTACAGGAGTTTGTATCTAATTTACCATCATTTTTAAAAGACACTGGTGATTTTTTAAGAAAATTGAATAATGTTGAGTGGCACAGTGAATATCTGCTAATTGTGATGGACATAACATCTCTATATACTAGTATCCATCATGTGGATGGTATTAATGCAGTATCTTATTTTTTAGGACAACGGGACATTGGTTTTTGGAACACAACAAGATGTTAATTGAAATGATTGAGATTTGTCTTAATAATAATTTCTTTTTATTTAATAAACTTGTTTACCATCAATTACGAGGAGTGGCTATGGGGGCATGCTTCTCCCCTAGCTACGCGTGTTTACATGTGGGCTGGTGGGAGGAGCATGTCCTCAGGGGTCAACATGGAGAAGTGTTCAAAAATCATGTCTGCCATTGGTGGCGTTATATAGATGATGTATGTTTTATTTGGAGGGGTTCTCAAGCATCAGCTGTGAATTTTGTGGACACCCTAAACACTAATGTGCTGAATCTTAAATTTACTGCCACTATCAGTCCTACGAATGTGGAATTTTTAGGTGTATCAGTTTATGTCGAGGATGGTGCACTACATACTAAACTACATAGAAAAAATACGGCGGGGAACTCTGTCCTTCATGCGACAAGTTCCCACCCTAAACATTTAATTCGCAGTATCCCGTATGGGGAATTTCTGCGAATCCGCCGTATTTTGTAACAATGAGAAGGATTTAGAAATCTGCCAGAATGAAGCTGTGCAAAGATTTCTATTACGTGGCTACAAATCTGTTGATCTGAATTCTGCCCGTATGAAAGCTAATTCCTTATCTCGTGACACCTGCCTAGGCATCTCCAACCCCCAGACTGAGATTATAGTTAATACTGCCACCACTGTGATAGACAAGACTCAAGTAGTCAGACTCATCACTGCCTATTCTCGACAGCAGAAACAGATTAGGAGAATTTCGCAGAAAAACTGGCCTATAGTGCTAACTGACCTCACACTCTCTCAAATTTTACCAGCATCACCTGTTTTAACTTTTAAAAGGTCACCTGCTATGAGAGATAACTTGGTAAGAAACAGCCCAGAAGTCACCTTCACCAGTACTTGGTTATCACCTAAGTGTGGCTTTTTTAAATGTAGCTCTTGCAGGGCTTGCAAATTTGGGACGAATACGACAGAATATATGACTGCCTTCAGTAATACTCCGGTTAAGATACAGGGTTACTTCACCTGTCGTACAGACTTCGCGGTATATGTGCTTCGGTGCACATGCGGCTTGCAGTATGTGGGGAGCACCAAGCTCCAAGTGTATAACCGCATACTACAACATCTTAGAGCCGCAGTCAATTCTGATCCCAATTATCCCGTGGCAAGACACTTGAAACTGGCCCATAATAATAATTTAAATGATTTGGAGTATTTTGTTATTGGGGCAGTTTCCAAATCAATACGTGGAGGCAATAGAGAACGCCAGTTAAGACAACTTGAATCCAAATTCATCCTTGAACTCGACACTAAGATGCCGAATGGCCTCAATATGGGGGAGGATTTGCACAATTTCCTTTGATTTTATTCTGGATATTCATATTTACATTTTGCTGGAACCATCAGAGCAGCATAGTACTGTATTCACTTATCCCAGTGTTTTTACTTGTATATAGTATTCATGACTCCCTTCCTGTTTTCTTCCCTCTTATTCTTCACGTTTACTGTCCACAGCTTGAGATACTGTGGTTCCTTACTGTAGAATCAGGATATAATCCTTGTTTAGTATATGTACTGGCCGAACAAGGGCACTTGCCCGTTATTGAAGTTGTTTTGCTGCTAGCCACTCAATTTATCCTACTTTTACGGGCTTCCCCGGGGCTCCGGGGGCTTCTGTCCTCTTTTTATATGTATTCATTTCAGGTATTATTTATGCACTAGCACATTTGCACTTTTCGCACTTTGATAATCGCACCTTTATATAGTAACTTCGTGACTTAAGACAATTGCTGCAGCTGCTGATTATTTGCACATGAGTATTAGTTTACATGCATAACTTTGCACATTATAGCTGTGAAGGTTTAACATTTTTATTTTTGCCAACCATTTATATGCAAGATGTATTTAACATTATAGTCAATATTTATTGTTATAGGCATCAACAATGTAAAATTTATCTTCCTTCCCCTTTTTTAAATATGTGGTTTTTAAATATTTTTTATTTGACATTTCAAATATTTATATTTATATTAATGAGATTTTAAATATTGACTCCACATATTTAAGCAATTGATGTACTCTTTACTCATTGTGTTACCGTGAACAGTATGTCTTTTATGTTTATTCTGTCACGCAACTTTGGCTTAATTGCATTCAGGTGCGTTTTTCGTTCATTTTTTTAAAAACACCTTCACTATTTAAACACATGATGTCTTGTAGCGCGTTATGTGAACAAGACCGAGTTGTATCGGTCGAAACGCGTCATGCTGAGGCACTGGCCAGGACTGACTGGTTCCTGTAATCATGGAATTTAAATAAAGCACAGCAGTTTTTTCTACGTCCCTCGAGTGGTCCGTACCTGTGTTTGTGCGCCGTGGAGGTTTGGTGACAACCCGGGATTTGCTTTGATATATATATATATATATGTGAATTCAAGTTTGTCCTGTGCATGAGGGAGCACTCCACGGCAGGCAATTCATCCGAATTATTACCACCAGGGGAACCGGCAAGTTTCATGCTGAGTTTATTTTCCGCCTAACGCGTTTCAGAGCCCCTGGCTCCTTTGTCAAAGGCTGCCTGCAGCTTTGCAAGAAAACATCCAAGGTTCACTTTCATTAACAAATTTTAGTGGGAACAGGTGAGTATTTGTTGTCTCCTAGAGAGAATGAAATGGACAAGAACTCCCCTCGTCATATCCCCTGGGAGGAGCAGTTTTACATTTTGTTCGGTCTAGTCTCACCTGAAGATACTGTAACAGGCATCTTAGAAGTTAGAGCTGGGTCTCCTTTAGACCCTTGCCCTCCTTGGGATCTAAAGAATGTAGGCCTTTGCTTTAAAAAATGGCATCAGTTTTTATTCAATCAACCACTGTCTACTGGTGTTGGCCCTCATTGTTGGAAACAAACATTTGTGCTTCCTTTACTCAGAAAACTAGGGGCTGTTATTTCTGACCTTAATAATTTTAGACCATTTCCTTGCTTCTATTTTTGTCAAATGTTCTTGAAAAGCTAGTAAATACATAAATGATGCAATTTCTAGAGGACAACAAGATTTTGCAAGCTACCCAGGTGGGTGTCCGACCTTGGCATAGCATGGAGACTACATTATTAGAGGTCTCCGAATTTGACAAGGGTAACAAAGATGTGGTTGTTCTCTTAGATCTGTCTGTGGTGATCAACAGTGTTAGACCTGGCATCCTTGTTGTGTTTTCCTGTGACTTTTTGCCTTCTGACCTGCTTTTGCTGACTTCGTTTTTACTGACTTTAGGATTCTGGGCACTTTACCACTGCTAACCGGTGCTAAGGTGCATATGCTTTTTACTTAAAACATGGTAACATTGGTTTATCCACAATCGGCTTATTTGATTTACGTATAAGTCCTTTGTAAAGTGCACTACATGTGCCCATGGCCTGTACATCAAATGCTACTAGTGGGCCTGCAGCGCTGATTGTGCCAACCACTGAAGTAGCCTTTTAAACATGTCTCAGGTCTGCCACTGCAGAGCCTGTGTGTGCAGTTTTAAACTGCCATTCCCACCTGGTAAGTGAACCTACTTGCCCGGTCCAAGCCTTCCTTTTTATTACATATAGGTCACCCCTAAAGAAGGCCCTAGACAGCCCATGGGCAGGGTGCAGTGTACTTAAAAAGTAGGACATGTAGTTTTACGTGTCCTGGTAGTGAAATACTTTTACATTCGTTTTTCACTACTGCAAGGCCTATCTCTCCCATAGGATAACATTGGGTTTGCCCTATTACATATTATAATTGTAATTTCCAATTGGGAAAAGATGGGACCCCCAAATTCAGTGTCTCTGGAATCACAATTTAAAATTGGCACTTTCTTACTGTAACCATTTGGTGCCTTCTGCGTGTCTCTGGAATACACGACTGAGGTGGGTGACAGCTGGCTTCCTGCATTCCCTCTAGACAGCCACACACAAAGGAAGGGTACTTGTGACTCTGTGGCCATCTGCATACTGGTGGGTCATCCTGAGCAGGATGGAGCTAACACTTACATATTAAAGGGCTGTGTCCTGCACCCACACAAAGGGATGCATATCCCTCTCTAGTGAGTTTAAAGCCAGGGCAGGAAAGGCAGGGTCTTGTGCACTTCAAAGGTATCTCTTTGAAGTCTCCCTACTTCAAAGGTCCAACTGAGTATAAGTACTGGACCTCTGACACCACCAATTCAGAAACCTTCTGGAACTGAGAAGATTCTATCTGTAAGAAGGACTGTTGTGCTGCCAGGAGGGACTGCTACTTTGCTGAACTGCTTTGCTGTGTTGGCCTGCTGCCTGCTGGCCTGGAAGTGAGAAGGACTGGACCGGCACCTCTACATCCCAGAACCAAAGTGTCTCCAAGGGCTTCCTGACTTGCCTCCTGTTTCTGAAGTCTCAGGGATATCAAAGACTTCGCCCTACAACCTACAGCCATCACCTGGACTCTGTTTGCTGTGAGTCCAGCTCTGCCAAGTGGTGCATCTGTGAAAATCCATGCATCGATGACGTTGTGTCAATCGGAACCGCCGCATCTCAATCAATGCAGACGCATTGCCTCTGCTGCACGGACCACAAACCTCACATCGCCTCGAGCTTGACCGCATGTTCGATGTTGCACGGCTCAGGACCGATGCAACACTTTCAACCAGTGGTTCGACTTTGATGCATTTCCTCAGTGCTTCTCACCCTCAGCCCTCGACGTACCTTTGACCCTGCCTCGCCTTTCTCGAAAGGATCGAAGACAACGCATAGCCTCTGCTGCTACCCAAATTGTCCTCGGCATTGACGCATCCAAGGTACTGCTTCAGTGGGCTAAGGCTGGTCCCTGTATCTGACCTGCGCTCCATCGCGGTTGGCCTGAACTTTTGGATGTGACATGGTCAAGCCCGATCTGATTACCCCGGTTGGGGCTATATGTTTCCCAGTGCTACATAAAAGTTTATTCTTAAAAATTAATATCTTGACTTGCACTTATTGGATATTTGTCATTTTGGTCTTGTTTTACTATAAAAAAAATCTTTATTTTCCTAAAATGGTATGGAGTCCTTTTGTGGTGTTTTTACTGTGTTACTGTGTGTTGTGTGCACAAATACTTTATACATTGCCTCTTAATTAAGCCTGACTGCTCAGTGCAAAGGTACCAGAGGGTGAGCACAGATTATTTTAGAGTGTGTTACTGACTTACCCTGACTAGGACTGTGGTTCCTGATTGGACAGGGTGCATACCTCTGTCAACCAGAAACCCAATTTCGAACATTGGTGATCAGTGGTGAGGATAGGACTTGTATTTGTGCAGTGCATACAGTGGTTGGTGTACACTACTATCCATATCTCAGACAATTCAAGCCTTTTTAAATTTCCCGATTGGCAATTTTTATTTTTTCCAAAATCATATTTCTGTCCGGAGAAGCAGCAACTGCAATTGCAAAAATGGATTTTGAGCTGGCCAAGCTGGAGATCTACACTGTGGTCCAGCTCAAGGATATCTGCAAGGGGGTTGAGCTGTCTATTAAGTGCTTTACATGGAAGGTGAAGCTGCAAAAGAGATTGAGGGCTTGGGCAGAAGCTCGCAATGCAAGGCCTGTGACCCTAGAAAAGGATAAGCAGGAGATTGAGGATGATGATTAGGAGCTGACCCAGGATTCACTGGAGAATCTGGGACTGCCTGTGGAGCAGGGAGCCAATAGCCTGCAAGAAGCAGTGGTTCCCTCCAAGGCAGGGAGAAGTATATCATCTAGAGGACTGATCCCAGTGGAACTGGAGGTCAGGAGAGAGGAAAGGAAATTGGAGCTAGGTAAGCTCAAGTTGGAAAAGGAGCAAGCTTTGGAGGAAAAAAGATTGGCCATAGAGGAAAGGAAAATGATGTTGGCTCAGGAGCTGAGCCTGAAGGAGATGGACATGAAGGCCATGAGGCCTGAGTCCAGCCAAGATGGTGGCAGCATTTCTCAGTGTCCTCTGACAAAAGAGTACACATACCCAAGAATCTGGTGCCTGATTATGGAGTGGGAGATTACTTAGACAGATGGTTTGAGGCATATGAGATTGCTTTGCAGATGCATTAGATCCCCGAGGGGTGTTGGGAGATTAGTATGTGGAAGCATATTCCTACTGGTCCTAGATGGGAGTGACAGGATGATGTATCCCGCCATGAAGGAAGCCATAATCAGGAAGTATGGTTGACTCCAAAGAAGTACAATCAGAAGTTTAGGGACAGTGTGAAACCATACCCCCAGACCTGGGTGGATTGTGTTGGTTCTTTTTGCAAGGCACTGGTTGGTTGGGTGAAGGACAGTGATGGTAAAGATTATCAGGGTCTGTATAACTTGATTGCAAAAGAGCACATGTTTAGTCTCTGTTTTACTGTTCTGCACCTGCACTTGATTGATAGTAAGCTCTCTGACCCCAGGGAGCTTGCTAAGGAGACGGACCGCTGGGTCAGAACCAGGATCCATAAGAAGGTATCTGAGGGGAATCACCACAAGGATGGGCAGGGTCCTTACCAGAAGAAGGAGTGGGGGAAAAAAACAAAAGCAAGGAGTTCCCTAAAGGGTCCCAAACTTACTCCATGGGTCCTTTTCCTATCCCCCTGCTGAGAAACAAAGTAAATGGTTCCCTGCCAGTAAGTCTGCAGGGAGGCCACTCCCTAAGTGTTATAAGTGTCAACAGGAAGGACACTACTAGGGGGATGCCAAGTGGCCCAAGTGGGCACAGCCCCCCACTGGTGGGTAGCCGCTGGGACTGGCTAGTGTAGTGCTTGGGGAGGAAGTTGTCCCAGCTAGGGGTGGGGTCAAAGTTGAGGTTACCCTAGTGTCCTGTAGTGTGGTTTGTGGCCTCTTTGTCTACTTTGCTAAGTTAGCTTAGGCCTGGCTGCCATGATGCCTTTTTGCACACGTTACTCTGTGACTTTGTTTTTCCAGCCTCTGCTTGTGCCCGGCTATATTAGAACTGTCTGCCTTTTTGCCCTTCACCTTTTCTCCTGTTCCCTGTGGGTTTCGTCTGCACATCATGTACAAGGTCGAAAAACAACGTCCCTTGTTCTTGCTGATCTGGTCAGCCCATCGCACTTAGAAATAACACAAAATACAGCTGCACTGGAGAAATTCGTGTGCTTTTAATATTGTGATCTCGCTGTTTGTGGCACTCAGAGAAAAACCTTTCCAGAGAGAAGAGCTGTTCTTGTCTGATGATGTAAACCTTGCATCTAGAGATTGAGGTATGAGGGTCCGCCTGACAAAGCCCAGAGGTCTTCTATTTTTATAATAAACTAGTTAAAAGCACGGGGAGGGTGGTAAGGCCATTTAGTCCTATATCCACTGCTTTATTAAATGCTTTCCCCGTTTGTATTCTATGGAATTGTAACTATGCTTATTATTTTTTATTATGCATTATGCTGATAGTACTGGCACGTGTACTGTATCTTAGAGCACGATAGTTGAAATAAACATTTTAAACTATACAGTGTCTCTTATTACGCACGTTGTGGACAAGTATGAGTGAGTTATGAAAGGGTGTTCTTGCTCCCGCGAGTCCTGAGAGAGAGAGAGACCGTGTTCTGGGTTGTCTAATCATTGGTAGCTTCGCTGCTAATGAGACGCTAAGGCTAGTCAAAATGGGATTGTGGGTACTAAGGTGCATGGTTGGTTCACCACTATACGCCGAGGTCCTATTATCCTGTGCATAGCTCTGTGTATGTGCAGAATCCCTACAACAGTCCCTGGGAGAATGGTGCAGGGAATCCACATTCCTAGTAATACTAGGAAGTACAGGCAGTGGGTCACCATTAATGGGTAAAGGATGGAGGCTCTGATAGACACAGGCGCCAGTATGACTACCATCCGGTGTCATCTGGTGTCTTCAGAAGAGGTAGTCCCTAATGTGTTCTACCAGGTTAACGATCAAGAGCATACCAAAAGAAAGGAGTTGGAGCTCAGGTCACACTTGAAGATGTTGGGGTTGCTTGACTAGGTATGACTGACCACAGGGTCCATGGCAGCTCGAGAGGGTGGTCAAAAGGACATGGAACCTGGAAGAATGGCCCAGGTGCCTACCAAGAAGAGGAAGAGCAACAGGAGCAGGAAACCTACTCCTGAAACTCTCACAGTCCGGAAGGAGGCTGGCACTGAGGGGGGCATCCCGGTTCCTACAGGGGAGAATTTGGTTGAACTGAGGAACCTGCCTGAGCTATCCAACAGGCAGCAGGAAGGGGGGCCCAACCTGGGAGAGGCTCTGCAAGGTGCAGAAGTACTGCCCTACTCTTGTGGATCTTCTGCAGCAGGCTGAGACCTGGGCAGCTGGTGACACCTCTGGCAAGCACCTGAATTATTGGGAGAATGGTCTCCTGTATAGTGAACCTAGGTTCCTACGCCTGGTGCAATACATGTGTTTGTGGTACCCCAGTGCTTCAGGGCCTTTCTACTGGGTCTGGCAGGTCATTTCTACTGGGTCTGGCAGGTCATTTGGGGCAAGACAAGACCTTTGAGAGGCTTGTCACTCACTTCTATTGACCTCAAATGATGAGGACCTCAGATGTGTTCAGTAATATGTCCTGTGCTACCTACCAGTCAAGTGGCAAGTCAGAGGGAGAGTGCAAGGCCCCCCTGCAACCTTTCACTGTCTTTAGCAACTCTTATGAGCGGGCTAGCATGGACATAGTGGGGCCTCTGGAGCCCAAGACAGCCATGGGCAACAGGTTCATTCTGGTCTTGGTGGACCATGTCACCCGTTATCCGGAAGCTATCCCACTATGGACTGTGACTGTGCCTGCCATGACCAGAGCACTGATGAGGGTCTTTACTCACGTGGGTTTCCCTAGGGAGGTGTTATCTGACCGGGGTACCAACTTCATGTCTGGGTATATGAAGGCCATGTGGAAGAGGTGTGGAGTAACCTACAAGTTTTCCACTCCTTACCACTCCAAAACCAATGGGTTGGTTAAAATATTCAACCGTACCCTCAAAGGCATGATTATGGTTCTACCCAATCCCATGAGCCGTAAGTGGTACTTCCTCCTGCCATGCCTTTTGTTCGCCTACAGGGAGGTACCACAGAAGGGGGTTGGCTTTAGCCCTTTTGAACTTCTGTATGGGAACCCTGTGGGAGGACCTCAGTTTGGTTACGGAAGGCTGAGAGCAAAGTCTCAAGAAGCCACCCCATGATGTAGTTAGCTACATGCTGACATATCGTAACCAGACTGTCTGCTTCTGGAAACAGACACAGGAGAATCTGGAAGCTAGCCAGGAGGACATAGAATGCTGGCATGACCAGAATACAAATATGTCTAGTTTTCCTGCAATACACCGCATGCCATTACAACACGGTCATTACAACGACCGCGTTGTAACAATGCATGCCATTACTCCGCAAGTCGGAACAACGACTTGCTCTAGGGGGGGCGCTGGATGTTGGAATGGTATAATTTACTATTCCAACTCCAGTCTGTGCAACAGTAGGGAAGGTGTTGGATTTTAAATCCAACACCTTCTGACCCCTAGAGCAAGTCGTTGTTCTAAATTGCGGAGTAATGGCATGCAGGGTTCCGGTTTTGGGGTAATCGATGTTTACCCCAGAATACCACTCTGGTTGAGTTTCAGCCTGGTCAGAAAGTGTGGGAAATGGAGCCCATGGAGCCCCAAGCCCTGCAAGACTATTGGTCTGGGCCATATGAGGTAAAGGAGCACAAGATTGATGTTACCTACTTGGTGGACCTCAAAACTCCCAGGAACCCTTTAAGGGTCCTTCATATCAATCGCCTCAAGCCCCACTTTGAGAGGTCTGAACTTACCATGCCCTAGGGTACTGATGATGGGATGGAGGAAGGGAGTGAACCTCTCCACAAACTTTTTTCCAAAGAGCACAATGGAGGGTGTAAACCTCTCCACTACACTAACCCTAGATCATCAGAGAGACTGGCACCAGTTGCTGGGGCAATTTGCATCTATGTTCTCACTTACCACAGGGGTCCATACATGGTGCACACATGATATTTATAATAGGGGACATCATGCTTGTGAAGGACAGCATTTACAGGCTATCTGACAAGATGAGAGCCTGCATCAAGGATGAGGTCTGTAAGATGCAGGTGTTAGGGGTTATTGAGCCCTCAAACAGCCCTTGGTCCAGGCCAGTGGTGTTGGCCCCCAAGGCTGCCTCGCTAGGCGTCACATCTGAACTCTTGCTCTGTATGGACTACTGTGAGCTCAATGTGATCACTAAGACTGACACACTCCCCATCCCCATAGCTGATGAGCTCATAGATCGGCTTGGAGCTGCCAAGTTCCTAAGTACATTTGACTTAACACCTGGGTACTGGCAGATTGCCTTGACCATGGGGGCCTAATAGAGATCAGCGTTCTCAACACCAGAAGGGAACTGCCAGTTCTGTGTCCGTGTCATGCAACTTTCCAGAGGTCAGTCAACCAGGTCCTGGCTAGGATGGAGAACTTCAGCGCAGTCTACCTAAATGACATTGCAATCTTCAGTCCTAGGTGCGCGGACTACTTGCACCACCTCGAGGAAATGCTTCAGGCTCTGCAGAGTGCAGAACTGACTATCAAGCCCAGTAAGTGCCAGATTAGGCAGGGTTCTGTGGTCTACTTGGGGCACCAAGTAGGGAGCAGCAAGCTGCAACCCCTTCAGCCAAATATTGAAACCATTCTGGCTTGAGAATCCCCCAAGACCCAGACAGAAGTGAGAACCTTCTTAGGCCTCACTTGCTATTACAGAAGATTCATCAAGGGGTATGGTACCATTGTTGCCCCCTTGACAGAGCTGACTTCTGAGAAGCAGCCACATCAGGTGATCTGGACAGAAGCATGCCAGAAAGCTGTTGACACCCTGAAGTAGTCCATGTGCACAACACCTGTGCTTAAGGCCCCTGACTTCTCTCAAGAATTAGCAGTGCAAACAGATGCCTCAGAACATGGCATAGGGGCCATGCTCTCACAGCTGAACAAAGAGGGCCTGGATCAACCTGTAGCCCTCATCCTAGAAGGTTAATTACCAGGGAACAGAGGCTGGATCTCAATAGAAAGGGAAGCCTTTGCTGTGGTCTGGGTGCTGAAGAAGGTAAGGCCATACCTGTTTGGCACTAACTTCCGGGTGCAAACAGACCACAGGCCACTCAGATGGTTAATGTAAATGAGGGGTGAGAATTCCAAACTGTTGAGGTGGTCCATCTCCCTACAGGGAATGGACTTTACGGTGGAACACCATCCTGGAACAGACCACACCAATGCTGATGCTCTCTCCGGGTTCTTCCACCTTAGTGAAGAGAACTCCCAAGGGGTCAAGTAGCTCTCTCTACTTTCTGCTGGGGGAGGGGGGAAACGTGTTAGACCTGTCATTCTTTGCGTGGTTTTCCCTGAGTTTTTACCTTCTGACCTCCTGTTTTTGCTGACTTCGTTTTTACTGGCTTTAGGAATCAGGGCACTTTACCACTGCTAACCAGTGCTAAAGTGCTTTACTTAAAACATGATAACATTAGTTTATCCACAATTGCCATATTTAATTTACTTATAAGTCCTTAGTAAAGTGCACTACATGTGCTCAGGGCCTGTACATCAAAAGCTACTAGTGGGCCTGCAGCACTGATTATGCCAGCCATTGAAGTAGCCCTTCACACATGTCTCAGTCCTGCCACTGCCACTGCCTGTGTGTGCAGTTTTAAACTGCCAGTTAGACCTGGCAAGTTAACCTACTTACCAGGCCCCAACCTTCCTTTTTATTACATATAGGTCACCGCTGAAATATGTCCTGGACAGCTAACGGGAAGGTTGCAGTGCATTTAAAAAGTAGGACATGTACTTAAGTTTTACATGTCCTGGTAAATTCATTTTCACTACTGCAAGGCCTATCTCTCCCATAGGATAACATTGGGATTGCCTTATTACATCTTATAAGTGTAATTTCCAATTGGGAAAAGATGGGACCCCAAATTTGGTGTCTCTGGATTCACAATTTAAAAATACAACTCATGGTGAAGTAGTTTTTTTAATTTCAAGTCTGAAAATACCACTTTTAGAAAATTGGCATTTTCTTACTGTAACCATTTGGTGCCTTCAGCCTTACTCTGGATTACATTTCTGGGGTAGGTGACAGCTGGCTTCCTGCATTCCCTCTAGATAGCCACACACAAAGGAAGGGTAGGTGTGACCAAGTGGCCATCTGCATGCTGATGGGTTATACTGAGCAGGATTGGTGGGAGAAACTGACACACCTGAAAGGGATGTGTCCTGTCCCTACACAAAGGGTTGCATACCCCCTGTAGTGAGTCTGGAGCCAGGGCAGGAAAGGCAGGGTCTTGTGCACTTCAAAGACATATGTTTGAAGTCTCACTAGGTTTAACTGGGTATAAGTATTGGACCTCTGACACCACCAATTCAGAACACTTCTGGAACTGGAGACATTCTACCAGTAAGAAGGCCCTGCTGTGCTGCCAGGAGGGACTGTCACTTTGCTGAGCTATTTGCTGTGTTGGCCTGCTGCCTGCTGCTTGTTGCATCGGAGTGAGAAGGACTGAACCTGCATCTCTACATCCCAGAACCAAAGTATCTTCAAGGGCTTGTTGGCTTGCCTCCTCTTTCTGAACTCTCAGGGATATCAATGACTTCACCCTGCAGCCTACAAACAGCACCTGGACTCTGCCTGCTGTGAGTCCTGTTCTGCCAAGTGGTGCCAATCCAGTCCTGGGCCCTTGGAAGTGAGTTTTAAGTGCTGTATCAATGAAAATCCATGCATCAACCATGTTGCGCTGATCGGAATCAGCCCAACTCCCTCAACTCCGACGCATCGCCGCTGCTGCTAGGAATGGGACCCTTGCAACCTCTCGGGACTTCACCGCATTTTCAACATTACACGGCCTGGTGCCGACGCATTGCTTTGAAACCAGCAGTTCAACTTTGACACATTGCTTTGGTGCTTCTCGCCCTTGGCGCACCTTCGACACTGCAGCTCGGAACAAACACCTCACCTTCCTCTAAAGGATCGATGACGACACATAACCTCCACTGTTCCCCGTGTCATCCTCGGTGTCGACGCAACCATGGTACTGGTTCAGCGGGCCACGGCTGGTCCCTACATTCAACCCATGCTTCATTGTGTATGCCTAAATTTTGGGATTTTACCCGGACACGCGTGACCAGATAGCCCTGGTTGGTGCAATTTGTTTGTAAGCAGTACAAAACTGTTTATTCTTTAAAAATGTAGATCTTGACTTCTACTTATTGGAATTTTGTCGTTTTGATCTTGTTTTACTCATAAAATATTATCTATTTTCCCAAACTGCTGTGGAATCCTCTTGTGGTATTTTAACTATGTTACTGTGTGTTGTGTGCACAAATACTTTACACATTGTCACTTAGTTAAGCCTGACTGCTCTATGCCAAGCTACCAGAGAGTGAGCACAGGTTAATTTAAGGTGTGTTACTGACTACCCTGACTAGGATTGTGGTTCCTGCTTGGACAGGGTGCTTGCCTCTGCCAACCAGAAACCTAATTTCTAACAAACACCGTCTCTCACAATATTCTACAAGAACTTCTGGAAACAATAGGAGTTAGAGATGATGTTATCAGATGGGTGAAATATTTTCTCTCTGATCGAGAACAAACCGCATACCTTCCCCTTTTTACTTCTGGATTTACAGACTTAAATTTTGGTGTTCTTCAGGGATTAGCTTTGAGCCCTACTCTCTTTAATGTTGACATGGCCCCCTTGGCGGACATCGTCGGACCATTGGGCTTTAAGATTGTGTCGTATGCTGATGACACCCAACTGTTTCTCTCTTTTCAGCAAGTTGACAGATCATTGGAAGTGCATTTCAGGGCTGTTTGAAGGTTGCTGCAGACAGAATGCAGATAACTTGCCTGAAGTTTAACTCTGTCTTGTCTTTGGCCACACTTGTTGGGCACCCTTCCTGTCTTCCTGTGCCTGCTCAGACAGTTAGAAATCTTGGTATAAAATTTGATTGGATCTCTCCTTTAAATCCTATATTTGGGATGTTACTAACGTATGTTTTGTATTGTTAAAATCTTTACCCATGTCTTTAAACTCTAATACCCTATTCTTAGGTTATTCTGCCAAATCTCTTCACAAACTTCAGACAATTCAAAATGCTGCTTCTTGTTTTGTTTTAAGGATCCTGAAAAGACACTCCATTTAACAGGGTTTCAAATACCTGCATTGGCTTCCTATGGTAAGCCGATCACCTTTAAATCTTTGCTGATCACATTCAGAACTTTTCACAAGAAGATCCGGTTGATACAGACCAGGAAGAGATTTTTGCTCCAGCAATAAGCTGCTCTCTGCTTTACCTGGCATAATGCAAACTATAACAGGAGGTCGTGCCTCCTCTTATCCGGCTGCTAAGCTCTGGAACAGCCTGCCCTGGGAGCATAGGAAATAGGACTCAGAATCAGAATTGTAATAAATACTTTTGTATTTAATGAAGGCTAATTTACTAGTCAGCTTCTCCCTACTGATTAAGTGCTTGGATATTTCTTCGAAGTAGCTGTTTGTGCTATACATGAAGTAGTTCATTTATTGATTTTCTTTTCCAAATTAGTGTAGGATTTTTCTTCTGCTGTGTTTTCACTTTATTACTGTTTGTGTGCTGCATAAATACTTAACACAGTGCCTCTAAATTTAGCCTGACTGCTTTCGTGCCAAGCTATCAGAGGGTTAAGCACAGATTAATGTAATGACTTTTTGTGGTTCACCCTGATGGATTTTTGTTGTTAATTGAGAAGGAGCCATCGCTCTCACAACCAAAAACCCAATGTCTCACAATGTCTAGAATACATCTTAAGTGGACAAATAGTTTCCTCTCCGATATAAAACCTATGGGAATTTAGTGTCTAAGTCAAAGATGAGGCAGGATTTTCTTTGTCTCAATTTCAAAATTCGATTACCACTCCTTGGGTCTGCATCTATTATTTCACCTTTGCGGTTACTTAAGTGATGCTCTGCAAAGTGCCTAGCAACAGGATAGTGCTTATCA
The DNA here is from genome assembly GCA_963921515.1 of Calotriton arnoldi. Classification (NCBI taxonomy): domain Eukaryota; kingdom Metazoa; phylum Chordata; class Amphibia; order Caudata; family Salamandridae; genus Calotriton; species Calotriton arnoldi. Next base: position 280,555 of record CAWUFW010015681.1, read on the forward strand.
TGGTTATTTATTGCCCTTATATGTTCAAGTATTCTTCTGCTAAATGGGTGGATAATACTTCCCCCATGTCTTAACCTACAGGAGCATGTCACAAAATAGGTCACGTATAAGTGTGTGTGCTGCATGTTGTGAATTGTATATCTTTTTTTCTTTATAAATCTTTTTATTGAATTTTGAAAAACACCTACATCACAAGCAGTGTAACATAGACATGTTCCCCCAAGGGGGTAGTGCAGCCATAGGACCATTATGTAATTGATACAAGAAACAAGCAAAGTACATAGTCACAGCCCTCAAACCTTATTCTGTAGCCTACCAGTTAGGGCTCCACACCCCCCCGGGCTCCAGGATTCTCCAGGGTGTCTTCCCCTATTCCCCGATATGATCTCCATGGGGACCAAATCTTTTCCCATTTTCGGGGGCATCCCCAGCCTTGCTAAATAGTTCTATCAGTTAACATGCACAAATCCATATCTTTTTTCCATCCTGCCAACAGTGGTGTGTCTCGTGAGCCCCACATCCGTTCTATATTACTTTTGGCCACTGACAGACCCAGGGATAACCATAATTTGTTATAGCGGGGTGGTGGATGAACCCCTCCAAATGTGCAATAGGCACGTCTTGGCTGAGTCTGGCACCTCAATTCCCAATACTTCTCCGGTGAGCTTTCTGCAGTGCCAACCAGTAGAGATGAATTGTGGGGCACATCCATAAAGTGTGAAAAAACATCCCTCTTCTCCACATCCCCGGAGACATAAATCTGAGACGCTATGACCCAGAGCATGTATAGGGGATGAGGCGAAACCCCAATTTAATGGCCTCCTCCCTAAATGCCCCAATGGCTTCCTCCCACTCACCCTCCTCAAAGGGCCCAACATCCGTCTCCCATTTAGAACATAGAGTGGAAAGGGTGTCTGGGAAGTTATGAATCTATTTTTCATATATGGGTGATATGGCCCTTCATGGGTAGTGGTTCTGTGAGGACCCGATCCTCCAATGGGGAGGACTCTGCGATCAGAGTATGTTGGGGAATGTGTCTGTAGCATATGCCGGAGCTGGGGATTTTTGAAAGTTTCTGTTGGTGCCAACTCAAATTGAGCCTGCATGTCAGACAGACTAATCTTAGAGTTCCCCCTCCAAATGTACCCCAGAGTAGAAATACCAATAAGATTCCATTTTGCAAATCCTCAAAGCTTCCCCACTTCTCTTATAAAAATCTGTTCCATCCCAGGACAATTGTGGCTGCCCTACAGATCTGTGCCACGGTTTGGGTCTGAGACAAAGAGCCTTCTGGGGCGCTCGACCTTTAGCGTATTCCCAGATAGCCTGCGTCTTCCCTCGAGAACCTCTCCAATCTGAGCGCCGGGTCATCCAAAGCGGAATATGCCCAGTCATTGACCACCGCCAGGTGAGTGGCCGAATAATATTTCCTGATGTCCGGTAGGCCAAGTCCCCATCGTGCACCCCACGTGTCAGCTTTTGGAGGGCTATATGAGGAGGGCTCATGTCCCACAGGAGTAAGCGGAGTAAGGACTCAGTTTTCCAGAAAAAGTTGTCAGGCACAGCGTATGGAGTGTTCTGTATGGCATATAACATTTGAGGCAGCGTCATCATCTTGATCATTGCCGCTCTCCCTAATAGGGAGGCGGCAGTCCCTTCTAGTGCTGCGCGCCCGCTGTGAAGTGGGTCAATATGGGTACTAAATTCTTTTGGTAGAAAAGGTGGGTATCTGTAGCGATTTGTATCCCTAAATATTTGAAGGTCTCTACTGAGACAGGCAGACGTGTGTTGCCGGGTAGCGTGGGCATGGGACCCTTGATTAGATACATAAGAGATTTGTCCCCATTTATTATGTAGCCCGAATGTTGCCCAAAAATACGAAGTATCTTGGTCAGCTGAGCGATGGTCATAGGGTGGTCTGTAACATAAAAAAAGATGTTGTCTGCATACAATAAAATCCGCTCTTCCCAAGATTCCTCCAATGAATACTAGGGCTAGGGCAGTGAATTGTATATATCTATGTAAGCTATTCCATGTGGTACAGAATAACGATTGACACTCTTGCTGTACCAGCATGCTTTGCATTTACTACACACACAAAAAAATGTTCATACCTGACATGGCAGTGTTAGGTCTTTCTGTGATGTCATTTTGCACATTCTTCAGAGATCAACTTTTACAATATTTTATTGAATGTGTTTCACCTATTAACTTACCAATGGTGGTATCACATTTGAGTATTTCCCAATATTCTTTGCAATATAGTCCTGATAAGTTAAGGTTTTAAATTATATGTTGGTCGAAACTGGTTACTGGTTGAGGGGGGTGCAACCCTACTCAAGTAGCAACCATAATTCTTGTCAGGGTGAAATACAAGCAAATCCTAAATTAACCTGTGCTCAACACCCTGGTAGCTTGGCACAAAACAGACATGCTTAACTTAGAGGCAATGTGCAAAGTACTTATGCAGCACTTCAAACAGTAATAAAGTGGAAACACAACACAAGAAAAATCCCACACCAATTTAGAAAACTAGGGTAGACTTTAATAAATAATTGGACACCAAAACGACAATAATCCAATTGGTAGAACCGGAAAGACAAACCCCCACTTGTGGCTATCTGGTTGTGTGAGACTTGTTCAGTCTAACCGTGATGGAGTGTGGGTCAGATACAGGGACCAGTTTAGTCCAGCTGGAAGAGTTATCTTCTCAGTACAGTTGCAAGAGTTCCATTTGCAGTGAAAGAGGCCGCAGGGAGCAACCAGTGCATGTCAGGTGTCTTTTGAAGAAGCGTGAAGAGCCGGCCGGGCATCTTGGATGGTTTTTGCTGTAGGCTAAGTATCCTGTCAGCATCACAGATGGTTGTGTCTTGAGCAGCAGTCGATGCAGCAGTGCAAACAGTTTGTTCGCCAAAACTTTGTGTTGGCCATTGGTGCCGGCGGCGCGGTTTTGGCACCAACTAGCCCGTTTGCGAATATCCCAAAAAGTACAGGGTTGCTCAACTAAGCCACACCAAGAGTCCAGGACCTAAGGGCCACCACTTGGGGGTCAGGAATTTACTTCAGCAGAGGCCAGCAGGGCTCAGGCATGTCCAGTTGCAGGTCTAGGTAGCACGTCAGCTTGGCAGATGCAGTGAGCCTCTGGAGCGTGTTATGTTCCAGTAGCTCAGAACAGGAGGCCAGCTGGCTGACCCTTAGAGTCGCTTCAGCCTGGGATATAGGGTGCAGGTCCAATCATCCTTCTCAGCAAGCAAGGCAGCAGGCAGCAGAGCAGCAGAGTAGTAGGGCAGCAGAGTGGCAGTCCTTCTGGCAGCAAAGCAGCACAGCAGTCATTCTTCTTTAGTAACCACAGGCCCAGGAATGTACTGAAAAGTTGATGTCTGAGGTCCAATATTTATACCTGGTTCTTCCTTTGAAGTGGGGGAATCTTCTGGAGCCTTCCCTTTGAAGTGCACAGGTTTACTGCCCTGCCCTGGCTCCAGACTAACTACAGCGGGTACTATGTAATACAAAAGGTATGTAGTTCCTGGGGGGAGGGAAGGAAGAGAGGGTCTAGGTCAGGGGAACTGAGAAAATAGATCAGGGGATCTGATTGCACAGAAGCAAGAGCCCTCACACACCTGTCTGCGTGTCATGCTTCACAATTGGGCAGCTCTATGTTGGGCCGGTGCTGCAATGCCCAACGGGCCGCTCAGGGGCTTTTTGCCGGACATCTTTGGAGCAAGAGATGTCAATATGAGGTGTAGGGTGGAGGTGCTCTAGGTGTAGATTGGTGTAATTTGAATTTGTGGTTTTACCTCCAGGGTGGCAGAGAAGGGGTTGGTTACCACTGAATAAGGGTGGCAGAGAAGGGGTTGGTTACCACTGAATCAACACGCTGGAAACCTGTTGTTCCACAGCTAGTGTGGTCTCTGCCATACCTAAGGGGTCAGAGATTTACAGAACTTAGGTGGGGTTTAGATATCCCCAGGTATACCTTACTGTGAGGATTTGGTTGTCTGATTGGGGTACCTTTTGCTAATGCTACATACATTTTCCCCAACCACAAGTAGATTAGGTTTCATTTTTCTGTCCTGACGAATTGTGCAGATCGACAGCAACACTTGAGGCAAGAAACATATTCGCCTACACACACTATTTTATGAGCTAGGACTATTACTTCTACATTCAGCCATCCATTGCCTCTTAATCATAACAAGATAACCCACCTAATAAATTTAATTGGGTACCTCTTAGCTATTTTTAATACCACAAATTCACATTACACCAATTCTATGGAGCCTGTATGCGGGACCTTTAAGCACTCCTAGTCCCTCTCTATGTTTAACTACATTGGGTATGCAATCCTTTGTGTGAAAGCAAGACATAGCATATTCAGGTGCAAGAAGGGCTGTGTCCTGCTTCACCCTCCCATCCCGCCAGTGATGGCTCAACCAGGCAACCCTAACCTTTCTATTGTGTGTGGCTGTCCAGGAGGAATACACAGAAATCAACTGCCTACTATACCCAGTCATGTTACCCAGAGACAGGCTGCAGAAAGTAAATGGCTAAAGCAGGAAAATTACAACTTTCTAAAAGTGGCATTTTCAAACTTGCAACAAAAATCCGACTTCACCCTAAAAGACAGTTTTTCACTACAATTCACCAACATGAACTGTTTACCTGTTCCCATTTGGAATATATAGCTTATTAAATGCAATTAGGTAACTCCAATGTTATCTTATTGGTGAGGTAGGTATTGCAATAGTGAAACACGAATTTAAGAGTTTTTCATTATCAGTACATGTAGAACTTAAAAGTACATGTCCAACTTCATTAATACACTGCACCCTGTGCTATGGGCAGTCCAGGGCCTAACCTACGGGTGACTTATGTATATTAAAAAGGAAGGTTTGGACCTGGGAAGTCATTTATCTTGCCAGACTGCAATGGCAGGCCTGAGATATGTTTCAAAGGGCTATATATGAGAATATGCATTTTGGGACCTCCCCTTTTCTCAGCACCTACGTGACAGATGACCTCGACATTTTCTTGGAAGGAGTGGAGGTGAATGAACCTTTTTTGGAGGATTACACTAGCTTTAACTTCACCGAACCCCATTTAAGGCACCTAATTAGCAAGCTGTGCTGTGTCAGCCTCCTTCTAATCACTGCACACTGCCCTCTTTGGTATCGGAGTCGCAGAGCCACCAGGGTCTCCTGCTAACCAATACATGGGGCAGTATTTGTACATAGTTCCATGGTGTCACCTGCAGGAAATTGTGCCACAATTGGCCTCGATCCGTCACTCTCACATGGGACCTGCCAAGTCGTCAATGGACTGCACATTGGGGATCAAAATAACTGTGGACGGTGAACTGTGAGGGTGTGGAGGGGCAAGCAGAATGAGATAACTGATAAATGCAATTACAATGAAGTGCCATATGTGAGCAGCGCATTGCACATATAGAAAGTAGCATGATGACTGTGTGCTTGTTCTACCCATCATTGTTTCCTATGGCCGCTTGCAGTCCTGTTTCACAGGTTGTCGGTGTTCCATTGGCAGACATCCGACCTGGGCAGGGCGCTCGCAGGCAAAGAAGCTGAGACACTAAGGTCACATAATGCTTAGCATATAGAATATGATGCCTTGGACAGAGTCAGAAAATAACTTTTGCGAAATAAATAAAGTATATTAAATGTACAAAATTGTTATTGGTATTGCCACTCATAGAAGTGCGAAAAGAGTCCGGGATCCCAAAAATAAGTGCTGGTGGGCACACTGGCATAAACCACCTGCACAAATTAAGCACTGCAGATGACTTTACCTGAGCTTTGAAAGTGTACTGCACCCCCATGATCCTGGTTTAAGGGGCATAGGAGTGAAAGGGGGTCTGTATGTCCAAAAGCAGCTCAGTGTTTAAGTTCCAACATCACTAGTTTCATGGGTCCAGGAAAACAACCAAAGGCGTCTGGATCCACGTGAGACTGGACCCGTTGCTTGCTATTTGTTTATTTAAAGGCTCCTCCAAGAGACCCGCAGCCAAATGATCCAGTGTCAAATGTGACAGTGTGTCTCCTAGAGAGACAGGCAGACTGAAGCAAAGTGCTATGGCAGCACACAGTAAGCGCTGCGCATGGGCTGGTTCTATGACAGCAGACCACCTCGTACATGCATGACTAATGCAGTTTAGTGCGGTGATGCGGACACCAGCACTGAAATGCGTTAGTCTAACCCATGATGCGTAGTACTTGGCAGGACTGAGGTAGACGTGACTGGGTCCTGGGGGATGCAATCCCCGGGGCTGAAATTGGCCCGGGGAAGGGGACCACGCAGCCCCCCTCCCCTATTGCAGAGAAGGGCAAAATATAGGGCAGAAAAATAAGCAGGAATTTCAAAACATGGCACCCTTTTCCAAATGAATTTTGCCTGGGTCCCCAGTGCCGAAACTGGCCCATGGAAGGGGACCACACAGCCCCCCTCCCCTATTGCAGAGAAGGGCAAAATATAGGGCAGAAAAATAAGCAGGAAATGCAAAACAAAGGGCAGAAAAATGAGCAGAAAAGGCAAAGCAGAGGGCAGAAAAATAAGCAAAAGAGGCAAATCAGAGGGCAGGAAAACAAGCAGAAAAGGCATAACAAAGCAGAAGAGGGCAAAACAGAGGGCAGAAACATTTGCTGAAAAGGCAATACGGAGGGCAGGAAAACAAGTAGGAAAGGCAAAACAGAGGCCAGAAAAACAAGCAGCAAAGGCAAAACAGAGGGCAGAAAATTGTGCAAAACAGAGGGCACTCAGAAACTTAGGCACCCACTTACAGACCCACTCAGAGAGTCACACAAACCACTCACAGGCCAACTGGGACACTGATACACCCACTCATAGACCCACTCAGAGACCCATGCATCCACTCACAGATGTACTCAGACACTCATGCACCCATCACAGACCCACTCAGAGACTCATGCACTTACTCACAGACTCATGTCCTCACTCACAGACCCACTCAGAGACTCACACATCCACTTACAGACCCACTCATACACTCATAGACTCACTCACACACCCATGGAGACACTCGCAAACTCACTCAGACACTCTGACACCCACTCACAGACCCACTCAGACACTCATGTACCCACTCACACTCTAAGTGAGACACTTTTGCAGCCACTCCCAGACCCACTTAAACTCTCACTCGCACACCCACTCACACACCCACGGAGACAAACATACACTCCCTCACACACTCACTCTCAAAGGTTACAGGTTACTGTTAGAAAATACAATTTAAAAAAATTTAATATTCACTTGAAAAACCAAAGGTTATAGGGATGTTATAGTTAGGAAATAACATTAAAAAAACATAAAAATTCACTAAAAAAACTAAAGGTTAAAGGGACGTTATAGTTAGCAAATACAATTAAAAACAATTAGAAATTCACTGAAAAAAACAAAGGTTACAAGGGCGTAATAGTTAGGAAATAGAAATAAAAACCTTAGCAATTCACTGAAAAAAACAAAGGTTACAGGGACGTTATAGTTAGGCTCAGATTTCACTCGTAGAAAACCATTGAAAATCAGCAATTATAGTTACCTAAGCTAACTATAGCATATGTCCCCGCAGAATGCACTGCTTATGACCTCACATATTACATCGCTCATGACATGGTCAGTGACATCACTGATGACATCATCCAGTGAGTGTCAGTGTTTCGTAAAAGTTATTTCAATTTAACATATATAGTAAGCTACTAAATAAGATAAATTAGAAAACTTTCTGTAGTACTAATGAGTGTTACTATTTCTAACATATGCTATTTGAGGGGCTATGTGACTGTCTGTATGAGTGTGTGAGCGAGTGTCTCAGTGACTGTATGCGTGTGAGGCCAAGTCCCAAAATGGCTGCTAACACTTCCTGGTTGAAGTATTGGCAGCCAATCAGATAACAGCATAGGGACTGTTAGATACTAGGAGGATTAGCATCCCTATGTATACAAATTTGAATTTATTTTAATAACTCTAAAACTACAGAACAGATTTACACCAAATAACAAAAAGCAAGCTTTCTGGACCTACCATTCTGCCAAATTTGGTGTAATTTTGTCCAGCAGTTCAGGCTGTAGTCATGTTCAAAATCCCATTTGGAATTAACATTGGAAATGCACTTTTTTGAACCCCCCCCCTTTTTCTCGGCCCCCACTTGATCGATCACCCTAAAACTATCCATACACAACTAGAAGGACATGCGCACTTTTTTGGGAAAATGTCATGAAGATTCGTCCAACGGCACCAATGAAATAGGCAAGTCAAAAAAAAGCTTGTCCTATGGAAACATGGTCCTAATTATAACTACCTACTGGCGACCGCCAGTAGGATATATATATATATTACCTACTGGCGGTCGCCAGCAGGTAGTTATAGTTAGGACCTAGTTTCCATAGGAAACTCGTTTTTTGTTTTCTCAATATCTTTGGCGCCGGTTGACGAATCTTCGCGAAATTTTCAAAACTCGTAGCCCGCTCCAGTCAGCTCCTGTCTTGAAGGTTTCAGGGTGATCCAGCAAGCGGGGGCCGAGAAAAAAGGGGCGTCCCAAAACGTGTTTTCTCCATGTTAATTCCCATAGGAAACTTTAGACACGGCTACAGCTCGAACTGCTGAACGGAATTACACCACATTTGGCAAAAAGGTAGCCCTTGTTTCAGAAAGAGACCTTTTTTTAAAATGGAGTAAAACCGTTCAGTAGTTCCTGAGAAATTAAAAAAATAGTGGTCGGAAAATCAATTTCCCATAGGAAACTTTAGACACGGTTACAGCTGAAACTGCTGAACGGAATTACACCAAATTTGGCAAAAAGGTAGCCCTTGGTTCAGAAAGAGACCTTTTTTTTTAAATGGTGTAAATCCGTTCAGTAGTTGCAGAGAAAATAAAAAAATTAAAGTTTCAATATATAGAGGCGCGGTGGATCCGCGCATCCTCCCGACCACGAGCTTTATTCTAATTGGCTGTCAACACTCCAAACCAGGAAGTGTTGGCAGCCATCTTGTGCCTCGGTAGAACCGAGGCACAAGAAAACAGGGGAAACAAAGGAGAAAAAAAGAAAAGGGGGCAGGGTAGAAACACCCTGACCCCCTAGGCCTGCTCAGGGGGTCCCACAAAGACCCCCAGGGCCAAAAAAAGCATTTTTTTAAAAAACAAAATCGGCGAGATTCGCGCACCCAGCACGAATTTCGGCCGAAAATTTAAAAACGAAGCGCGGGCTCCCGCGCTCGTTGTTATTTAGCCCCGGGTGAGCCAAGTCCCGGGGGCATGACATATTGTAATTGCGGGGGCCCAGGGAGGCCCCCGCAGCCCCGAGGACCGCCACCCCCCGGAGCTTTCCTTAAATATTTGCGGGGGCACACGGCACCCCCGCAGCCCCGGGGACCGCCACCCCCCGGGGCTTGTTATATTTAATTTGTGGGGGGCCTCTAAGGCCCCCCCAAGCCCCGGGGACCGCCACCCCCTGGGGCTTTTCTTAAATATTTGTGGGGGCACATGGCCCCCCCGCAGCCCCGGGGACCGCCACCTCCCCGGGGCACTAACTATGTAAATTTGGGGGTCCATTACGGACCCCCGAGCCCCGGGGACCACCACCTCCCCGGGTCCTTTGCCAATGTTGGGAGGGGGGCCGCGCGGCCCCCCTCCTGGAGCCCTTGATGGCCCTGGGGTCTGCCACCCCCCAGGGACGGCTCCTGCAGTGTCATTGCAAACTGCTTTGTTTCATTGAAGCGAGAGCAGGGAAACCTGGTCTCGCTTCAATGAAGCAAAGCAGATTGCTTTTCCACATGGGGAGCTGCATGTCAGCAGCTCCCCATGTGGAAAAGCAATGCCGGCTCCTGCAGGACGTGGGGAGCCGGCAGGACCGTGGGGGCATTGGGGCTCCCCTCACGGTCCCCAACGGATAGGGCCTGCCCCGGGGGATGGGGTCCCCGGGGCTAGAAGTGGCCCAGGAGGGGGGCCACGCAGCCCCCCTCCATAAAAAAAAGAAAAAAAATGTGACCATTTTGGCCACGGGAGGGGGGCCCACGCAGCCCCCTTCCCGTTCATTTTTTTTTTTTTTTTTTTTTAAAAGGGGTCAAGCCCTGGGGGATGGGGTCCCCAGGGCCCAAAAAAAGGGAAAAGAAGGGGGGCCACACAGCCCCCCTTCTTAAAATCCAAAAACAAATAGACCACGATCGTGCCGGAGGCCCCGCCCCCTCCCAGCAACACTCTGCAAACGCGCCCTGTGGCGCGTTTTAAATTGGGGAATTAATTCCCCTTCAATACTGGGGGTCCCTGGGGGCCAACTAGCCCACCAGGTACCTCCAGTAAGCTCCACAGGGCTGCGTTGCAGAGAGGTGGTCCAGGCCACCCCCCTTTTTACACCTCTTAGCAACGCAGGTCTGTGGCGCTTACTGGAGGTACCTGGTGGGCTAGTTGGACCCCAGGGACCCTCAGGATTCAAGGGAACTTAATCCCCCAACTTAAAACGCACCACGGGGTGCGTTTGCACAGTGGTGAAGGTAGGGGGCGGGGCCTGAGGTGACATGTGTGCAAACAGGCCATGTGGCGCGTTTTAAGTTGGGGAATTAATTCCTCTTCAATCCTGAGGGCCCCTGGGGGCCAACTAGCCCACCAGGTACCTCCAGTAAGCGCCACAGACCTGCGTTGCAGAGAGGTGGTCCAGGCCACCCCCCTTTTTACACCTCTCTGCAACACAGCTCTGTGGCGCTTACTGGAGGTACCTGGTGGGCTAGTTGGCCCCCAGGACCCTCAGGATTCAAGGGGACTTAATCCCCCAACTTAAAACGTGCCACGGGGCACGTTTGCACAGTGGTAAAGGGAGGGGGCGGGGCCTGAGGTGACATGTGTTCAAACACGCCCTGTGGCGCGTTGTAAATTGGGGGATTAATTCCCCTTCAATCCTGAGGGTCCCTGGGAGCCAACTAGCCCTCCAGGTACCTCCAGTAAGCGCTACAGAGCTGCGTTGCAGAGTGGTGGTCCGAGGCCACGCCCCTTTTTACACCTCTCTGCAACGCAGCTCTGTGGCGCTTACTGGAGGTACCTGGTGGGCTAGTTGGCCCCCAGGGACCCTCAGGATTGAAGGGGACTTAATCCCCCAACTTACAACGTGCCAGGGGGCGCGTTTGCACAGTCGTGCAGCGAGGGGCCTGAAACAACAAGTGTGCAAGCATTTAAAAAACCTTTGAAAGTCACTGAAAAAACCATAGGTTTCAGGGACGTTATAGTTAGGAATTAGCATTTTTAAAAAAACATTGAAATTCACTGAAAAAACCATAGGTTTCAGGCACGTTATAGTTAGAAATTAGCATTTAAAAAACCTTAGAAATTCACTGAAAAAACCGTAGGTTTCAGGGACGTTATAGTTAGTTGGACATGTCATTTCAGATGTCATCAGTGATGTCATCAGTGATGTCAGTGACCATGTCATGAATGATGTAATATGTGACGTCATCAGCAGTGCATTGCGGGGGCGCGAGTTATAGTTAGCTGAACTAACTATAACGGGGGAATTTCTATGGTTTTGTACAAGAGAAATGTCCAACTAACTATAACGTCCCTAAAACCTACGTTTTTTTCAGTGAATATATATATATATATATATATATATATATATATATATATATATATATAGCCTATATATTTATATATCCAGCCACTCTGTAGATATAGCTAGGATTCCCAGGCTTCTCAGAAATAGGAATTCCATGCATTTTTGACTGTTTATAACTTAACGGCCATTTGACGAATCTCCCTAAACCTTTGCAGACCTGTAGCTTTTTCTACAATGGTGGAGGATACTAAGTTTTGTGGTGATTGGTAAAGGAAGTGCAAAGACAAAAAAGGGTGTCCCAAAATGCATTTTTCCACCAATGCATTTTCCATAGACTTAACCGCAGCGGCAAAATGGGCCATTGGGTTGTCATGAAATATGCAGTCTTATAGACTATTGTGTGTACAGGTAAGTATTTTTAAAGTAATACAGCATTGTGACTTAGTGATATCTGAGGCCGCTGTAGTTTCACATAATTTTGGGGTATTTCGCAATACAAAGAGCTTCAACCTCAACACTCTCAGCAGCACTGCTAAGAAGGTACCACCAGACATCAACCCCAACTCTGACGCCAATGACTTGACTACTCATTGTTTCACAAGTCTATCTGTCTTGATAGACAATGCAGCTTCACTACAAAGCAAGAACAAATGGCCCACACACTCTGCCCATGGTTCAATAAGTCCCTCTATGATGAAAAGAAAGTTTTAAGACTCCTTGAGAAGAAATTGAGACAGTCACCCTCTGTCAATAATCTCTCATACCTCCGCTGTGCAAGATTGCATTATCACAAACATATTAGCAAAAAATCTAATCACTTTAGAACCCCCTTCACTCTGCCAAGAACAGACCAAAGAAACTCTTTGACCTAATAAAAACCACCAGCAACACCCTTCATCTTCAACCACCAAATTTTAAGTTAAATCGCTCCTTGATCATGATACACAACCAGTCCTACATGAGGTATGCAAACCCAGGGACTCCTGGGACATTTTTGACATAATCACTGAGGATGTCTTCCTCAAGAATATCTTGAAAACCAAACCCATGAACCATTCTCTAGACCCTATCCCAAGCGACATTGCAATAGACCTCTACACACACATGCTCGGCTACTAGACAAATCTGGTAAACCTCTTTCTCAGCCAAGGGTCCTTTCCTGATGCCCTCCAAACTGGTCAGATGACCTTGCTAATAAAGCAACCCTCCGCTGATGTGAATGACTTCCGCCCTATCACCAACCTCCCTTTCCTCGCCAAAATCACTGAAAGATGTGTAGTGGAGCAACTCACCCAACACATCAAGGACAACAATCTTCCAGACTAATTTCAATTTGGCTTAAATCAAGGCTGCAGCATCAAAACAGCACTGCTACAGGTTATCGGTGATGCCCTTCGTGTCCTAGACTTAGGCAACTCCTGCCTCCTGATCCTTCTTGACCTTTCTGCAGCCTTTGTTACTGTAAACCATCACACACTTCTTAAAACACTAAAACAAAGAATTAGAATTGAAGGTGTATTACGTAAATGGTTTGAGTCTTACCTCTTGGGGAGATCTTAGATGATTAAAATTGAAAACTGTCTCTCAGCTCCAAATGCTGTGGATCAAGGTGTTCCTCAAGGCTCTATCCTTGCTCTGACCTGATTTAATCTTTACATTGAATGGCTAGGAACCCGCTTTAAAGAGGCCGAGATCCTGTATCACTTCTATGCTGGTGACAGCCAACTCTAACTCACAGTGTCCTCCACACACAGCATCTCACTTCTTGCCACCACCATCAAAATTCATCCATTAATGGATGACGTCTCACTACCTACAAATGAATCCCTCCAAAAACAAATTCCTTCTTATCTCTACCTCAAACTCTCCACCTCCTGTTCAATCGTGGATGGATAATCTGAACATTCTTAACATTAAACCTACCATCGTTGACAATGCCAAATCCCTAGATGTCATCCTGGACAAAAGACCTAACCTCCAACCCCAAATCAACACTATGGTTAAGAATGCATGCTTCCAACTGCGCCTTCTCTGGGGGATCTGATGTTACATTCCTGAGCAAGACCTGAAAACTCTTCTCCAATCTTTGGTCCTTTCTAGACTGGACTACTGTAATTCTCTCCTTGCAGGTCTCCCCAAGACTAACTTATCTCCTTTAAAATCCATCCTCCACTCGGCTGCTCATTTCAGCTACAGGGCCAAATGAAATGACCATATCACACCTATCCTGATAACTCTTTGCTGGCTTCCTGTTGAAGCTAAGACTATATACAAGACTGCTCGTATCACCCATAAAGCCTTTCACACTTCCACACCATGCTACATTGCAAACAAACTCAAGATATCAGATGGCTCTAGACCTTCACAAAATGCTAAAAATCTGCTGCTCAAACCTCCAACCTTCAAAAGGGAAAAGTTTATGGTGCAGTCTTTCTCGGGTAATGCGACTACAATTCGGAACTTGCTACCTCCAAAACTTTGCACCACCACCTCTTTCTCGATCTACAAAACAGACCTTAAAACTCTTCTCTTCCAAAGACATTTTCTTCCATAATCACTCCTCACCAACTTTCCCACAAGGCATATGCCCTCACATTTAATGGCGTGATCCTGACTGTTACATGACATTTTCGAGAGTTTTAACGGCCTTTGCGCTTTAACTCTGTAAATATGCAATATGTATTTTCTGTAACCTTAATCACTTTATTTTTCTAAATATGCAATCTGTAATCAAAATGTAGTTTGTAAATACATAACTCTCACCATGAGTAACTGTAGTAGCTATACCAGTGGTGGCTGGTGACATTTGAAACTGGTGGGGCGTAAAGTTATCGTGGTACTGCACTGAGGCGAGCGAGCATAGCGTGCGAGTCCGAACAACCTACGGGGGGTTCGGGTGGGTTCTCCCCCTGAGAAAATTTTGAAAATAGAATGGATAAATGGAGCATTTTCAAGCAAATTTGAGGTAGCAGGAAGGTTGATAAAGCACTTGCGAAAGTGTTATGACAGGATCTGTAACAACATCCTCATATCCATCAACTTCACCCCAACACTGCTGCAATGTATGAAAGATTTGAAGACACACTTCTTCAAAGAATAGTACATCACAATGCAGTAACAAATCACTGGAGGAGCCACTGATTCATGATGCAAGTAATAGAGGAGGAAATGTGTCAGAATGATGGCACACATTTTAATAGACTGAACAAAGTGAATTTTCTTAATCAGCAGAACATGCTAAGCTACAAAAGCGTATTTCTAATGCAATCTGTTGCACCAGCCTTGGCACCAAAGCACTTCATGCTCCTTCTACAGATATTAAACAGAAGAGAGGCGCCCTCCGCGGCACTTGATCGAAACAGACTGTGCCCAGGTGCAAACCGATTTATTACATTTTAGGCAAGAAACTCTTTGCAGTCCAAGGAGACTAGACTGTGGCATGTACTCAAGTCGACCACATGTACTGAGACGGAAATAAAATCTCAAAATGCATCTTTTGTGACATCTTTGTGCACCTACTCCAAGACAGACATAACTTAAGGCAAGCCAGTTTTCAAGATTTTGCTAGACAACTCTTCATACATAAGCATCAGACTTGCATGCTCTTTAGAATGGGCCAGAGTGCATCCTCATCATTGCCAGGAGCCTACACAGTGAGTCACCCCAGGCGAGGGCTGGTGAGGCGTGGGCAAGGGTGCCACATTTCCACACGACACTGACCTCCGCATCCCCCCGATCAATCACTCCGTGGTTGCCCCTTCTTGGTTTACGTTCTGTCCCTCCATGTTTAGCGCTCTAAGACCGGCCATACCCATGTGTGGATTTTATATCTGGCTTCCACTCGAAGGACAGCACTCGGTGTCCTTTCCCTCTCCAGACAGCACCCCCTGGACTCCAATGCTGGCCCTCTCCTCTCCTGCAGAGTGCTGCGTGGCTGCCGCTCTTTGTTACACCTTCCATTGCTCTGTCTGCAGTGCCTGGGGCCCGCGCGTGCTCCTCGAAGCACAAGCTCTCCGTGCTCTGTACCCCTAGCCCCCGCCCAGCACTGCCTTGTCTCTATAGCACTCCATGCCCTACCCCCTCAATGGCACAGCAGTCCATGCCCGGCCCCTTGTCTCTACACCACTCCATGTCCGCTTCCATGCAGTACGACATTCCATGTCTTAAAATGCTGGTCAAAGTTAAACTTTCAGTTCAAATAAATTAAAAGAGTGAATATTTTGGGATCGCGTAAAACATGCACTTAGCCAGTAAGAATACCTTGTCCCTCCAATTAAGCCCATCAATGTCCCATTCGCAAAGAGATTGGTCTGTGTGGGACAAGGGAAGACCGAAGTGAAAACCATCTGTGTTCCCGTCTACGTCACTGTTGCAGGGGGTAGTGAAAACTGATAAACAGTACACAGAGTTCATTCGCTCCGACAGGTTCCCTGTTTGCACGTCTCATCATTCATTCATTCATCCACAGTGTACGTGGGGGAGTAGAATTCACGTGGGAACGAGCGTGCAGTATATTAGAGTGAGTGCAGTGTACTTCTGTGGATATTACAGTGCGCAGTAGGAGCAGTCGCGGCCCGCAAAACGGGCGGGTGGGTTCGTGCACGGGGAGGGAAGTGGGACGGTCATGGACGGTAATCTTCAGTATAAAATAAAAAACGTACCTGCTTCCTCCAAGACCGCATCACGCGCCGCCGCCCCAGCTCCTGCTTGCTCTGGAGTCCTGTCGCCCTTTTAGGCAGCCTACCTCCTCCTGCTCCCCTAAGCCAATCACAATGCTGCAATGGCAGCGTTGTGATTGGTGAGGAGCAGTGGAGAGCACCCCAGCCCGGCCGTTTTCTCTATGTAGGCTGCATGCAGCAGCCTACATAGAGAAAAAGGGGGAGTGCGCATGACTGCTTTGTTCGGCCCTGGGGCCAACCAAACAGTCAGTACCAACAACAGTGGGTAAGCCACTCCCCCCCTGCCCTTGAGCAGGACCGCCCACCCGCCCGCCCCCAACCAGGCACAGAGGCACTTCTGCTTTCTCGCAGTGCGAGAAGCAGAAACATAAATGGTAGTTTTTACCGTTTATGTTTCTGCCTTCTTCCACTGCGAGAAAGCAGTGGGCCGACGTCCCCATGCCCCAATTGGGGAGCCGCCACTGAGCTATACGTATTGTCACCTACTACTCTGTTAGTCTGAATTTCTCATGTAGCATTGTTTGCTTTACTTTAAAGCTTTCTGACACCTCTGGGTAATGTCTGCGCAATATAAAAACATATAAATAAATAAATATGCCACTCCGCTCTCTGCTAATACACCACTCCACTCTACCCCACTTCAATGTAAACCACTCCATTTTACAACTCTCCACTGAGCTCTATTATATTCTACGCGATACAAAAGGGGATGATGGACGGAACGTTTGAGCCAATCAAACACTCACTCCCAGTCAACTGATCTGGGTTTAATCCATCATCATTCTTTAGCTCACTCCACCACCCCAGTTCAGACATGGCCATATGCAAATCAGTCTGACCCTGTGCCTCATGGGAACAGTCCAGCCCGAACTGCCAAGCCATGTCTTCCTGGACCGGAAACAAGCATCCTAGGACCGGTTTCTGGCATTCCAGCCGTCATCAGCCAGGCTTCGCTTGAATCCAGTGGCAAAGTGAGCAAGGGACCCACGTCTGGGCATACCCCGCCAACTTAGGGCTGAACAAGCGATACAAAAGGGATGATGGACGGAACGTTTGAGCCAATCAAACACTCACCCCCAGTCAACTGATCTGGGTTTAATCCATCATCATTCTTTAGCTCACTCCACCACCCCAGTTCAGACATGGCCATATGCAAATCAGTCTGACCCTGTGCCTCATGGGAACAGTCCAGCCCGAACTGCCAAGCCATGTCTTCCCTGGACCGAAACAAGCATCCTAGGACCGGTTTCTGGCATTCCAGCCATCATCAGCCAGGCTTGCTTGAATCCAGTGGCAAAGTGAGCAAGGGACCCACGTCTGGGCATACCCCGCCAATTTAGGGCGTAACAAGCGATACAAAGAGGATGATGGACGGAACGCTTGAGCCAATCAAACACTCACCCCCAGTCAACTGATCTGGGTTTAATCCATCATCATTCTTTAGCTCACTCCACCACCCCAGTTCAGACATGGCCATATGCAAATCAGTCTGACCCTGTGCCTCATGGGAACAGTCCAGCCCGAACTGCCAAGCCAAGTGTTTGATTGGCTCAAACGTTCCGTCCATCATCCCCTTTTGTATCGCTTTGTTCGCCCTAAGTTGGCGGGGGTATGCCCAGACGTGGGTCCCTTGCTCACTTTGCCACTGGATTCAAGCAAGCCTGGCTGATGACGGCTGGAATGCCAGAAACCGGTCCTAGGATGCTTGTTTCCGGTCCAGGGAAGACATGGCTTGGCAGTTCGGGCTGGACTGTTCCCATGAGGCACAGGGTCAGACTGATTTGCATATGGCCATGTCTGAACTGGGGTGGTGGAGTGAGCTAAAGAATGATGATGGATTAAACCCAGATCAGTTGACTGGGGTGAGTGTTTGATTGGCTCAAACGTTCCGTCCATCATCCCCTTTGTATCGCTTTGTTCGCCCTAAGTTGGCGGGGGTATGCCCAGACGTGGGTCCCTTGCTCACTTTGCCACTGGATTCAAGCAAGCCTGGCTGATGACGGCTGGAAGGCCAGAAACCGGTCCTAGGATGCTTGTTTCCGGTCCAGGGAAGACATGGCTTGGCAGTTCGGGCTGGACTGTTCCCATGAGGCACAGGGTCAGACTGATTTGCATATGGCCGTGTCTGAACTGGGGTGGTGGAGTGAGCTAAAGAATGATGATGGATTAAACCCAGATCAGTTGACTGGGGGTGAGTGTTTGATTGGCTCAAGCGTTCCGTCCATCATCCTCTTTTGTATCGCTTTGTTCGCCCTAAATTGGCGGGGGTATGCCCAGACGTGGGTCCCTTGCTCACTTTGCCACTGGATTCAAGCAAGCCTGGCTGATGACGGCTGGAATGCCAGAAACCGGTCCTAGGATGCTTGTTTCCGGTCCAGGGAAGACATGGCTTGGCAGTTCGGGCTGGACTGTTCCCATGAGGCACAGGGTCAGACTGATTTGCATATGGCCATGTCTGAACTGGGGTGGTGGAGTGAGCTAAAGAATGATGATGGATTAAACCCAGATCAGTTGACTGGGGGTGAGTGTTTGATTGGCTCAAGCGTTCCGTCCATCATCCTCTTTTGTATCGCTTTGTTCGCCCTAAATTGGCGGGGGTATGCCCAGACGTGGGTCCCTTGCTCACTTTGCCACTGGATTCAAGCAAGCCTGGCTGATGACGGCTGGAATGCCAGAAACCGGTCCTAGGATGCTTATTTCCGGTCCAGGGAAGACATGGCTTGGCAGTTCGGGCTGGACTGTTCCCATGAGGCACAGGGTCAGACTGATTTGCATATGGCCATGTCTGAACTGGGGTGGTGGAGTGAGCTAAAGAATGATGATGGATTAAACCCAGATCAGTTGACTGGGGGTGAGTGTTTGATTGGCTCAAGCGTTCCGTCCATCATCCTCTTTTGTATCGCTTTGTTCGCCCTAAATTGGCGGGGGTATGCCCAGATGTGGGTCCCTTGCTCACTTTGCCACTGGATTCAAGCAAGCCTGGCTGATGACGGCTGGAATGCCAGAAACCGGTCCTAGGATGCTTGTTTCCGGTCCAGGGAAGACATGGCTTGGCAGTTCGGGCTGGACTGTTCCCATGAGGCACAGGGTCAGACTGATTTGCATATGGCCATGTCTGAACTGGGGTGGTGGAGTGAGCTAAAGAATGATGATGGATTAAACCCAGATCAGTTGACTGGGGGTGAGTGTTTGATTGGCTCAAGCGTTCCGTCCATCATCCTCTTTTGTATCGCTTTGTTCGCCTCTAAATTGGCGGGGGTATGCCCAGACGTGGGTCCCTTGCTCACTTTGCCACTGGATTCAAGCAAGCCTGGCTGATGACAGCTGGAATGCCAGAAACCGGTCCTAGGATGCTTGTTTCCGGTCCAGGGAAGACATGGCTTGGCAGTTCGGGCTGGACTGTTCCCATGAGGCACAGGGTCAGACTGATTTGCATATGGCCATGTCTGAACTGGGGTGGTGGAGTGAGCTAAAGAATGATGATGGATTAAACCCAGATCAGTTGACTGGGGGTGAGTGTTTGATTGGCTCAAGCTGTTCCGTCCATCATCCTCTTTTGTATCGCTTTGTTCGCCCTAAATTGGCGGGGGTATGCCCAGACGTGGGTCCCTTGCTCACTTTGCCACTGGATTCAAGCAAGCCTGGCTGATGACGGCTGGAATGCCAGAAACCGGTCCTAGGATGCTTGTTTCCGGTCCAGGGAAGACATGGCTTGGCAGTTCGGGCTGGACTGTTCCCATGAGGCACAGGGTCAGACTGATTTGCATATGGCCATGTCTGAACTGGGGTGGTGGAGTGAGCTAAAGAATGATGATGGATTAAACCCAGATCAGTTGACTGGGGGTGAGTGTTTGATTGGCTCAAGCTGCTCCGTCCATCATCCTCTTTTGTATCGCTTTGTTCGCCTTAAATTGGCCGGGTATGCCCAGACGTGGGTCCCTTGCTCACTTTGCCACTGGATTCAAGCAAGCCTGGCTGATGACGGCTGGAATGCCAGAAACCGGTCCTAGGATGCTTGTTTCCGGTCCAGGGAAGACATGGCTTGGCAGTTCGGGCTGGACTGTTCCCATGAGGCACAGGGTCAGACTGATTTGCATATGGCCATGTCTGAACTGGGGTGGTGGAGTGAGCTAAAGAATGATGATGGATTAAACCCAGATCAGTTGACTGGGGGTGAGTGTTTGATTGGCTCAAGCGTTCCGTCCATCATCCTCTTTTGTATCGCTATTATATTCTACGCCACTCCATTCTATGACACTGCGGTCTAAGCAACTCAAATGTACGCCCCTCAACTCTACAGCACTCCTCTCTAAGCTAGTCCACTGTTCACAACTACGCTCAATACCACTCCACTCTACGCTATTCCACTCTATGCTACTCCACTCTACGCTTGTCCACTATATGCCACTACACTGTACCTCACTCCACTTCATGCCACTCTACTGTATGCCCCTCCACTCTGCCCACTTTACTGTAAGCTATTCCATCCTATGCCACTCCACTTTATGCTACTCCACAGTATGCCAATCCACTCTACCACACTCCACTCTATGCTACATCATTCTACACCACTACACTGTACACTATTCCACTCTACACCACTCCACTCTACGCCACTTCAGTCTACACCACTCCACTGTATGGCAGAAAACTGTACCTCGCTCCACTTCATGCCACTTCACTTTATGTCACTCCATTGTACGACACTCTACTGTATACTATTGCACTCTATGCCACTCCAATCTACCACACTCCATTGTATACCATTCCACTCTACACCAATCCACTGTACACTATTCCACTCTACGTCACTCCAGATTATGCCAATCCACTATACGCTACTACACTGTACCTCACTCCACTCTACGTCACTCTGCTGTAAACTATTCCACCTTATGCCACTCTACTCTATGCCAATTCAATGTACGCTATTCCACTGTATACCACTCCACTCTACGACACTCCACTCTACGCTATTCCACTGTACGCCATTCCACTATATGCCACTCCATTCTATGCCACTCCACTCTATGCCACTCCACTCTCCACTAGTGTAATTAGTATTTTATAAATGAAACATAACAATATCTTGAGACCATTAGGTGTCCTTGACAAGACAGCATCGTCTGTACCAAGCTGATCTGAGATAGTTTAGTTTATCACACTTTGGGTGGCCTTTGCCTTATCCTTCAAGCTTTTCAGGGCTCTGCTACTCTCTGTTGTCACTAAAGAAGAACATACCCAATTAACCTGCTTACTTTTAGAAAGAACTCGGGAGGTTTGACCACCTCATCACCTACCGCTGAAAGACCTGGCTACACTTTCAAGCACACATCATGAAGACCCCAAGCATTAAACACAAAGCAGGAATGAAAAGCACGCTCCCGCAACCTACATGGAACAAAACCTGAAATATTCAGTTGCAGCACAACACAAGAAGTCAGTATATTATCATACTGACAATGAAGAACTTCCCAAGTGAAATCGTTTGGAAGCATGACTTCCACAATTAACCACAATGGATATGGAATAACTTGACACAACCCACCAGGCGTGCACCTAGTGTTAAAAATATAAATATTTGAAGTCCCATTTCCTCAAGGTACACTTAATTCACCAATATGGGCCTCCAGCACCCAGGCTCTTTGGTGACCGTTGACCCTGCTCTCCTGGTCATGGGTTAGAATTTGAATTGCATTCTCTTGTACTTGTGCCCAGATGGTGCCTTCTCTTGCACCCGGCTCTTCCTCAACTTTCTTCGTGGTATACAAATGCACACACATGCAAATGTGGGCATGCATAAAATGATTATATTTTTACACTTTTGAAATGGAGGTTGAATGTGGATCTCCCTCCAAATATGGATTTATTTTATATTATACCTAGGTTTTCATTATTGCTTGTGGAACTGCATAGAATAAAAATATCACGGTAAGCTCCATGCCCTTCCGAGACTTCAACATCAAATTTGGTAGAAAAAAATGTCTTCTTTCAAAGTAAAATGAGAACATCGAGCATAACTTATATTGTGCTGAACAGTACAAAGGAACCTTTTAGGGCATAAGTAATGCAATCCGTCTCTGAAGATTTATCCACAACATTAGTCTGAAAAAATTAAAATTGCATCTCTTCTAGGTCAAGTGTTTTGTTAAAGTTCTATCAGAAGAAACTACTCAAAGGGGATCCTGGATGGACGCTGCCAAAGTGTGGCATACAGAGGAATATTCCACACTTTAACAGTGGGATCCCCCATTTAACTCTCTCCCTGCCCCACCCCCATTGAAAGTGTGTATCGAAAATGGGCTATGGAGCTCACAAAGCACACAGTAAAACTTTCCATAAAATGAACGCCTTCGTTCAATCATCCACACAATTCTGTATAGTGGCAAACTTCTGTTGGCACCCAAAGTAAGATTAAAACTGATGTAGTAACACCTAGTTCCCCGAGTGCGTTTACGCACATCATTTTCATCATTGAAAACCTGGTAAAATAGTCTGAGAACACATTCCGAGTTTATGCACTTCGAGAGGGAGGAAAACGTGGTATTATCGCAATGAGCTATCTGACCCTAAGGTGTTTATCCATGTTTAATGTTCTCCTTGAGTCTCTCTACCCACTGTACTTAATGCTTTAGGCCTAATGTGTAACCCGGATCGCTAAAGGCGGAGTCTGATGCTACTAGTGTTTGGCTGCTTGTGCAGTTGATCTTATAGAGAGTTATTGTGAGTTTCCTGAATCCTAAATTCTGAACCCTGTAACACACCTTGTGCACCTTGCACCAAAGTACATACATCAGAATTGTGTTCTTCACTGCTCACCACCAGTCGTGCAGAAATTGGTGTAGAGTACTGTGTGGATACGTGCAGTAGATTAATATGTGATGTATGTATTATACAATTTTGATTTTTTAAACACTGTTTCTTTCAGGTCATATGCAAAGTGTATGTCAACTGTCAAATGACTCAAACCAAATGAAAGTGTAGATCTCTGGAATTGTGGATGCTTGCTTTGGTAGCAGCTTCCAAAGTGGGAATGGGCATGACAATAATAATATTCTTGCCTTGTGTAGTATTATTGGCGGTTTGCAGAGCAGTGAACAATTCCAATGGTGCAAAGTGGTCTTCTCCTGTTGAATAGAGGTGAGACTTATATGCTGTAGTAGTTGTTTGTCCCTCATTATATATAACTTGTGAGAATCATGATCAGTTGGGTAACACTGAAATAACTAGATTACCCTTAATCTGTGGATAAATGGCTCTATCATGTCAGTCTGAAGCCCTCCCAAAATGGTGGTGAGTTTGTCTGGCAAGTTCTTACCTGAACTTGTAGGGAATATCAATTAGTACAGGAGTTTTACTATCTCTTTGCATGTATGCTGCATCCTACAACACACCTGCAAAGTGAAATACACTTCTAAGGATTGTTTTTTGCAGGAAGACATACCATCCTGCAAAAAAACATTCCTGCCTGCAACGCAGGTACACTTTCACCATGGGGCAAGGGTGCCTGCGTTCACACTAGCAGCCACAAGTGTGCCTGGTAGAGAGCTGAACAGTGCCATATCTTTGTAAATATGGCACAGTTGAGTTCTCCCTCCTACACTCAACGCAGCACATCAACTTGCCTTGCTGTGCTGCATTGAGTGACCTGTTAGTAAATCTGAGCCCAAGAGACCATCAGTATTTGCAGTTGAGGAAGTATTATGGAAGATAGAAGCTTTGCACACTTCTCAAGGAAAACAGGCAGTAGCCTTTTACTTCACTGGATGATTGTTAACCCAGAAAAATAACATTTAGAATAACTATTCTAGACTTCTTAAAGCTTTTTGTGTATCCTGGTTATGATGCAATAGTGACAGTCTACAAATGTTAAATGCTCATCTTGAGTGTCCATATTGCCCATTTCATCAGCTTAAGACACTACCTCTCCATGCCTTTTAAAGATTGATGGTCGCCAAAGCAAACAGTGCTGGGCTATTCATGTAGCCTTAGGCTAAAAGTGTGAAAGATACTATTGGGTGCCTCCAAATGTGAATCCAGTTAAGTATTGTGCTCACAGTTTAATACTTTGTGAGTAGAAACCAGTACCAATGTTGACTAGTTTTATATTTCTTTCGGGTTAATTAGGCAATTTGCGCTGTCCTAACTGTATTTAGTACAACACACATTTTACAATGGTAGCTGATGTTGTGGTAATCTAAAACTAATGTTCAAGACTAATTGGATTTAGATATCAGGAAAATCAGGATATTCCTGGAGAACAGTCATGGTGTTATTATGCCCTGGTACACCACTTCATCTATTTTTTAATATCTGTGAGAAATTGGGCTTTTGGTTGACTGGAGTGTGAGCCCTGGTCAAGCAACAGCCACAATCACTTGCAGGTTGAATCACAAAAGTCACTAAATTAATCTGTGCTGAACCCTAAGGGGCTGATTCCGATTCAGGCCGGAAATCTCCCCGACCGAGCCGGACCCGGAGAGATTTCCGACCGAATCGGACCCTAGCAGTCCGACCGAACGAGTACGATGCGCACGTATGCTATCGGACTCGATTCGGTCGGACTCCCATTGAAGTCAATGGGAGCCAGCCGTACGACGCGTACACCGGCTCCCATTGACTCAATGGGCACGACGCGAACAAGGGCGCCCCTACAGCGTGTTCGCGTCGATGCGGGTTGCACCGTACATGCACGTGTAGGGGGACCTATGGGTCCCCCTGTGTGCGACTCGCGCACCTACGCTTCCAGGGGGTCCGACACGGACCCCAAAGTGCGGCTCCGACAGCTCCTTGGAGCCGGACTGCGCGAGTCGGTCGGAGCGGTCGAGGTGCGCATCGTACTTACCCGGCCGGGGAACGTCTCCATTGCGCGGTGCGCGTCGTCCCCGTGCGAGTCGGTCGGAGCGGTCGGGTCCTGCGAACGAGTCGGTCGGAGATTTCGCGAGCGCACGCATCGTACTTCCGCTCGCCCGGACGCACGTACGACTCGGTCGGGAAATAGGGCTCCGAATCGGATCCGGTTAAGCCGAATCCGATTCGGTGCCCTACCGGCCGAGATCGGAATCGGCCCCTCAGTATCTGGGCACAAAAAGCAGTCAGGCTTAACTTAGACCTAATGTGTAAAGTATTTATGCAGCACACAAACATTAATAAAGTGAAAATGAAACACAAGAATAATCCCAAACCAATTTAGAATAATAGAGTAAATTCTAATAAATTATTTGACACCAAAACAACAAACATCCAATCAGTAGAACCAGAGTTATGAATTTTTAATGTTTTTAGTGAAAACTAGCGCTTAAAAGATCAAAGTGCCAACCACGGACGTGTAGTCGTGCGAGACCGGGTTAAAGTCCAAAGTTAAAGGCCGACCGTGATGGAGCGCGGTTCGGTTACAAGAAGTAGATTGGGCCCAGTCAGTGCTTACCTTCGGACAAGATAAAGTTCATCTTGACAATGCTGCAGGAGTTGTCTGAGGAGGGAGCGTCATCATCGGTTGGCCTCGGGATGAAGTGAACGTTTGGACTTAGCCGTCGAAATGGAAGTCGAAAATCTCCAGCGTGACGAGGCATAGGGCTGTAGACGAAGACAGTTCCACAAGGCCAGATACCCCTTAGCGAAGGACAGCTGAAAAGGTTTTGCTGCTGCAGAGAAGGACGCAGTGGAAGAAGCCACAAAGTCAATCCGACCGGCGATGCACCTCAGGCAAATAGGCGAGCTGGTTGGTCCCACTCTCCTCCTGGGTCTCAGAGCACTTTTGGGCCAAAATGTTTCTAAATCCTCAGTTTTTGTGTTTGGCCATTTGGGTATTTGTAGCACCACAACCAAGGGTCCAGGAATGGTGGGGGGTTCAGGACTCATCAAGCAGATCCAGGTGCAAGTTCAAGATGGTGGGAGTCTTTTATGCAGGGCTCAACAGCAGGGCTGGCATCTAAGTGTTGAAGGCAGGCGTCAGGCAGCAAAGCAGTCCTTCCAGGTACAGCAGCAGCCTGGCAGAATGCACAGTAGGTCATAGCAGCAGGAAGTCGTCTGAGAGTCCTTCCGCAGGTCCAGTAGTGAACTGAAGAGTGGGTCTGAAGGTCTTTATTTTATAACCTGGTGTCCTTCTTCTAAAAGATGGGAAAAACTTCTGGAAAGGTTCTTTGAATTGCATGGAATTTTCTGACTCCACAGCCCTGGCTCCAAGCTGGCACAATACAGTGTTGTTAGGCCCTTTGTGTGAAGGCACAGCACAGGCTATTCAGGTGGAAATGGGGCTGTGCTCAGCTCTGCCTACCAATCATGCCAGCAGATGGATTCAGGCACACCTAAACTTATACTGTGTGACTGTCGGGGAGGAATTCACAAAGTCTAAATGTTAGCTAAACCCAGTCATGTGACCGAAGACAGACTGCACTCGTGTAGAATGAATGGTCTGCCTTCCTACGCTTATCTGAAAAGTATCGGTATGACATCCAAATGGAGCCCTTTCTCGCAGTAGTCATCTGCATGGGGGCCTGGAAGCCCCAGAATGAGCAATTACGAGTGAATACTTCGAATGCGCTTCTCACTAAGTGCTGTGAGAGTGGGAACCTGAATACCCCAAGACTGCACGTAAAAAATTAAAAATTAAAAATCAACCCCACCACTAACTGTTTAGTGTAAGTGTGACGATTGCGAGTAAATCAATTAATTCCTTTTAGACAGTGTACATCTCCCGTGAAAATGAGAATATCCGTGAAAATTCTCCCGTCAGCCCATTTCATGGGCCCTTAAATATAATTATGTACGTCTTTCCTTTCGCCACTGAAAATGTCTTATTGGTGTTCTCTGAGTGAAAGACAGTTGAAAAGGGGCTTCGAGGGAATTCATACCGCAGCCCTGAATCAGTATGTCTACCAATTGATGCATACTTGTCTCTGTTTCTTTTAACTTCTTTCTTCACAGGAAACAATACAAGACGTATTGTAACCGAGAAAACGCAGGGAGTTTGTAAGTATTTACTACAGACACCCTTGCCCTGCTTTGCATGCTTTAGTATGTGTGCAAAACTCAACAATATATCTGGTCCTGCAGAAAGCCACGCTGACCCTCTTTGGCTTTCAAAGTGACTGAAACATGTAGGCCACAAAATAAGGATATATGGGACCAACTAATTATCCCAGACATATCCATCACTGTTTTTGATATTGACCGGGGACCCCATAAAAAGCATTTAAATAAAATATTGTGATACTAAGGATCTCAGGGATCCCCAAGCCAATTTTAAAGTCACTACGTCATAGTCACAAAATCACACCGAAAAACCCCAGCTCCGCAGTAATCTGGCATCGCAGTACACCCTGGGGGCACTCGGCAACCAGCGTGGGAACCCGATGATGAAGCATGTCACCTACTAGGTAGGTGAATGAGGGCTCATTTAAAACACCCTGTGGGTTCCAATCCCTTGGACTACAACAGAAGGGATGGAAGGAAGAAGGCTGGAAGTATTGGAATGACAATTACGTAGATGATCCGTTCTCACTTTGTTTCTTTGTATTTTGACTGGGAAGACGAATGGGTCACGACTTCTCGCTCTCTTGTTGTTTATGGTGTCTGTAAGAATACCACTAACACAGACATTCCTTGAAGGCTGATGTGACCTTTGGGGTTATGGGCTTCTGGGAGGCACAAAGAAGAAACTTCTGCTGCTTGGAAATCTGCCTGTGAAATCACTTAGTCCATCATCTTGGCTGTTTCCCACAGGTGGGACATTAGCATTAATGAAAGGTCAGGGAATCAACTCCCATATATGCATCACAAAAACACTTCTGGGCAGGGACTAGATCCAGATCACACTGCTGCCATGATGGGTGGCCTACAGTATACATATAATGGCAACTGCCATGGACTCCCTATTGATAATTAGCATGGCAGGGGACATCTTGGGGTAGAAGTGGATGGGAACGAGGATTATTCATCTAGACCAGGGGTCTCCAACCTTTTCTGTAGTGAGAGCTACTTTTGATCAGTAAAAAGCATTGTGAGCGACTGACGGGTAAGCAACTTGTGCATTGTTAGCAGGCTTCCCCACACCCAGCTTAAGAGACTTTAAGCCTAATGCCCATAGAGTCAGATGCTAGGTTTTGAACAGAATACTTTGACTAGGGGCACTATAACAGGACTGCCATGTGTGTCAGTGAGAGTGTGCTCTTTGGGGCTGTATGAACATGTGTGCATATGAATGGGATATATGTGTAGGGTGACTGAGAGATTGTGTCATATGTACTTGCAGCATAGGACATCCCTTTTGCCGTATGTGGCACCATTTCATGTATTATGCTCACACAGAGTATAGAGTAGCGCAAGAAGAACAAATGAAATGGGAACAGAAGGTGGGGGCACTCCAGGTGTTTGGACGAGAACCCTCACTCACCCAAGGGTGACATGCTTCATCATTGGGTCCCTCCACACACTGGGACCGCAAGGTACCCACCACACACTGGGACCGCAAGGTACCCAGTGTGGGCTACAACTTTCCCGCCGGAAAGGAGCAGGAGTGTTTTAAAGAGCAGAGTGACACTACATTATGGTCCTGAAGAATGCCTGGAACATCTAAGTTACATATGGCAGAAACATGTTGACCGTGTACAGGGTGCATATCCATAACGCTGTCTCACTATTCTTTTAACCTCTATCCATTAGGACATAAAAATAAAGTTGTTTTGTCCTCATTGAGATAGTTTTAAGCCACCTTTTCTGTTGCACTCTGCCCCTCACTTTTACCCTAGAGGGATTAAACACAGAGACGTGCTCTTTAAAAACACTCCTGCTCCTTTTCAGTGGTATAGGACATATCGGTGTATCAAGTAGCATACACTTCCCTTTGACCCCTCATGTGAGATACACCATTTCATGTATAACACAAATGGGAGAAATTTAAAGTGCAGAAACATTTTCTGCAAACATTTTCAGAATATGGAAACATTTTCTGCACTTTAAATTTCTCTAACTTAAAATAATGGCTCTATTTGTCACTTAAAAATATGGCACTGTATCGAGAATAATAAACTGAAGAGTTAACTTTTTTATATGGATTCCATAAAACTCATCATTTAAATGTTCTTCCATTACCAAGTGGCACATTTACAAACACCAAGCATCTTGCTCCCAGTGGCCTGTACACCTGGTGCCATATTTATAACAAAGAAATACATTTGTTTAAATGGGACGAATTTTAACTGAATACATATACTTCATTAAACATTTAAAGGTATTTGACTTAATTAAAAGACGTGAAAGATATTAATACTTAGGGGCCTATTAGGATGGCGGGAGGATCGCCATCTGTTCCTGTTTTACCCCCGCCATATTAGTATGGCGAGGGGTACCGCGGTGGACGGAAAGACCGTCCGCCGCTTTTCCGCTGGTCGGCAATCGTTACGATTGCCGGACAGAAAAAGCCCATAACATGGTGACGGTGCCTTGCGGGCACCGCCATCCATATTATGATGCCTGCGGTGGGAATGCCTTTCCATGGCGGAGACTCCGCCATGGAAAGGCATGCGGGAAATTACTTTGGGGGCCCATTGCGGGCCGCCGGGGGGGGTGGGTGGCCGCACTGGGGGGTACCTATGGTACCCCCCTTCATTACCATGCACAAGGTGGCAGGCACCGCGCGGTGCCTGTCACGTTGTGCATGGTAATGCACAACATGGACTTTAACATTGCGGCGGGTGCTGCTTACAGCACCGCCCACCGCAATGTTAAAGTCGAGGATGCGCATCCTAAGTGGCCTGGCGGGACCGCCGCACCTCTGGCGGTCGGTCCCGTTTTCTGTTACGGTGGCGGGCGGACAAGGTCCGCCCGCCATCGTAATGGGGCCCTGAATGTTTCATAGAAAAGGTTTTCTCCACTTTAAATTTTTCCTATTTGAAAAAAACGACAATTTTTCGGTTATAAATATGGCACAGCTGCTTGTAAATGCAACACTTTGAAATGGGGGATAATTAAAATGAAGCGTTAATCATTAAGGTAACTTTTCATTTTCATTTTCTCCCATTTAAAAGCATAAAGAAACATCATTTTGTTCTTACCTTCCAATATTGAGTTAACAATGACTTTCATTTAAAAGTTAAATACTTCCATGCTTCAGTTCTTCACCTCTGTGACCCAGCCTCCCATAAATCTGACTCCAGCACTCCTCGTTATTAGACTCTGCTATCTGCAACCTGGTGATAATGTAAAGTAAACACAGCCTTCCCTTAATGTTAAACAGAATGTGACCCAGTGCTTCTTTAAAAATGAAATCAAGGCCCTGAGCTACTTTGATGGTGTCTGGGAGTTACTGGTAGCTCAAGGGTGATTGGTTAGAGACTCCTGATCTAAACTTATCAATTAACCTGTGAGGAGCCTCAGGCAATCCAAAAACATAGACAATGGTCACCATATTCCTTTCACCACCATGATAACAGGTCTGTGGCCTGAAAGGTATTGGAGAGAGGAATCAACATCACCAAGAGACAGCCTTAGTCTATCAGAATACCCTTTTCTTAGAGAAACTCCACCTTCCCAGGGAATGGCAAATAAGGAGGAGCCCTGAGGGAGTGGCTACAGTGGGGTATACCTCATATAAATGACATAGCCTGCCATTCAGGTTGAGTCAACAGACTAGCAGGATCATAGTTGATGTCCCTTTCCTTTTCTTTACAGAAAGAGTGATACACCAGGACAGGTGACCATTGGCTCCATCTGATTGTGATTGACTGTAGCAAAATATACCAAAGTGATAAAAAGTCTGTTCACCTCCAGACCACTGGTGTAGAAAGGAGAAGGAAAATCACAGGGCATATAATCAAGAAAAACAACAATACCCGCGCCAAGAAAGCCAGATGGTTTACCACCGAACTTCGAGAGTCCAGACGCACTTGCCGCCGCCTCGAAAAGGCCTGGAGGAACACCAAATCCACAGAAGCCCACAACAACTTCAGAGCCGCCACCAACGCCCACCATCAACTCATCAGAGAAACGAGGAAAAAAGTGATTGAAGACAGAATCTCCACCCTCGTGCACAACAACAAGGAACTCTTCAGCATCATTAAGGAGTTTGCCCAACCCACCAGCGAGTCTACCGACATCCCTCCCTCACAAGACCTCTGCGACAAACTGAGCACCTTTTTCCACCACAAAATCAAGAGCATCTACGACAACTTCGATGAAGACAACCAACACACTGAACCCTCACCAACCACCCCGACGCCCGGAAACCAGCGATTGACAACTGGACAGCCCTCACCACCGAAGACACACTGAATACAATGAAGTCAATCCACTCAGGGGCCCCCACGGACCCCTGCCCCCACCACATCTTCAACAGAGACACCATCGCACCCATGCTCTGCCACACCATCAACCGCTCCCTGGCGACCGCCTCGTTCCCCGACGACTGGAAACACGCCGAGGTCAACCCCCTCCTGAAGAAACCCTTGGCGGACCCCACCGACCTCAAAAACTACAGACCCATCTCCCTGCTCCCGTTCCCAGCGAAAGTCATCGAGAAAGCCATCAACAGCCAACTCGCCACATTCATTGAAGAACACAACATCCTCAACTCCTCCCAGTCCGGCTTTAGAAAAAACCACAGCAGGGAAACTGCCCTCCTCGCCGCAACAGATGACATCTGCACCCTACTGGACAAAGGAGACAGTAGCCCTCATCCTCCTCGACCTCTCAGCGGCATTCGACACAGTCTCCCACCGCACCCTAATACGCAGACTCTACGACGCAGGAATCCAGGACAAGGCCCTCGACTGGATCCGCTCCTTCCTCTCCGGCAGGACGCAGCGGGTCAGACTCCCCCCTTTCCTCTCGGACCCTACACCTACCACCTGTGGAGTACCCCAGGGCTCCTCCCTCAGCCCGACGCTTTTCAATGTCTACATGGCTCCACTCGCCCCCATCGTCCGAACCTACGGGCACAACATCATGTCATACGCAGACGACACCCAACTCATCCTCTCCCTATCCAACACACCGCCAGGCACAACTTTCGAGAAGGCATGGAGCCATCGCCAAATGGATGAAAAACAGCTGCCTACAACTAAACACCAACAAAACAGAAGTACTCATCATGGGCCCAAAACCCCGATGCCTGGAGCGACACCTGGTGGCCCCCCGCCCTCGGAAACCCGCCAACCCCCACGGACCACACACACAACCTGGGAATCATCCTGGACTCCGAGCTCAAAATGGACCGCCAAATCAACTCCGTCTCGTCTTCCTGCTTCCACACCCTCCGCCTCCTTCGTAAGACCTTCAAATGGATCCCCCTCGAGCACCGAAAGACCGTCACTCACGCCCTGGTCACCAGCAGACTTGACTACGGCAACGCACTCTATGCCAGAATAAACAAAAACCTCACCCACAAGCTACAGAACATCCAGAACACCGCCGCAAGACTAGTCCTCAACCTGCCAAAACACTGCCACATCTCCCAGCACCTGCGCACACTCCACTGGCTCCCCATGAAGGCGAGAATCACTTTCAAGATACTCACCCACGCACACAAGGCCCTCCACGGCACCGGACCAGCATACCTGAACAGCCGACTCAAATTCCACGCACCCCAAAGGACCCTACGATCAGCCCAGCTCTCCTACGCCGTGGTCCCCCGCACCAGAAAGACCAGATCGGGAGGCCGCTCCTTCTCCTTCCTCGCGGCCAAGGCATGGAACGCCCTTCCGCTCCACCTCAGACAGACAACATCGCTCCCCATCTTCGCAAGAAACCTCAAGACCTGGCTCTTCGACAGACCCCCTCCTTGATGGAATGGAACCAGCACCCCCCCCACCCCATGCGCCTTGAGACCCTTACGGGTGAGTAGTTGCACTTCAACAAACCCCTGATTGATTGATTGATAATGATCAGGAAAGTCTAAAGTTTGTGAACATATGAATAAAATACACTGGTTTAAACTCCACTTCCTCTCTCATTGAGTCTTCTTTCTGAAACCACATGACTACTGTTGGTGTAAGAAAAGCATATAGCCAAGTGGGACATGAGGGAGTGATCAGTAAAGTCTAAAGGTTGTGAACATATGAATAAAATACACTGGTTTAAACTCCACTTCCTTCTCATTGAGTCTTCTTTCTGAAACCACATGACTATTGTTGGTGTAAGAAAATAGATTGAAAGCTTCTTCATGCCATGGAAAACACCATATGAAAACTGATGGCGGACCAGCACTAGTTACACCAGGCTATCAAGTAATATTAACAACTGACTGCCGATCATCTTAACAGTTCATACTGCTACAAGGTGCCAAGCATCTCCCTTATGACTATGAGTATTTTTTTGTGTATTTGAAAGAGTTGCACACATTTTTGAATGGCTTCCAAAATATCGGGACATTGTATCACTCTGTTTCTTATCGGAGACATTCAGATGGTATATCCGGTGGTTAACCCTGATAGCATGACGGTATAAGAGTACATAAAAATGGTGTGTTGGAACACTTGGTTTATGACAAAGACACTCCCCAGCAGAATATCAGAGATATTTGTTTCAAGCTCACCAAGACCTAAAGACAACTCTTCTGTGTGACCCAGGGTTCAGCAGAAAGAGGCTCCAGATGTCTATAAGTACCAAAGAGGAGTTAAGAGATAGGATAGTTCTAGAACAATAAATAGAGGCACTGCCACTCCACTCCAACAAGGATCCAAATCTCACAGTAACCTCTGTGTTGAATCCAGCTGCATCATTCCAAAGAGACATCAAGGAAAGCCTGTAACACTTTCTTCGATATCCAAACCTTGCCCTTCCCCACAAATGGGAATCCCTAAAGTAAGAACCACAAAACAGAGATGCTTCAGGGTGAGAACTGGTGGCAGTGATTTACCACCCATTCAAGAAACCATTGCAGAAGGATAATTCCGATGGTGTCACTACAATGCTTAGAATGAGTAGAATGAGAGCATACGGCCCAAAACTGTTCTCTGTGCCACAAGGGATTACCTATAGCTAGTGGAGTTGTTGGTGGTGTGAACTATGGGGAGCTTGGCCCTCGGGGACATCTCTAACTCCAAAACTCGAAAAAGAAATACTGAATCCAGAAGACACCAGAGCTCGTACGTGATGTATGAAGAGACCACCAAGTATTGCCAGGCTATCCCAGTAGTTCAGCTTACGACTCACCAGCAATTCGAAAGACACACCTACAACCTCTACCAATCGTGAAGATCCCATTTCAGCAATTGAAATTGACATATTAGGACCATCAAGCAGAGGTCATAAACACACCCTGTAAGAAGTGGAATATACATTTCCCATAAGCAAAATCTCTACTTCACATGTTGTTGATGTTCTGTTGCCATTCTTTGGTAGGGCAGTATAGCCAAGGAGAACGCTGATGGATCAGGGATCTAATATCACATCTATGCTGCTACAACAATTGTGCAAGCTTCTTCATGTAACGCATGCATATTAAGATAGCTGTATACTATCCACAAATCAATAGACAGGTGGAAAAGTATAACAAGGGGTAAGTAGACATAATATCGAGTCTTAAATATCGTTGTGCAATAATATCGAGTTTAAAATGTTGAAAGTCAAAAATATCGTTGTATATAATATCGATGTCAAGAATATCGATTTGTTGTGTTGTATAAAATATCCTTGTTAAAAATATCGTTTTTAAAAATATCGTTATTAAATAATATCGATTTTGTAAATGTTGTGAATTGTTTAATGTAGTATATAATTTTAAATGTATTAATAATTTTTAATTATTTGTATATGTTTTATATAAAAAATGTTTTAGGAGTGGGATGATGGGTTTATAGGGGATAAGGATGGGGAGAGTTTTTTAAAAAAATATAAATTTTAAATTTAAAAAAAAAATATTAATTATTTTTAAAATTGTGTTTTAGGAGCAGGATGTTGGGTTTATAGGGGCTAAGGGTAGAGAGTCTTTTAAAAAATGTTTTTAAAAATTACATTTAAAAAAAAATTAATATTAATGAAATTTAAAATTGTGTTTTAGGAGCGGGATGTTGGGTCTATAGGGGATAAGGGTGGGGAGTGATTTTTAA
Source organism: Calotriton arnoldi (assembly GCA_963921515.1). NCBI lineage: Eukaryota > Metazoa > Chordata > Amphibia > Caudata > Salamandridae > Calotriton > Calotriton arnoldi. The sequence continues at coordinate 315,852 of CAWUFW010015681.1, forward strand.
ATTTGTTTTTACATTTTTAAAAAATTTCATAAAAATATATTTTAAAATATAATTTTTTTTAAGAGTGGGATGTTGTGGTTATAGGGGATAAGGGTGGGGAGTGTTTTAATATAAAAAAACGTGAACTTTAAAAAAAATTGAATAAAAATATATACATTTTGGATTTTAGGAGTGTGATGTTGGGGTTATTGGTGATGATGGGGGTATTTTTAAAATAATTTTAATGTTTTAAAATTCATTTTCGATATATTTGAAAAAAATTAAAATTTAGAAAAGAAATTGAAAATTGTTGTGATATTTCTTTGTTTGTAAATAATTTTGTTGAGTTATGTTTAAATTTTAAAAAAAAGTAAATTTTTGATTTTTGATTATGATGTCAAATTAATTACAAAAATCACATATTTTTGGATAAGTTTTTATAAATAGGAATGTGTAAATATATGTATAATGTGTATTATTTTAAATGTTTTTATGTAATTGTTTTGGAAATATTACATTTAAAAATTACATTTTTGTATACTTTTCTTGAGTTAATATAGTTTGGGGTGAAAATGAAAAATGTTATATGTTTAGTGTCCAGCACCTTCCCTGAGTTAATGTAGTTTGGAGTCGGAATAGTAAATTATATATGTTTAGTGTGCAGCACCTTCCCTGACTTAATGTAGTTTGGAGTGGGAATAGCAAAGTATATATGTTTATTGTCTAGCACCTTCCCTGGCTTTTTCCAGTTTGGAGTGGGAATAGTAAATTAAATAAGTTTAGTATCCAGCACCTTCCCTGAGTTAATATAGTTTGGGGTGGGAATAGTAAATTATATATGTTTAGGGTACAGCACCTTCCCTGACTTTTTCAAGTTTGGAGTGGGAATAGTACATTATATATGTTTAGTGTCCAGCACCTTTCCTGAGTTAATGTAGTTTGGAGTGGGAATAGTAAATTATATATGTTTAGTGTCCAGCACCTTCCCTGATTTAATGTAGCTTGGAGTGGGAAAAGTAAATTATATATGTTTAGTGTCCAGCACCTTTCCTGACTTATTGTACTTTGGAGTGGGAATAGTAAATTATATATGTTTAGTGTCCAGCACCTTCCCTGAGTCAATACAGTTTGCAGTGGGAATAGTAAATTATATATGATTAGTGTCCAGCGCCTTTCCTGACTTAATGTAGTTTGGAGTGGGAATAGTAAGTGATATATGTTTAGTGTCCAGCACCCACCCTGAGTTGATACAGTTTGGATTGGGAATAGTTAATTATATATGTTTAGTGTCCAGCACCTTCCCTGACTTTTTCTAGTTTGGAGTGGGAATAGTAAATTATATATGTTTGCTATCCAACGCCTTCCTTGACTTTTTCAAGTTTGGAGTGGGAATAGTAAATTATATATGTTTAGTGCCCAGCTCCTTCCCTGAGTTAATACAGTTTGGAGTGTGAATAGTACATTATATATGTTTAGTGTCCAGCACCTTTCCTGAGTTAATACAGTTTGGAGTTTGAAGAGTAAATTATATATGTTTAGTGTCCAGCACATTCCCTGAGTTAATGTAGTTTGGAGTGGGAATAGTAAATTATATATGTTTAGTGTCCAGCACCTTCCCTGAGTTAATGTAGTTTGGAGTGGGAATAGTATATTATATATGTTTATTGTCCAGCACCTTCCCTGAGTTAATGTAGTTTGGAGTGGGAATAGTACATTATATATGTTTAGTGTCCAGCACCCACCCTGAGTTGATACAGTTTGGAGTGGGAATAGTAAATTATATATGTTTAGTGTCTAGCACCCACCCTGAGTTGATACAGTTTGGAGTGGGAATAGTAAATTATATATGTTTAGTGTCCAGCGCCTTCCCTGACTTAATGTAGTTTGGAGTGAGAATAGTAAATAATTAATGTTTAGTGTCCAGCACCTACCCTGAGTTGATACAATTTGGATTGGGAATAGTCAATTATATAAGTTTAGTGTCCAGCACCTTCCCTGACTTTTTCTAGTTTGGAGTGGAAATAGTAAATTATATATGTCTACTATCCAACGCCTTCCCTGACTTTTTCAAGTTTGGAGTGGGAATAGTAATTTATATATGTTTAGTGTCCAGCGCATTCCCTGAGCTAATGTAGTTTGGAGCGGGAATAGTAAATTATATATGTTTAGTGTCCAGCACCTTCCCTGACTTTTTCAAGTTTGGAGTGGGAATAGTACATTATATATGTTTAGTGTCCAGCACCTTTCCTGAGTTAATGTAGTTTGGAGTGGGAATAGTAAATTATATATGTTTAGGGTCCAGCACCTTCCCTGAGTTAATGTAGTCTGGAGTGGGAAAAGTAAATTATATATGTTTAGTGTCCAGCACCTTTCCTGACTTATTGTACTTTGGAGTGGGAATAGTAAATTATATATGTTTAGTGTCCAGCACCTTCCCTGAGTCAATACAGTTTGTAGTGGGAATAGTAAATTATATATGTTTAGTGTCCAGCGCCTTCCCTGACTTAATGTAGTTTGGAGTGGGAATAGTAAGTGATATATGTTTAATGTCCAGCACCCACCCTGAGTTGATACAGTTTGGATTGGGAATAGTTAATTATATATGTTTAGTGTCCAGCCAGCACCTACCCTGACTTTTTCTAGTTTGGAGTGGGAATAGTAAATTATATATGTTTACTATCCAACGCCTTCCTTGACTTTTTCAAGTTTGGAGTGGGAATAGTAAATTATATATGTTTAGTGCCCAGCACCTTTCCTGAGTTAATACAGTTTGGAGTGTGAATAGTACATTATATATGTTTAGTGTCCAGCACCTTTCCTGAGTTAATACAGTTTGGAGTTTGAATAGTAAATTATATATGTTTAGTGTTCAGCACCTTCCCTGAGTTAATGTAGTTTGGAGTGGGAATAATGAATTATATATGTTTAGTGTCCAGCACCTTCCCTGACTTTTTCAAGTTTGGAGTGGGAATAGTACTTTATATATGTTTAGTGTCGAGCACATTCCCTGAGTTAATGTAGTTTGGAGTGGGAATAGTAAATTGTATATGTTTAGTGTCCAGCACCTTCCCTGAGTTAATGTAGTTTGGAGTGGGCATAGTACATTATATATGTTTATTGTCCAGCACCTTCCCTGAGTTAATGTAGTTTGGAGTGGGAATCGTACATTATATATGTTTAGTGTCCAGCACCCACCCTGAGTTGATACAGTTTGGAGTGGGAATAGTAAATTATATATGTTTAGTGTCCAGCACCCACCCTGAGTTGATACAGTTTGGAGTGGGAATAGTAAATTATATATGTTTAGTGTCCAGCTCCTTCCCTGACTTAATGTAGTTTTGAGCAAGAATAGTAAATAATTAATGTTTAGGGTCGATTCCGATGTCGGCCGGAAGCGCACCTAACAGTATTCGTCTGGAAAAATACCAGCCGAACGCGTGTTTTCCGACCGACTCGAACACTCTACCGAACGAACAAGTACGATGCGCATAACAGCCCAGATTCCGAGCGAGCCGTACTTACCCATTCCAGCTCCTGTTCCCCGCCCGAGCCGGATCCGTAAACGCCGAATCGAGTCGCACGGAACCAAATACACAGCACCTTCCGGCCGGACTAGTACGATGCGTCTTCCGTACGCGCCGAACTCGTCGCTACGTCCGGCACGTTTGAGCATCCGGGAGTGCTGTACATAAGCTCCGATTCGCGCCACAAGACGATCCACGGCTACGAGACGAACAAGTCAGCAACGAGTACGAGTCGAAGCAACGAGAAACCCGAACGAGACGACCCAACCATGAATCCCATCGCGCAGGTCCTACCAATACTCTACATCTATTACCGGGACCGGTACGGACACGTACGGCGCAGACGGTAAGTCAAACACCCACAACACAAACAAACGACACGTACCCGAAATATGTCACACACACATAGGGATGCACAAATGACGTACACTAGCAACAGCAGAACCATAGGGGCGGGATGGCCATCACCAATGCCATACACACCCATAGGGGGATGGATGCCTGCCACTACTACCATCCCCACCCATAGGGGGATGGATGCCTACCACTACTACCATCCCCACTCATGGGGGCTGGATGCCTGTCACTACTGCCATCCCCACTCATGGGGGCTGGATGCCTGTCACTACTGCCATCCCCACCCATAGGGGGCTGGATGCCTGCCACTACTACCATCCCCACTCATGGGGGTCTGGATGCCTGCCACTACTACCATCCCCACTCATGGGGGTCTGGATGCCTGTCACTACTGCCATCCCCACTCATGGGGGGCTGGATGCCTACCACAACTACTATCCCCACTCATGGGGGTCTGGATGCCTGCCACTACTACCATCCCCACTCATGGGGGTCTGGATGCCTGTCACTACTGCCATCCCCACCCATAGGGGGCTGGATGGCTGTCACTACTACCATCCCCACTCAGGGTGGGCTGGATGCCTCCCACTACTACCATCCCCACTCATGGGGGGATGGATGCCTGCCACTACTGCCATCCCCACTCATGTGGGGCTGGATGCCTACCACTACTACCATCCCCACTCATGGGGGTCTGGATGCCTCCCACTACTACCATCCCCACTCATGGGGGCTGGTTGCTCACCACTACTACCATCCCCACTCATGGGGGCTGGATGCCTACCACTACTACCACCCCCACTCATGGGGGCTGGATGCCTGCCACTACTGCCATCCCCACCCATAGGGGAATGGATGCCTACCACTAACACCACCCCTCTCAGGGGGGGCTGGATGCCTGCCACTACTGCCATCCCCACCCATAGGGGGATGGATGCCTACCACTAACACCACCCCTACTCAGGGGGGGGCTGGATGCCTGCCACTACTGCCATCCCCACCCATAGGGGGCTGGATGGCTGTCACTACTACCATCCCCACTCATGGGGGGCTGGATGCCTGTCACTACTACCATCCCCACTCATGGGGGTCTGGATGCCTACCACTACTACCATCCCCACTCATGGGGGCTGGATGCCTGTCACTACTGCCATCCCCACTCATGGGGGGCTGGATGCCTACCACTACTACCATCCCCACTCATGGGGGTCTGGATGCCTACCACTACTACCATCCCCACTCATGGGGGCTGGATGCTCTACCACTACTACCATCCCCACTCATGGGGGATGGATGCCTGCCACTACTACCATCCCCACTCATGGGGGCTGGATGCCTACCACTACTACCATCCCCACTCATGGGGGTCTGGATGCCTACCACTACTACCATCCCCACTCATGGGGGCTGGATGCTCTACCACTACTACCATCCCCACTCAGGGGGCTGGATGCCTGCCACTACTGCCATCCCCACCCATGGGGGATGGATGCCTACCACTAACACCACCCCTACTCAGGGTGGGCTGGATGCCTGTCACTACTGCCATCCCCACTCATGGGGGGCTGGATGCCTGTCACTACTGCCATCCCCACCCATAGGGGGCTGGATGCCTGCCACTACTACCATCCCCACTCATGGGGGTCTGGATGCCTGTCACTACTGCCATCCCCACCCATGGGGGCTGGATGCCTGTCACTACTACCATCCCCACTCATGGGGGTCTGGATGCCTACCACTACTACCATCCCCACTCATGGGGGCTGGATGCCTGTCACTACTACCATCCCCACTTATGGGGGCTGGATGCCTACCACTACTACCATCCCCACTCATGGGGGTCTGGATGCCTGCCACTACTACCATCCCCACTCCTGGGGGTCTGTATGCCTGTCACTACTGCCATCCCCACTCATGGGGGCTGGATGCCTACCACTACTACCATCCCCACTCATGGGGGTCTGGATGCCTGCCACTACTACCATCCCCACTCATGGGGGTCTGGATGCCTGTCACTACTGCCATCCCCACCCATAGGGGCTGGATGGCTGTCACTACTACCATCCCCACTCAGGGTGGGCTGGATGCCTACCACTACTACCATCCCCACTCATGGGGGATGGATGCCTGCCACTACTACCATCCCCACTCATGGGGGCTGGATGCCTACCACTACTACCATCCCCACTCATGGGGGGCTGGATGCCTACCACTACTACCATCCCCACTCATGGGGGTCTGGATGCCTACCACTACTACCATCCCCACTCATGGGGGGCTGGATGCCTGTCACTACTGCCCTCCCCACTTATGGGAGGCTGGATGCCTACCACTACTACCATCACCATGCATGGGGGTCTGGATGCCTGCCACTACTACCATCCCCACTCATGGGGGTCTGGATGCCTGTCACTACTGCCATCCCCACCCATAGGGGGCTGGATGCCTGCCACTACTATCATCCCCACTCATGGGGGTCTGGATGCCTGTCACTACTGCCATCCCCACCCATGGGGGGCTGGATGCCTGTCACTACTGCCATCCCCACTCATGGGGGTATGGATGCCTACCACTACTACCCTCCCCACTCATGGGGGCTGGATGCCTGTCACTACTGCCATCCCCACTCATGGGGGCTGGATGCCTACCACTACTACCATCCCCACCCATAGGGGGCTGGATGCCTGCCACTACTACCATCCCCACTCATGGGGGTCTGGATGCCTGTCACTACTGCCATCCCCACCCATGGGGGCTGGATGCCTGTCACTACTACCATCCCCACTCATGGGGGTCTGGATGCCTACCACTACTACCATCCCCACTCATGGGGGCTGGATGCCTGTCACTACTACCATCCCCACTTATGGGGGCTGGATGCCTACCACTACTACCATCCCCACTCATGGGGGTCTGGATGCCTGCCACTACTACCATCCCCACTCCTGGGGGTCTGTATGCCTGTCACTACTGCCATCCCCACTCATGGGGGCTGGATGCCTACCACTACTACCATCCCCACTCATGGGGGTCTGGATGCCTGCCACTACTACCATCCCCACTCATGGGGGTCTGGATGCCTGTCACTACTGCCATCCCCACCCATAGGGGCTGGATGGCTGTCACTACTACCATCCCCACTCAGGGTGGGCTGGATGCCTACCACTACTACCATCCCCACTCATGGGGGATGGATGCCTGCCACTACTACCATCCCCACTCATGGGGGCTGGATGCCTACCACTACTACCATCCCCACTCATGGGGGCTGGATGCCTACCACTACTACCATCCCCACTCATGGGGGTCTGGATGCCTACCACTACTACCATCCCCACTCATGGGGGCTGGATGCCTGTCACTACTGCCCTCCCCACTTATGGGAGGCTGGATGCCTACCACTACTACCATCACCATGCATGGGGTCTGGATGCCTGCCACTACTACCATCCCCACTCATGGGGGTCTGGATGCCTGTCACTACTGCCATCCCCACCCATAGGGGGCTGGATGCCTGCCACTACTATCATCCCCACTCATGGGGGTCTGGATGCCTGTCACTACTGCCATCCCCACCCATGGGGGCTGGATGCCTGTCACTACTGCCATCCCCACTCATGGGGGTATGGATGCCTACCACTACTACCCTCCCCACTCATGGGGGGCTGGATGCCTGTCACTACTGCCATCCCCACTCATGGGGGCTGGATGCCTACCACTACTACCATCCCCACCCATAGGGGGCTGGATGCCTGCCACTACTACCATCCCCACTCATGGGGGTCGGGATGCCTGTCACTACTGCTATCTCCACCCATAGGGGGCTGGATGCCTGTCACTACTGCCATCCCCACTCATGGGGGTCTGGATGCCTGCCACTACTACCATCCCCACTCATGGGGGGCTGGATGCCTGTCACTACTGCCATCCCCACCCATAGGGGGCTGGATGGCTGTCACTATTACCATCCCCACTCAGGGTGGTCTGGATGCCTACCACTACTACCATCCCCACTCATGGGGGGATGGATGCCTGCCACTACTACCATCCCCACTCATGGGGGCTGGATGCCTACCACTACTACCATCCCCACTCATGGGGGCTGGATGCCTACCACTACTACCATCCCCACTCATGGGGGTCTGGATGCCTACCACTACTACCATCCCCACTCATGGGGGCTGGATGCCTACCACTACTACCATCCCCACTCATGGGGGTCTGGATGCCTGTCACTACTGCCATCCCCACCCATAGGGGGCTGGATGCCTGCCACTACTACCATCCCCACCCATAGGGGGCTGGATGCCTGCCACTACTACCATCCCCACTCATGGGGGTCTGGATGCCTGTCACTACTACCATCCCCACCCATAGGGGGCTGGATGCCTGTCACTACTACCATCCCCACTCATGGGGGGCTGGATGCCTACCACTACTACCATCCCCACTCAGGGGGGGCTGGATGCCTGCCACTACTGCCATCCCCACCCATAGGGGGATGGATGCCTACCACTAACACCACCCCTACTCAGGGTGGGCTGGGTGCCTGCCACCACTGCCATCCCCACCCATAGGGGGCTGGATGCCTGTCACTACAACCATCCCCACTCATGGGGGGCTGGATGCCTACCACTACTACCATCCCCACTCATGGGGGGCTGGATGCCTACCACTACTACCATCCCCACTCATGGAGGGCTGGATGCCTGTCACTACTGCCATCCCCACCCATAGGGGGCTGGATGGCTGTCACTACTACCATCCCCACTCATGGGGGTTTGGATGCCTACCACTACTACCATCTCCACTCATGGGGGTCTGGATGCCTACCACTACTACCATCCCCACTCATGGGGGGCTGGATGCCTGTCACTACTGCCATCCCCACCCATAGGGGGCTGGATGGCTGTCACTAATACCATCTCCACTCATGGGGGTCTGGATGCCTACCACTACTACCATCCCCACTCATGGGGGGATGGATGCCTACCACTAACACCACCCCTACTCAGGGTGGGCTGGATGCCTGTCACTACTGCCATCCCCACCCATAGGGGGCTGGATGCCTGTCACCACAACCACCCCTACTCATAGGACGGGTAATGCATGACACAACTAGCATACTCCCACATAAGGACTGTCTGAAAATTACATCCCACCCCCAACACCATGACAAGCGTGTGTGGTCTGTGTCAAATGCATACAACACTGAACATGACATTGAACATACAATGTGACCCCTAACACATGTGTCACACATAATTGTGTGTGTGGCCTACACAATGCAAGCAGACCATGACCACTGTGGCAATGTGGCCCAAAGCCCCATCACCACAGTGCCCAAAAGGTAAGTGTGTGCTCCATAGCTGAAGCACATTTTGAACAGTGTGGCAATGGGGCCCAAAGCCCCATCACCACAGTGCCCAAAGGTAAGTGTGTGCTCCATAGCTGAAGCACATTTTGAACAGTGTGGCAATGGGGCCCAAAGCCCCATCACCACAGTGACCAAAAGGGAAGTGTGTGCTCCATAGCTGAAGCACATTTTGAACAGTGTGGCAATGTGGCCCAAAGCCCCATCACCACAGTGCCCAAAAGGTAAGTGTGTGCTCCATAGCTGAAGCTCATTTTGAACAGTGTGGCAATGTGGCCCAAAGCCCCATCACCACAGTGCCCACAAGGTAAGTGTGTGCTCCATAGCTGAAGCACATTTTGAACAGTGTGGCAATGGGGCCCAAAGCCCCATCACCACAGTGCCCAAAAGGTAAGTGTAGTCCTGGTAAAAGCTGCAAAAACAAAACTGCAGGGATTATTCCTGGCCACACAACACCAAACACTACAGTGGCATAGCAACATAGATTGTGTGAGGCAAGCAGTGCAGTGCCAATGACACATCGTTCTGGCCATGTGCACACAAACATCAGCCATGGGGGCCCACATTGTCTACATTCAAAAATAACACATTGACAGAAGTGAGCATCATAATGCAGACCCACATATCTGCACCAATGGACACACAAATGTAGATATCCTGTGGAGACTGTAGATGTCAGGTGAACAAATACCATACCATGGCAGCAATGGGACATACTAACCATGATCAATGTGCTGACTGATGACCTAGCAGTCCCAGGGCCAGCAGGGGAAAGCCAACAAACAACATACAGCCAATGGCAAACTAAAGATATGCCAATGCAGTGGTGCAAATACACAAACACAAACAGGCAGACTCACACTGCATATCAAACACAACAGGTGAGGGGGTTGTGTGCCAGTGTCCCCAGGCAAACACACAACACATGAGGAGGCCAGATTCACTAATACACAGATGTCAACACAGTCACATACAAAAGTAACTCATGGATTGGATTCCCTATGTGGGCAAACAGGCATTGTGAGATGAGAGGGAGCCCAAATTACACATGTCACACAAGCTTGTAGGAACAGCAACAAACACAGCAAGAGACAGAACCACCACAGCACTCCCCAGGGACCCCACATTGTGGTGACACTAGCCTGCATGACAATCACATTGTGATGACAAAGGTAGATGTCATCCACACTGTGAACCACAGCAATGTGTCCTGAGCAACAAACTACCATCACACCTATACAAGCACAAAGCACTCAGCATGGCCTGCCAGCCAAGGACAATATGGAGGTAGTGCCCCAGCCGTGCAACAACTCACATTTGCACACACTCAACGCCACACACCTTGATATCCACCAATGTGCAGCAGTGAAGCTCACATGGACTGCTGACATTGCACATGCACCCATGACAATCCCAGGGGTGGTGGGGGAAATAAGGTGCAGAAACCCATCACACATGGCCAGTCAACAAGACTTGTGAATGTCTGACACACTGCACAGTATGCCGTACATGGGCATGACGTGAAATCCACCCCAAACAATGGGATCATGGCCATAGTCACACACCAATGATGAAGCCAAGCTGACCCACAAAGGACACACATAGACAACTTCCAAAATTGCAGCTCTGACCCTGAGGATTGGCAGCAGTCACACACACAACGTGTCACAATCACTGAAAGCATACACAAACAGAAAATCACATTACTTGTGTAACCAACAAGTGCCAAGAGGAATCCTGACTGTGTCCCATCTGCGTTTGCCCACATCCCCAGCCATGACAACAAAGACAACTAGGGATGACAACCTCATGAACATTAGTTTGCCATGCACCCACATCCCGGAGAAACCAGGTCCAAGATGCTGGATGAACACAGAACAACTCAGCAAGCATCACAAACAGGATCATCCGTAGGGACACAGCCTGTGTAGGAAAAGGAGAAGGGAACATGCACAGACATGCCTACACAACACACAACACGGGCACAGCCTATATCACGGAATCACGCACTGCCATGAGGGCACTCCACTCCTGTGGAAGGTCAGCTGTGCCAAACCTTGTCTGTGCACGACTCAAACATGCCAGCAGAACACTCAGTCAGTGAGTCAACAACTACAACACACTGAAGGCTCTGCTCATATCAGCCTGGGCACGGGAGTGTCACGTCAGTCATCAGCATACACCCAAGACACGTGTCAAGCAACTTGCACTGTGTACACAGATGAGTCCTCCAAATTTGATGTGCTAAACTGCATGTCCATTGGAGACGGGCAAACAGTCAGGGTACTAGGAACATTGGACAGTGGTAAGCCCACCAGATGTGCATCAGTGTAGGACAAAGATGGTAATCTACAAATGCTAAACGTACATCCCTGTGTCAAATGCTGAACATTACACCCTCAGACTGCAGCAAAGGATGCTATAGATCCAGACTAGATTAGGACACATATCCCATGGACCACATGGAGCCCATCACAGCAAAACTTCATTTACCTGATCTGAACACTATTACAACAGCAAATGCATGATTCTACACATCTACATCATGTACCTCTAAAGATTAACCACAAGTAAACAAACAGAGGCTTTATTCAGCAAGTGTGCAACTCAAATCAAAAGTCCAAAATAAACTAAGGCCAATGGCCAGTCCAAATATACAGTCCCAACAGGGTGATGTGTGACAACTTGTCAACAATTGCTTGCCTGCACAGGTACGGACAGGGGACATCCCCTTGGAGGGGCATACGAGGGGCAGGCCAGGCACCGCAGGGACAGGATCAGGGGATGCCAGAAGGAGGCAGTGAAGGGAGGTGGGTGCAGGAGTGTCACCGGCAACTGCAGTGGAGGTGTCTGACTCAGGGGGCTGGCACCACCGCAGGGCTCAAGTCAGATGGTGTTGGTGCTGCAACCACTGCAGTGGGCTGGTCAGATGGAGTGGACTGGGTCCCCAATGCAGTGCCCGAGTCAGACACCGGGGTGGTTGTGGAATCCACCGCAGTGCATGACTCCAAGGCAGTGGAAGGGGGGGCAGAAGAGCTGGGCAGGACAGAGGGGGGACACGGTCTCCACACCAGTGGCACAAACAGGCAGAGCGTCTGGTTTGGGGGTGGAAGAGCAAGTGGCGGGGGGAGGGCCTAAGCAGTTTGGGGATGCGGTATCGGTGTGTGGGGAACCTGGGGCAGGGTGTGGCGGTGGAACCTGTGGAGTGGTGGCCTGGGGGATGGAGGTGAGAGACTGGGTGGTTGACTTGCAGGGCGGTGGCGGGGTCTTGCTCTTCTGGGACCGGGGGACTTGCGGGTGGGGGCTCACTCTGCCTGCACCTGGGGGAGGGTGTCCGGGGCGAGGGGCACTCCCTCTGTGTGGGTGGACTTCCTCTTCCCACGGTATGCTGGATCAGCGGGATTGGAGGGGAAGAGGCCGAGGTCACAGAGGAAGAGCTGCTTATCAGGTGGGGTTGCAGGTGAGGCAAGGGAAGGGGTCTTGGAGGGAGAGGATCTTGAGGATTGCGGAGTGACTGTGGTTGCCTGTGTGTGTGTCAGTTCCCCATCCCCTGTGTGTGTGGTATCAGTCCCCTGAGGATGCTTGTGTGCATGTCTTGCCTTGGTTTTGGGTGTGTCTGTGCTGCTCGTGTCTATGTGTCTGGGTGTTTGTGCAGGTGTGCATGTGCTTGGGACAGGTAGGGTGCCAGGAAGTGTGGATGGGGCAGAGGTAGGAGGGACGAGGGACTGTTGGAGGAGGGACACTGCTGCTGTCAGGGAGGACTCCATGGACCTATTGCTCCTCTGTAGGGCAGACATACCCGTCGAGATGCCCTCCATGAACGACACCAGCTGTGTCAACAGAGTGGTGTGTGCATGGAGGACACTCAGCATTGCTGTCTGCCCTACATGGAGCTGCCGAAGCAGGTACACAGATTCCTCAATCAGGGCAGCAGGGGACACAGGGGCAGGGGGTGCGGTGCCTGGCACAAAGGAGACACGCTCCCGGACACGGGAGCCTCCACGGACCTCTGAAATGGGAGCCAATGGGAGGGCGGTGGTGGTGGTGGTGGTGGTGGCGGGGCCAGACAGACTAGCTGGTGTTTGGTGGCTGCTGACACCCGCCTCCACAAGGGAGTCATCCTCCGAGCTGCTGTGGTCCTCAGCTGAGGTGGATGGTGCTGAGGACTCCTCGGTGTGGCTCCCTCGCCCTCCGTGCCACTGGGTCCCTCCGACCAATCGTCGGCTGTTGACCCAGTCTGGCTCTGCCGCTCCTCCTGGTCCGTGGAGCTGTCCCCTCCTGTGGCCGTGGATGTATCTGCAAACAATTAGGGAAACAGACAAACATCAGACACCTGCACTGACCGCACACACCACAGTGAGTACAGCACATTACAGAGTAAGACCTGGCATCCCCAGCTGAACATTGCCAAAAGTCCTCACACAGATTAGGAAAAGCCAATTGTCAGTCTGATGGTCAACCATGGAACAGATACCCCTCCTGCCCTTGCACCCATCTGTCTGGTGCCTGTCTGATGGTAATACCCCAGTGTGGACACATGCACCACCTACACAGTTGTTGGACATTGCTGAGAACACGGTGAAGTATGTGAACATGCCCACGTCACATCTCTTGCCACTGTGTCAGTGGAGGTGTCTGGATAAATGGACGGGCAGAGTCTAAATAGAAATGCATGAGATGCATACCAGCACCAGACACCATGAAGCACCCATGTCCGGATAGTCAATGCCACAGTGGGGTGCATGTTGCACATGTCACTCCCCTGCAGGATCACTCTTAGGAAGTTGAAAGCCATGACACAGGCATGCCTGCAAAGTCATACATCACTGTCTCCAGTCACATGGCCATGGCAGCCAGCCAACAACAGTCTGCACTGTGTCACAATCCTAGGACATGGGGAAGGCAAGTAATGTAACTGACAAGTGCACATGTCCACCCCCACTAACCACATCATCTGAACCCGTATTTGTCGACTGCACACCAATTGGACAAATGGGAGACATGAAACACAACTCTCTGAACCAGAGCACCTCAGTGTGCTGTGAATGATGAACATCTGCCTGAAAGTCACAGTCGCATACACCTGTCTGCACAGTCAAGTGATCAAACACCTATAAGTCACAGAAGTCTTGTCTCACATGGTCCAATAGCAGATGGCATACTGACCCCTAACTGATAAACATCACAGGAGTCCCGACAACGTAGTCACAGCACAACGACACAGAGGCAGACACCTGAGGGAACATTTCACTGAGCACAACATGTCAGATGATACACGGGAGTGGGAGTACAGAGTGTATTGTATGCCCTGTATTAGGCATGACTGTCCGGCTCCACCTGCAAGAGGGATGAGCCCTGGTCAGTAGGCAGGTGGCTAAGCATGTGTGACACACTTGACATACATACTCCTGAGGCCCAAACATTGTACCCACCCGCAGCATGGGAGTGTGCCAAATACCCCAGGGACATGTGGTGATTCTGATCTGCAAGTGGACCACATATCAAAGTTACACCCAGACTACATTGCACGACTCAGGCATTGTGTGAGCAATTGACCCACCCATGAAGGCCAACACAATGTCACGGGAATAAAAGCTGTCACCCACCTTGACCAAAGCAAAATGCAAGGACCCTGTACCCGAGTGACACAATTATCCTGAGCGTAAGGAGCACACCTGCGTATCAGATGAGGAGTGGGCATGTCACAATAGAGGGACATGGGTACTGGACAACAAGACTGATGTACTGGGGAAGTTTAACCAGGCCAGAGGAGGGCACATAGCATGTTAGACAGAGTTCACAATGCAGTCTTTGACTCACCCCCTCCTTGCTGCTGTCTGGCCTTCAGCTGCCCATCCAGGTCCGGGAAGACCACCGCCAGGATCCGGAGCATGTGGGGGGTCAGGGTCCGGTGTCCGCCCCTCCTGCGAGGAGGCGACAGCTTCAGCTGGACCCTTGCGATCCTCCGGGTCCAGCCACGAAGGTCCTGCCACCTCTTCTGGCAGTTGCGGATCCGGCGCTTGTAGACCCCCACGGATCTTACTGCCCGGACGATGGCCAGCCAGATCTCCTGCTTCTGGTGGGCATCAACCTGTGAGGATGACAAAGTGAAAAGGCCATTACTACACATGCAACTTATCCGTGCATCACACAGTTGTAAATACATGTCTCAATCACAGGGGCATATGATGAACACAGGCAGTGCAACAAGGGCTATGGACAGTTTGCCAGCAGTTACTACATGGTATCATTGCATGGGAAGTAAACCTTGTTGGAATGCACTGTTACTGCACTGTACCTGTTCAGTGCATGTGACTACACACTTTGGGGGTGCGAACTACTCAGTGAGCATGCTAGCCAGTGGTGTGCACACTGTAAATCCTTCTAGTCAGACAACATGCATAATTAGTAAGGCAGTGGACAGCACACTCACCTGCTCCCCTGGTGTCCCATACAGCTTGCTGTACTGTGGAAGGAGGTTGTCCACCAGGGCCTGGTTCTCCTCATGGGTGAAGGCTGGGGCTCTCTCCACAGTACGTGCCATTGCAGTAGCCAGAGGATGCAGGGACAGCAGCAGTGTAGTGGCAGATGTCGTCCTGGAGCATGTAGTGCACGCAAGGGAGCCCTCAGGGGAACAGCCAGCATTATATGTGTGCTGCAGAGGCAGATACTGTCCCATGTGTCCAAAGTGATAGGTCCAAGTCGTTTGCATCTTCTGAATCTGACCAATCCATGGAATTGCAGCACCAATACACGCCCACAGCATCCTTCAAAAATTCAACTTCATGACACCCATGAATTTGCAACATTGTTGTGGCTGGCCAACTGAATTCACTGCATCAGACTCGTTGAAGCTTCGAAAATGCGTCCGTTGCCATGCCAGGCCCCAGCCAATGCGTGCGCACCAATCGGTCCATTGCTCTACAACGCGTACCCGGGATACAAAGCTTACCTGCTCACATCCAATGCAATGGGCCGTGCGGGCACACCGATCGGTCCATTGCTCTACAACGCGTACCCGGGATACAACGCGTACCCGCTCACATCCAATGCAATGGGCCGTGCGGGCACACCGATCGGTCCATTGCTCTACAACGCGCACTCGGGATACAACGCGTACCCGCTCACATCCAATGCAATGGGCCGTGCGGGCACACCGATCGGTCCATTGCTCTACAACGCGCACCCGGGATACAACACGTACTCGCCACATCCAATGCAATGGGCCGTGCGGGCACACCGATCGGTCCATTGCTCTACAACGCATACCCGGGATACAACGCATACCCGCCACATCCAATGCAATGGGCCGTGCGGGCACACCGATCGGTCCATTGCTGTACAACACGCACTCGGGATACAACGCGTACTCGCTCACATCCAATGCAATGGGCCGTGCGGGCACACCGATCGGTCCATTGCTCTACAATGCGTACTCGGGATACAACGCTGCACTCGCTCACATCCAATGCAATGGGCCGTGTGGGCACACCGATCGGTCCATTGCTGTACAACGCTGCACTGGGATACAACGCTGCACTCGCCACATCCAATGCAATGGGCCGTGCGGGCACACCGATCGGTCCATTGCTGTACAACGCGCACCCGGGATACAACGCGTACCCACTCACATACAATGCAATGGGCCGTGCGGGCACACCGATCGGTCCATTGCTGTACAACGCGTACTCGGGATACAACGCGCACCCGCCACATCCAATGCAATGGGCCGTGCGGGCACACCGATCGGTCCATTGCTCTACAACGCTGCACTGCCGCCACATCCAATGCAATGGGCCGCGCGGGCACCCGATCGGTCCATTGTTCTACAACGCTGCACCGGGATACAACGCGCACTCGCCACATCCAATGCAATGGGCCGTGCGGGCACACCGATCGGTCCACTGCTGTACAACGCGTACTCGGATACAACGCTGCACTCGCCACATCCAATGCAATGGGCCGTGCGGGCACACCGATCGGTCCATTGCTCTACAACGCGTACCGCCACATCCAATGCAATGGGCCGTGCGGGCACCCCGATCGGTCCATTGCTCTACAACGCGCACCCGGGATACAACGCGCACTCCACTCACATCCATTGCAATGGGCCGTGTGGGCACACCGATCGGTCCATTGCTCTACAACGCGTCCCTGGACAGGTCACATGCATATGTCACCATGCTGGTCACTGGTGAACCTATGCCAGCCACATATACTTTCCAGGGACTCAGGGGCACACCTACAACACCACACCCAGTCCACACTGTATCTAAGGCATGTGTGGCAGCATAACCTTATCTGTGTATGTGGGTGAACATGTGGTTTTTGGGGTGGCACTTGGGGGCAGACACACCCAGGCTGTGCACGTGTTCATGGGGACAGGGTCCTTTGTGTGTTGTGCACCTGACCACTGTGGTGTGCAACTTTTCATTTTGGAGCATGTGTCATGGTCACATTTCCAGGTTGTGTATGTGTATGACATGTCACATACCCCCAGGCTCACATGTGGGAAGGCATGTACGTCACAGGGTGGCCCATTGCCACAATAGTGATGTCCCTCCGCAGTCTGTGTGCATGTTGTGTTTCACATGTCTCTGACTCCATGTGCACAATGGGAGACAGTCTCCACATCCACGTGGTTTGTGCATGAACTTTGATGTTGTGTGTGTGTGTGTCACAGACGTCCATGTCTGTCCTGCAGAGGCTACAGGGGCCACTACCTGTGGGTGTCATGTTTGTTTTTCTGACGTGTACATGATACGCCATGTCATGCCAGTGTCCATGTGGCAAGACAGGGTCCCTGGGAATCTACCTGTCAATGAGCTGTGATGCCTGTGGAGCATCTGTCCAGACATGTCACTGTGGTATGTGTGTGGAACGTGAGAGCAGTAAATGGGTACTGTGACACAGCCTAATGGTTTCCCATAGCACACCCTGGAACCTGTTGTCAACACTTGTTGAACAGAGATGTTAGATGATGTCCATGTAGGTGCCATATATGTCCAAACAGAACGACACACACATCAAGTACTTGTGTTTGTTAATGATGTATCATGTGAAATTGAGTATGGTGAACGGCACATAGGTGGGGTGACTGACAATCTTGCTTTCTTCACCTATGCACTGCAGGGCTCCTGCTGTCCATCGACCATTCCCAGACCTGGCAACGATGGTGGAACGTGACAGCATCTGACGGTACCGCTTCACCAGGCAGCTGATTGAGGATTTGGCAGTGCGGTTGGACCCACATTTGCAGCCTGGCCGTCCGTATCCTACATCGCTGACCCCCAAGGTGAAGGTGATGGCAGCCCTACACTTCTTTGCCACCGGTACCTTTCAACACACAGTGGCGACTGCCGGTGGGATGTCACAGACTATGCTCAGCCGTGTGCTACGCGATGTTTTGGGGGCAATGTTGAGATACCTGAACCAGTACATCTATTTCCCAACACGTCAACGACTCACTGACGTCAAGAGTGACTTCTATGCCCTGGGGAGGATGCCACATGTAATTGGCTCCATTGATGGGACACATGTGGCTTTGATACCACCACAGGCACATGAGCAGGCATACCGGAACCGTAAACATTACCATTCGATCAATGCTCTGGTGGTATGTCTTGCAGATATGACCATCACACATGTGTGTGCCCGTTTCCCCGGTTCGGCACACGATGCCTACGTGATGAGGAGTAGTCGCATCCCGAGGATGATGTCACAGATGCCGAACCAGCGTGCCTGGCTTGTTGGTGTGTACTGACTTTGTACCAGTGTGTGTGTTCTGCTATGTTGTTTTCCGCACACATTTTCAAATCGGCTAATGTGCAATTGTCTGTCTGTAGGTGACTCGGGATACCCCAACATGCCGTGGTTGCTGACACCCCTCAGGAACCCTGTGACACCAGCCCAGATGCGCTACCATGAGGCACATGGTCGGACAAGGAGGGTGATTGAGCGGACCTTTGGTCTCCTGAAGAGCCGCTTCCGCTGCCTGGAAAAAGACAGGAGGGGCCCTCCCACATGTCCCAGCAAAGGTGTGCAAGATTGTCATCGTCTGCTGCATGCTACACAACCTGGCAGTGCGGAAGGAGTTGCCTCTCATCCTGGATGACGATGACCAACGTCCGCCACCTGTGGAAGATCCTGGCCTGGGTCACGATGCCAGTGAAGATGATGATGATGATGATGGTGATGTCCGCACACAGCTCATCACCAACTTCTTCAGCTGAATGTGAGTCTCCAGAGGGTTGTAATGTCAATGATTTGAGTTTGCCTGATATGTGTGTGTGGTACTCTGGTGCTGTTTGAGTGTGGCCATGTGCTACTTGACTGGATGCATGCAGCGATGTGTCCTTGCAGGTGGTCTGTACTGCCCAACAGTGTTGACATGCTAACTTGGTTTTGTGTAGTTATCTCGTGACATGTATTAGACATGAGTATTGCCGTTCTGTGCTGTTCTTCAGTGGGTTTGACTGTGTGTCATGTCTTTCCTTCACAGGGTGCTGCCGGAGTTGTTTGATCAACTTGGATCCCACGAATCCATGATTCAACTTCCAAGGTGGAAGCAGTCGTTTCCCTACAGGTGATGTGCCACACACCCCTGGACTTTCTATCTTCTGCACTTTTTGACTTTGTGGCCACAGCCAGGTTGGATTAGCTAGCATTTGTAGTGGAAACAACATGTTGCAAATGTGTAATAAACCTGTGCTTCACTTTGGGATGTGCGTTGTCTGTAGTCACACATCTGACTGACATTTGCTTACTGCACCTGTAGTCTAGTTGACACAGACTGTGAATAGGTGGCGTGTCTGTGCATTCCACTGTATTTAGTTGCAACATCAGTATAGGTGATGAGTCTGATGGCCCTGGTGTGTATGTGTTGTGTGGCCCTAGTGGTGTGTCTCCTCATATGTGTCACATCGCCATGACTGACATGACGGTGTTGGACTTGCTGTAGCAGTTAGCATGCACAGTGTCATTTTTCTGATCACCATCTCCATGACAGAGAGCACGTTGGAATCACAACAGAGGCAGATATGGTGTATTGGTGAGTTTATTTCCATACAGGTGTGAGGATGGTGCACAGGATGGTGGGTGCTGTACATAGAAATTGGAATCCAAAGTTCCCATGTGATTCGGAAGTCTTGGTAGCTGAAATGTCCAGAGTAAAGTCCACAGTCATCTGATAAATTTGGCTAACTATAGCTCCCCATGTCATGTGGGAGAGTTGGGTTGGCTTCGACAGGGCGTGCAGTTTGCACACAGAGGAAAAGTTCCAGAACAGGTGTTGGCTTCCTGGGGGATGTAGATGGCCATCGGCCTCTCAGTTTGGCCTCCTCGGACGGCCCCTCTTCTTGGGGGACCTCAGGTGCAGGCTGTGGCGGTGCAGGGGACTCTCTGCCAGAGTCCTCCTCCCTCCCTGTGGCATTTGCAGTTGTTTCAGCAGCAGATGTTGTGGGCACACAGGGAGGTGAGGCCATGTTGGTGCTGATCTGGCGGAGGCATGTCAGTATGTCCCTATGCACCGCTGTCAGTTGTTCCAATGTGTCCCACTTGGACTCCATGCCAGACATGTGTGTCTCGACAAGTGACATGTGTGTGTCTCGACACGGGACATGTGGGAGTCCAAGCGGGCATGATGGGCAGCCTGCTGCTGTTGTATGTCCTTGAGGATCCCCACTCCCTGGCTGACCTCTCCGGTGCTAGTCTGGTACGCATCCGCGATGCGTGCCAGTTGTGGGTCATCATGCAGTCCAGACCCCTCTGCAAAGAGCGACCTATGTCTACCACCCCTCCCACCACCCCTGGCGACACGTGCAGGACCTGCGGTGGCACGCACAGGTGACCGTGGGCCCACTTGGGTGTTGTTCCTGGTCTCGTTGTCACCAGCTCCAGTTTGAGTCTGGGTCCCTGCGCTGTTGTCATCTGTGGTCCTTGGTCTGTCCGTGTTGGCAGGGGTGGCCTGTGTGTTGGCAGTTGTTGGAGGGGTGGGTGCAGGGGGTGCAGATGTTGGTCCTGCTGGTGCTGCATGATGACTCACACCGGAGGGTCCAGCTGGTTCTTCGCCATCCGAGGAGTGCAGAGGCTGATCCACACCAGTGAGCTCAGTGTTCCCCGGAGCCTGGGACAGGGACTCCTCCTCGTCTGCTGCTGTGTCCCCATCATCACCTGTTTTGGGGAGAGACACAGATTGTATGTTATGTTTCTACTGGCATCAATTGTTCAAACACCTGACAGTTGTGACTGTACCTCTGGATGTGGGCCTGGACATTGCATTCTCCTAAATTGTGACAGTCAGAGAGTGATATTGGTGTAGCACATTGTCCTGCCAACCTGTGGCATGTCAATGTGAATGTTGAGGTGTGTGCATGACCAGCATTGGTGGTATTTGCTTGCCATCCGGGGCTCCTTCTCCCCCAGCCCAGTTATCCCACCATGAAGCGTGCTTCCATTGCAGGGAGTGCAAGTTGTCTTTCAGGATGTCAGTCAGTGGTGTCCTGCTGTTGGTTGTTGCACAGTTCCCAGCAGGGCCTTGTGCTCCCCCAGCAGTACCCAGTGTCAGCCATCTTGTGAGTCCTTTTCCACTCCCTGTGATGTGAGCATGGTTCAGGTGGTGTTGATGGGCCAATTGTGAGGCTGACCAATATCTGTGACTACCACTCCCATCATGCTATTGCCTCCACCCCCTTCCCAGCATGCCCATCCTTCCTTCCTTTTGACTCTGCTTCCCTGTGGGGTGGGGTGCCTGTGCTGACAGGATGGCTGGGAGTGTTGTCCTGGCAGTTGTTTGGCTACAAGTCCCAAGAGTGTCCCTGTGCTTCACACAGCATAGCCCAGGGTGGTGGTTCTTTGTGGGATCTTCAGTTAGGATGTGAGGCATTGCATTCTCCCAGGTGGGTTATGTGGAGTTAGTGTTGAGGGGGTGTGTGAGGGAGGTGCTTGTAACTATGGTCAGTGCTGTGAGTCCTCCTTCCCACCCAGCCAGATATCCCACCATGGAACGTGCTTCCATTGCAGGGAGTGCAAGTTGTCTTTCAGGATGTCAGTCAGTGGTGTCCTGCTGTTGGTTGTTGCACAGTTCCCAGCAGGGCCTTGTGCTCCCCCAGCAGTACCCAGTGTCAGCCATCTTGTGAGTCCTTTTCCACTCCCTGTGATGTGAGCATGGTTCAGGGTGGTGTTGATGGGCCAATTGTGAGGCTGACCAATATCTGTGACTACCACTCCCATCATGCTATTGCCTCCACCCCCTTCCCAGCATGCCCATCCTTCCTTCCTTTTGACTCTGCTTCCCTGTGGGGTGGGGTGCCTGTGCTGACAGGATGGCTGGGAGTGTTGTCCTGGCAGTTGTTTGGCTACAAGTCCCAAGAGTGTCCCTGTTCTTCACACAGCATAGCCCAGGGTGGTGGTTCTTTGTGGGATCTTCAGTTAGGATCTGAGGCATTGCATTCTCCCAGGTGGGTTATGTGGAGTTAGTGTTGAGGGGGTGTGTGAGGGAGGTGCTTGTAACTATGGTCAGTGCTGTGAGTCCTCCTTCCCACCCAGCCAGATATCCCACCATGGAACGTGCTTCCATTGCAGGGAGTGCAAGTTGTCTTTCAGGATGTCAGTCAGTGGTGTCCTGCTGTTGGTTGTTGCACAGTCCCAGCAGGGCCTTGTGCTCCCCCCAGCAGTACCCAGTGTCAGCCATCTTGTGAGTCCTTTTCCACTCCCTGTGATGTGAGCATGGTTCAGGGTGGTGTTGATGGGCCAATTGTGAGGCTGACCAATATCTGTGACTACCACTTCCATCATGCTATTGCCTCCACCCCCTTCCCAGCATGCCCATACTTCCTTCCTTTTGACTCTGCTTCCCTGTGGGGTGGGGTGCCTGTGCTGACAGGATGGCTGGGAGTGTTGTCCTGGCAGTTGTTTGGCTACAAGTCCCAAGAGTGTCCCTGTGCTTCACACAGCATAGCCCAGGGTGGTGGTTCTTTGTGGGATCTTCAGTTAGGATGTGAGGCATTGCATTCTCCCAGGTGGGTTATGTGGAGTTAGTGTTGAGGGGGTGTGTGAGGGAGGTGCTTGTAACTATGGTCAGTGCTGTGAGTCCTCCTTCCCACCCAGCCAGATATCCCACCATGGAACGTGCTTCCATTGCAGGGAGTGCAAGTTGTCTTTCAGGATGTCAGTCAGTGGTGTCCTGCTGTTGGTTGTTGCACAGTTCCCAGCAGGGCCTTGTGCTCCCCCAGCAGTACCCAGTGTCAGCCATCTTGTGAGTCCTTTTCCACTCCCTGTGATGTGAGCATGGTTCAGGGTGGTGTTGATGGGCCAATTGTGAGGCTGACCAATATCTGTGACTACCACTTCCATCATGCTATTGCCTCCACCCCCTTCCCAGCATGCCCATACTTCCTTCCTTTTGACTCTGCTTCCTGTGGGGTGGGGTGCCTGTGCTGACAGGATGGCTGGGAGTGTTGCCCTGGCAGTTGTTTGGCTACAAGTCCCAAGAGTGTCCCTGTGCTTCACACAGCATAACCCAGGGTGGTGGTTCTTTGTGGGATCTTCAGTTAGGATGTGAGGCATTGCATTCTCCCAGGTGGGTTATGTGGAGTTAGTGTTGAGGGTGTGTGTGAGGGGAGGTGCTTGTAACTATGGTCAGTGCTGTGAGTCCTCCTTCCCACCCAGCCAGATATCCCACCATGGAACGTGCTTCCATTGCAGGGAGTGCAAGTTGTCTTTGAGGATGTCAGTCAGTGGTGTCCTGCTGTTGGTTGTTGCACAGTTCCCAGCAGGGCCTTGTGCTCCCCCATCAGTACCCAGTGTCAGCCATCTTGTGAGTCCTTTTCCACTCCCTGTGATGTGAGCATGGTTCAGGGTGGTGTTGATGGGCCAATTGTGAGGCTGACCAATATCTGTGACTACCACTCCCATCATGCTATTGCCTCCACCCCCTTCCCAGCATGCCCATCCTTCCTTCCTTTTGACTCTGCTTCCCTGTGGGGTGGGGTGCCTGTGCTGACAGGATGGCTGGGAGTGTTGTCCTGGCAGTTGTTTGGCTACAAGTCCCAAGAGTGTCCCTGTGCTTCACACAGCATAACCAAGGGTGGTGGTTCTTTGTGGGATCTTCAGTTAGGATGTGAGGCATTGCATTCTCCCAGGTGGGTTATGTGGAGTTAGTGTTGAGGGGGTGTGTGAGGGGAGGTGCTTGTAACTATGGTCAGTGCTGTGTGTCCTCCTTCCCACCCAGCCAGATATCCCACCATGGAACGTGCTTCCATTGCAGGGAGTGCAAGTTGTCTTTCAGGATGTCAGTCAGTGGTGTCCTGCTGTTGGTTGTTGCACAGTTCCCAGCAGGGCCTTGTGCTCCCCCAGCAGTACCCAGTGTCAGCCATCTTGTCAGTTGTTTTCCACTCCCTGTGATGTGAGCATGGTTCAGAGTGGTGTTGATGGGCCAGTTGTGAGGCTGACCAATATCTGTGCCTACAACTCCCATCATGCTATTGCCTACACCCCCCTTCCCAGCATGCCCTTACTTCCTTCCTTTTGAGTGGACTTCACTGTGTGTGAGTGTGACAGCAATGGCAAGATGGCTGACAGTGTGGTCCTGTTGTTTGTTGGTGCCCAGTTCCCATCAGGGCCTTGTGCTCCCCACAGCAGTACCCAGTGTCAGCCATCTTGTCAGTTGTTTTCCACTCCCTGTGATGTGAGCATGGTTCAGAGTGGTGTTGATGGGCCAATTGTGGGTGTGACCAATATCTGTGACTACCACTCCCATCATGCTATTGGCTACACTGACTTCACCAGCATACACAGAATTCCTTCCTTTCAGTGAGCTTCCCTGTGAGGTGGTGTTCTAGTGGTGGGTAAATATCTGGGAGTGTTTGTTGGTTCTATTTGTGCCACTGCCTTGCTGTATTTGTTGTTAGGTTTGTACATGTCATGACACAGTTACATATCACTATGAGATGGCAGGTATTGTGTTTGTCTGACTAGCATTCACATCTTGGGATGAATATCTTTTGGTTGCTGTGTATTTGCTAAGGGTGCATGGTTTGCCTATCCCCTTGACTGTGATGTGTGTGTTTTGTCACACCATATTGTGTATATTAGTTGTGTACTCACCAGGCTCTGGGATGTCTGTTAGTCCGTATACGCTCACTGGTGGTAGGATGGCCCGCACCTTCTCCTCCCAGGGCCTGAGGTATACTGGTTTTGCAGGAGGGCCACTGCCGGTGTGCGGGCTGAGGAGGTAGTCCTTTTGAGTAGGTCCCGGACCCTCCTGCGCACATCATACCACCTGTTCTGGATGTCTTCCTTTGTGCGCAAACATGGTGATTGTGCGTTCACCCTGTCGACAATCCTCGCCCACATCTTGGTTTTCTGCGACATGGGGGTCTGTTGTACCAATGTACCAAACAACTGTGGCTCTACCCTGAGGATCTCATCTACCATGACTTCCAATTCACTGTCTAGGATCTTATGATTCTTCTTTAGGGGCATGGTGATGGGTGGTGGTGGTGATTGATGTGTGTGTGCAAGTGGGGGGGTGTGAGTGTAGGTTTAGCTGGGTGTGTGTGAGGGTGCTATTTGTAGGTGTGGTAATGGTGTGTGGCTTGTGTGATGTATGAGCTGTGAGTGTGTCTGTGGTTGCTGTGTGATGGTGTTCTGTGCTGGAAGGTCAGTGGAATTTGCAAAGGATCATGGTAGGGATTTGTGGCCTTTATGTAGGTGGAGTTGGAGGTGTGTTCTTGTTCCATTTTTTTTTTCCTCCCTGCATTTATTGGCTTTGTGGTTGCTTGTTTGGCCCTTTTTTAAAAAAAAATTTCCTTGGTATTTTTGGTGCATGTAGGAGTTGTTCTTGTGCCCGAGTAGGACGCTGCAGTTGTCTGGTGCGATCTTGTCCGACTCGTTCCCGATGTGTGTCAGCTAGGTTTCATATGCGGCGTACGAGTCGGTCGCGGAGTATTGGGTTGCTTCGGCTGGGTTTTATATGCGTGTCGGTCGTACGGCTTGTGCTCCGGGCGAGTCGGTCGTGTTTTGCACGCACAGCATCGTACTACGCGGGTCGGAGTTCGCGGGTACGTTTCGTTCGGGTTCAATCCGGGTGCGTGTCGGTTGGTTCGTTTCGCGTGATTTCCCGGCCGGATGGCTTGTTTACGTCCGGCTCGGTCGGTCGGTCGTTTTGTATTCCGTCCGAGTCGGTCGGATTTCACATGCATTTCATCGTACTACCCGGGTCGTACGGCGCCGGTCCGAGTCGGTTGGACTAAATTCCCGTACCGAGTCGGTCGGTATTTTTTCCGGCCCGAATCGGAATCGGCCCCTAAGTGTCCAGCACCCACCCTGAGTTGATACAATTTGGAGTGGGAATAGTCAATTATATATGTTTAGTGTCCAGCACCTTCCCTGACTTTTTCTAGTTTGGAGTGGGAATAGTAAATTATATATGTCTACTATCCAACGCCTTCCCTGACTTTTTCAAGTTTGAAGTGGGAATAGTAAAATATATATGTGTAGTGTCCACTGCCTTTCCTGAGTTAATACAGTTTTCTAATGGGAAAAGTAAATTAAATATGTTTAGTGTCCAGCACCTTCCCTGACTTTTTCTAGTTTGGAGTGGAAATATTAGATTATCTATGTTTAGTGTCCAGCGCCTTCCCTGAGTTAATACAGTTTGGAGTGGGAATAGTAAATTATATATGTTTACTATCCAACGCCTTCCCTGACTTTTTCAAGTTTGGAGTGGGAATAGTAATTTATATATGTTTAGTGTCCAGCGCCTTACCTGAGCTAATGTAGTTTGGAGCGGGAATAGTAAATTATATATGTTTAGTGTCCAGCACCTTCCCTGAGTTAATACAGTTTGGAGTGGGAATAGTAAATTATATATGTTTATTGTCCAGCACCTTCCCTGAGTTAATGTAGTTTGGAGTGGAAATAGTACATTATATATGTTTAGTATCCAGCACCCACCCTGAGTTGATACAGTTTGGAGTGGGAATAGTAAATTATATATGTTTAGTGTCCAGCACCCACCCTGAGTTGATACAGTTCGGAGTGGGAATAGTAAATTATATATGTTTAGTGTCCAGCACCTTCCCTGACTTTTTCTACTTTGGAGTGGGAATAGTAAATTATATATGTTTAGTGTCCAGCGCCTTCCCTGAGTTAATACAGTTTGGAGTGGGAATAGTAAATTATATATGTTTAGTGTCCAGCACCTTCCCTGACTTTTTCTAGTTTGGAGTGGGAATAGTAAATTATATATGTTTAGTGTCCAGCGCCTTCCCTGAGTTAATACAGTTTGGAGTGGGAATAGTAAATTTGAAATGTTTAGTGTCCAGCACCTTCCCTGACTTTTTCTAGTTTGGAGGGGAAATATTATATTATCTATGTTTAGTGTCCAGCGCCTTCCCTGAGTTAATACAGTTTGGAGTGGGAATAGTAAATTATATATGTTTATTATCCAACGCCTTCCCTGACTTTTTCAAGTTTGGAGTGGGAATAGTAATTTATATATGTTTAGTGTCCAGCGCATTCCCTGAGCTAATGTAGTTTGGAGCAGGAATAGTAAATTATATATGTTTAGTGTCCAGCACCTTCCCTGAGTTAATACAGTTTGGAGTGGGAAGAGTACATTATATATGTTTAGTGTCCAGCGCCTTCCCTGAGTTAATACAGTTTGGAGTGGGAATAGTAAATTGTATATGTTTAGTGTCCAGCACCTTCCCTGAGTTAATGTAGTTTGGAGTGGGAAAAGTAAATTATATATGTTTAGTGTCCAGCACCTTTCCTGACTTATTGTACTTTGGAGTGGGAATAGTAAATTATATATGTTTATTATCCAACGCCTTCCCTGACTTTTTCAAGTTTGGAGTGGGAATAGTAATTTATATATGTTTAGTGTCCTGCAGTTTCCCTGAGTTAATGTAGTTTGGAGTGGGAATAGTACATTATATATGTTTAGTGTCCAGCACCCACCCTGAGTTGATACAGTTTGGAGTGGGAATAGTAAATTATATATGTTTAGTGTCCAGCACCCACCCTGAGTTGATACAGTTTGGAGTGGGAATAGTAAATTATATATGTTTAGTGTCCAGCTCCTTCCCTGACTTAATGTAGTTTGGAGCAAGAATAGTAAATAATTAATGTTTAGGGGTCGATTCCGATGTCGGCCGGAAGCGCACCTAACAGTATTCGTCTGGAAAAAATACCAGCCGAACGCGTGTTTTCCGACCGACTCGAACACTCTACCGAACGAACAAGTACGATGCGCATAACAGCCCAGATTCCGAGCGAGCCGTACTTACCCATTCCAGCTCCTGTTCCCCGCCCGAGCCGGATCCGTAAACGCCGAATCGAGTCGCACGGAACCAAATACACAGCACCTTCCGGCCGGACTAGTACGATGCGTCTTCCGTACACGCCGTACACGTCGCTACGTCTGGCACGTTTGAGCATCCGGGAGTGCTGTACATAAGCTCCGATTCGCGCCACAAGACGATCCACGGCTACGAGACGAACAAGTCAGCGACGAGTACGAGTCAAAGCCACGAGAAACCCGAACGAGACGACCCAACCATGAATCCCATCGCGCAGGTCCTACCAATACTCTACATCTATTACCGGGACCGGTACGGACACGTACGGCGCAGACGGTAAGTCAAACACCCACAACACAAACAAACGACACGTACCCGAAATATGTCACACACACATAGGGATGCACAAATGACGTACACTAGCAACAGCAGAACCATAGGGGCGGGATGGCCATCACCAATGCCATACACACCCATAGGGGATGGATGCCTGCCACTACTACCATCCCCACCCATAGGGGGATGGATGCCTACCACTACTACCATCCCCACTCATGGGGGCTGGATGCCTGTCACTACTGCCATCCCCACTCATGGGGGCTGAATGCCTGTCACTACTGCCATCCCCACCCATAGGGGCTGGATGCCTGCCACTACTACCATCCCCACTCATGGGGGTCTGGATGCCTGCCACTACTACCATCCCCACTCATGGGGGTCTGGATGCCTGTCACTACTGCCATCCCCACTCATGGGGGGCTGGATGCCTACCACAACTACCATCACCACTCATGGGGGTCTGGATGCCTGCCACTACTACCATCCCCACTCATGGGGGTCTGGATGCCTGTCACTACTGCCATCCCCACCCATAGGGGGCTGGATGGCTGTCACTACTACCATCCCCACTCAGGGTGGGCTGGATGCCCACCACTACTACCATCCCCACTCATGGGGGATGGATGCCTGCCACTACTGCCATCCCCACTCATGGGGGCTGGATGCCTACCACTACTACCATCCCCACTCATGGGGGTCTGGATGCCTCCCACTACTACCATCCCCACTCATGGGGGCTGGATGCCTACCACTACTACCATCCCCACTCATGGGGGCTGGATGCCTACCACTACTACCATCCCCACTCATGGGGGATGGATGCCTGCCACTACTGCCATCCCCACCCATAGGGGGATGGATGCCTACCACTAACACCACCCCTCTCAGGGGGGGCTGGATGCCTGCCACTACTGCCATCCCCACTCATAGGGGGATGGATGCCTACCACTAACACCACCCCTACTCAGGGGGGGCTGGATGCCTGCCACTACTGCCATCCCCACCCATAGGGGGCTGGATGGCTGTCACTACTACCATCCCCACTCATGGGGGGCTGGATGGCTGTCACTACTACCATCCCCACTCATGGGGGTCTGGATGCCTACCACTACTACCATCCCCACTCATGGGGTGCTGGATGCCTGTCACTACTGCCATCCCCACTCATGGGGGCTGGATGCCTACCACTACTACCATCCCCACTCATGGGGGTCTGGATGCCTACCACTACTACCATCACCACTCATGGGGGCTGGATGCCTACCACTACTACCATCCCCACTCATGGGGGATGGATGCCTGCCACTACTACCATCCCCACTTATGGGGGCTGGATGCCTACCACTACTACCATCCCCACTCATGGGGGTCTGGATGCCTACCACTACTACCATCCCCACTCATGGGGGCTGGATGCCTACCACTACTACCATCCCCACTCAGGGGGCTGGATGCCTGCCACTACTGCCATCCCCACCCATAGGGGGATGGATGCCTACCACTAACACCACCCCTACTCAGGGTGGGCTGGATTCCTGTCATTACTGCCATCCCCACTCATGGGGGGCTGGATGCCTGCCACTACTGCCATCCCCACCCATAGGGGGCTGGATGCCTGCCACTACTACCATCCCCACTCATGGGGGTCTGGATGCCTGTCACTACTGCCATCCCCACCCATGGGGGGCTGGATGCCTGTCACTACTACCATCCCCACTCATGGGGGTCTGGATGCCTACCACTACTACCATCCCCACTCATGGGGGCTGGATGCCTGTCACTACTGCCATCCCCACTTATGGGGGGCTGGATGCCTACCACTACTACCATCCCCACTCATGGGGGTCTGGATGCCTGGCACTACTACCATCCCCACTCATGGGGGTCTGGATGCCTGTCACTACTGCCATCCCCACCCATAGGGGCTGGATGGCTGTCACTACTACCATCCCCACTCAGGGTGGGCTGGATGCCTACCACTACTACCATCCCCACTCATGGGGGGCTGGATGCCTGCCACTACTACCATCCCCACTCATGGGGGCTGGATGCCTACCACTACTACCATCCCCACTCATGGGGGCTGGATGCCCACCACTACTACCATCCCCACTCATGGGGTCTGGATGCCTACCACTACTACCATCCCCACTCATGGGGGCTGGATGCCTGTCACTACTGCCATCCCCACTTATGGGGGGCTGGATGCCTACCACTACTACCATCACCACGCATGGGGGTCTGGATGCCTGTCACTACTGCCATCCCCACCCATGGGGGGCTGGATGCCTGTCACTACTGCCATCCCCACCCATAGGGGGCTGGATGCCTGCCACTACTACCATCCCCACTCATGGGGGTCTGGATGCCTGTCACTACTGCCATCCCCACCCATGGGGGGCTGGATGCCTGTCACTAC
Source organism: Calotriton arnoldi (assembly GCA_963921515.1). Classification (NCBI taxonomy): domain Eukaryota; kingdom Metazoa; phylum Chordata; class Amphibia; order Caudata; family Salamandridae; genus Calotriton; species Calotriton arnoldi. Next base: position 347,148 of record CAWUFW010015681.1, read on the forward strand.
TGCCATCCCCACTCATGGGGGTCTGGATGCCTACCACTACTACCATCCCCACTCATGGGGGCTGGATGCCTGTCACTACTGCCATCCCCACTCATGGGGGGCTGGATGCCTACCACTACTACCATCCCCACCCATAGGGGGCTGGATGCCTGCCACTACTACCATCCCCACTCATGGGGGTCTGGATGCCTGTCACTACTGCCATCCCCACCCATAGGGGGCTGGATGCCTGTCACTACTGCCATCCCCACTCATGGGGGTCTGGATGCCTGCCACTACTACCATCCACACTCATGGGGGGCTGGATGCCTGTCACTACTGCCATCCCCACCCATAGGGGGCTGGATGGCTGTCACTACTACCATCCCCACTCAGGGTGGGCTGGATGCCTACCACTACTACCATCCCCACTCATGGGGGATGGATGCCTGCCACTACTACCATCCCCACTCATGGGGGCTGGATGCCTACCACTACTACCATCCCCACTCATGGGGGGCTGGATGCCTACCACTACTACCATCCCCACTCATGGGGGTCTGGATGCCTACCACTACTACCATCCCCACTCATGGGGGCTGGATGCTCTACCACTACTACCATCCCCACTCATGGGGGTCTGGATGCCTGTCACTACTGCCATCCCCACCCATAGGGGCTGGATGCCTGCCACTACTACCATCCCCACCCATAGGGGGCTGGATGCCTGCCACTACTACCATCCCCACTCATGGGGGTCTGGATGCCTGTCACTACTACCATCCCCACCCATAGGGGGCTGGATGCCTGTCACTACTACCATCCCCACTCATGGGGGCTGGATGCCTACCACTACTACCATCCCCACTCAGGGGGCTGGATGCCTGCCACTACTGCCATCCCCACCCATAGGGGGATGGATGCCTACCACTAACACCACCCCTACTCAGGGTGGGCTGGATGCCTGCCACCACTGCCATCCCCACCCATAGGGGGCTGGATGCCTGTCACTACAACCATCCCCACTCATGGGGGCTGGATGCCTACCACTACTACCATCCCCACTCATGGGGGCTGGATGCCTACCACTACTACCATCCCCACTCATGGGGGGCTGGATGCCTGTCACTACTGCCATCCCCACCCATAGGGGGCTGGATGGCTGTCACTACTACCATCCCCACTCATGGGGGTTTGGATGCCTACCACTACTACCATCTCCACTCATGGGGGTCTGGATGCCTACCACTACTACCATCCCCACTCATGGGGGCTGGATGCTCTGTCACTACTGCCATCCCCACCCATAGGGGGCTGGATGGCTGTCACTAATACCATCCCCACTCATGGGGGTCTGGATGCCTACCACTACTACCATCCCCACTCATGGGGGATGGATGCCTACCACTAACACCTCTCCA